>OZ023206.1:56011924-56210496 GCA_963995525.1 Escarpia spicata
TTTAGGACTTTGGTTTGGAGTTCAACTAAGGTGATTAACTGACCAGATGGAAACTTGTGTTGCCCCTTTGTGGTAAACAGGGGTTGGTAACAGGTGAATTTACCCCTTTGGGAAACATCTACACTGGATAGTAATTTATAGTTTTGTTTATGTTACTTATATATATTAAGAGTCTCTGTGTATCGTACTGATTGCTATAATAATGTTAAGTAATATTTAATTGCATATCAGTCTTATGAGCATAATATATTAGTAGTTTACACTATTATTATCATCATCCAAATGTGTGACTAAATTATAGTAGGAAGACAACATTGGATCAACCAGGTAATTTGTCCCACAACATTGAGATGGCATATTCACCACCATAGGCATAGGCATAGAAAAAGACAACAGAAAACAAAAGAAATTGGAAGTAAAGCTGCATGAATACGACGAGATGGCTTCTACAACATGTTTCTACAGACCCACTTACTTTTCCCTGTTAATGTTAGCGAGTCACTGAACTGGAATTGGAATACTAGTCTAGTTTTCTATGCTCAGTAAACCAGTATAATTTATTTCGGCCAACTATTTATTTATAGGCCACAATATTACTCGTATATGATAGGCACTCGTGAATCCGGATCCACCTCGATTTCGTCGTGATTACTTGAGTTTTGCCTAAATTCGATACTTCAGAGCGTTAGTTACATCATTCAACATCATCCGAGGCATATTTATATTACGAAAATATTGTGTCTTAGCGCACTTTTGAAGCGCAAATAACGACCCGGTTTGCTCTATTCTGCACCGCTGCGGTCGTGCGTTACCGCATCGCGCTCATAAAATGAGCGATATAGCCGCGTATGTTGATGCAAATCGGGGCGCTATTTCCGCGTCAAAAGTGCACTAAGACGCAATATTCTTAAACGTAAATATGCATGAGATAAGGTTGAATAATGGAACTAATGCATTGAGGTATCAAAGTTAGGCGCAACAAAACTCAAGTTACAACGGCGAAATCGAGGTGGGTCCGGATTCTACGCAAGTGCCCATGTGTAAATTACATTTCCTAAGGCTAAGACCCTAAGTAGTTCTTGCGTCGCGCTATTCCGTGACAATGCGATAACACTGAACTAGACAATGGACGAATTTAGTCTCAGATCTAGTTAGAACAGCAACAATATAAATATATGTAGATAGCATAGTACATACCTCTCAATTCAAACGATGCGTTCCGTGCGCTTCCCTTTCACAAATGCCTTCGTCTTCCAAACCTGTGTTACCGGTATTTTGGGCGTTGAACATACTATTTATGGCATATCGCATGTACACAATAGCCCAGCGCGTTAGCGTCTATGAAAAATTATTGGTATGTGGCTGGTCAGTGTTAAAACGATGCCCTTGGCTAGACGAATGACGGAACCAATTTATCAATGCCACAGCTGTGGCCTTCATCTCGCCAATACTCGCCTGTGCTTAGTCCTGATTCAAATTTTATAGATAAACCAGTCTACGTTGTGTTGTGTATATAAATCTGATTTGATTTGGTTTTAAAACTACAAATGTGAAATATATAGGCCTACACACCACAAGTTATAGCATTGTTGGATTGGAACAAAAATAGCATTGTCACCAGTGAATGAATATCCCGTTTACACTTCAAGCAAACGTGCCCAGCATGTGGACTATTTCTTAATTTCTGAATATAGATTACATGAAGATCTGCAGATCCAGCGCCCAACAGATATGTATATATAATAAAGAAATTAGTATGATTGCTTAATGACATCGTCAATAAGTTGATAAACGGGTGCACTTTTTATTAAATTGATTATGGGTAATTGTCATACATTATTCACACATTACCTACTTTGGCGATGAAAGAAGCAAACAGTTATGGATATGTTTTATAAGGTACATTGTAGTACGAATACATTTTGTTGTAAAAAGCGAAATATGTTTATGTGAACAACAACGAGAGTATAAGTACGTTTTGAATGGTATACATTTATGTGTTGTACAAAAGTGAACCGAATCATTCTGCCACCAAAATGTAATAGTTCGGTTGAAAATCCCCACCCATATTTTCCATAATTCCCCGCGAAATATTGACCATTTCCTGACGAATCCCACTTGAAAGTTACACTGACGAGCCTACACATATGTCATTTGCGAGTGATGGACGTGATCTTTTTTCGTGGGGGACGTTGTGTCAATGGTTGGTAGATGCAATAGATGCAGTTTTTAAACCTAGGGTTCGCAGATAAACTCTAGGGTTTCGTTTTTTGACCCAGTGGACCAATCGAATGAAATCAACGCCAGTGGCTAGAATTCGTTTCTTGTGTGAACAAAATTACCTTATTGATCATGTGTTTGTACAAGGTTTCTGCCGGGACAGTTTTCAATGTGACTGATTAGCAGATTTTGTGCTGGTTTTAACATGGTATTGATGTTACCCTGAGTATTTACAAGGGTGAAACATGATTATCGATCATGTAGTGTTTGGATCATTATCATCATAATAATCTGAACATCATTTCATCTTCTTCTTTATCGTCTTCATCTTGTACAGAATTAGGCTTTGCATACATTCCTAGTAATTACTTGTCCATGAAATATAACAATTATTATAAGAGAAGTTATGTATAATAAATATATCATTAGAACGGCTTTAGTCTAGTAGTTTGTGTTCTTATAATTAGATCTGAGAAATACAGGATGTTCCCCTAGGTTTAGCTCAGGTCATCTCCAAAGATAGCTAGGCTGGACAATAGTCGGGAGATGAGTCAGTTAGCAGGATAAGGTAATATGCGAGGATAAAGACCAGGTAGCCAGGTAGCCCGACTGTAGCGCACCATATTAAGAAATGCAGAAGAGGCACGGACCAATGGGAATCGCGTGTCACTAGGAAGAGAGGGAAGTAGCGAGTATTTAAGGAAAGAGTAGTGCGCGATTGGAGAGAGGGATTCAAAGAGGAATTTAAAGGGGTTGCAGAGAACGTGCAGAGAGGACTTGCGCGCGATAACGATGTAACATTACATCTGGTTCCCACGGAGGACCAGTATTGATTGTACTGATCTGTATCGTGCTAACTGTCTGTATTGAAGTTCTTGAAACAAACAATGGAAAGTCTTCTGCGATGACTGAGTAATTAGAATCTTCCTCTGTGAGTATCTGATAGATATATATATAGTACTTACATATATGTTAATGTGCGACATAATGCTTAAGTGTCAAGCGCTAACCGGACCTAGCTGTAACCTAAAATGTTGAGGCCCCGTCAATGACAACTCAATATTCAAGTTTGAATTTGAACAGAATGTAGAACAGAATGTCCGACAGCTGCTAATATTCGGTATCCACATTGAAGGCTTGACGGACCTTAATTGTTGCTAGGACAATGGAATAACAGTCGATTGTATATCACGATGAGATGGGAAAAGGTAATCTAGCTGTTCACTGTAATTTTCGTATCAATAAAACTATGTATAACAGATGTAAATTATCCCGTATGACTTTGCTGCCAACAGAAAAAATGTATAATAGACCCCATATTGATGGCAATACAAATATGTCTAACATATGTGCCTTGATACGCCATTGTGATATGTCATCTGCATGACCTAAATACAATTAAACACGTGTAAGAACGTCGTGTGCCTGCCCGTTGTGATGAGCCAACATACGCACGACAAATAGGAAGATAAGAACGGGACGATAAATGCCATCCTTGAATACGAGGAGACATCCAACGATGAATTTATGATTATAAAAGATAATATGAAATATTACATGTGTATGTATAATATAATAGTCAAATTAAAGATTAGCCCTATGCACGTGTCCGACAGAACATGGATTCACTGGCTGGCAGTATTGTTGAACGCTGGGTATCCCATATTATACATTGAATTCACATGTATATTCTAATGCCGGGATGGGAACTACCCCAAGATTAATCTGTTTTCCAAACAACCTCTCACCCGAAATGGCCATTAGTTACACGGAGGTTGTTAAACTCCCATCAATCTAGGAATCGCAGGCTTTGGTAATAAAGATAACTAAAAGAATACCCACTACGTAAATGAAAACATGTTTATAATGTGTTCTGTTTTTTATAGTGTTTGAATTTGTCACTTAGGTATATTGATAAAATGACCTCATCAGTGCAAATCGAGGTTCATTAGACTGGATGGTTCAAACAAATGATCTTTTTACTATTTTTACGCAGTCAATTTACCTTTTCACCGTTACGTATGTGTGAGAGTCCGTACCATAAGTTGACCTTATTTCACGTGATCCATTTAATGTTCATGCTAATTATTAAAGTTACAAACTGATTAGTGCACGAGTGCAAATGAATAAAGACGTTTTCCTAGTTCCGCACGTGCATTCACCTGAATACACTTGCTGCTAGAATCATATCGGTTTCCCCAGTTCGACACGTGACATTTTAAATCATGTGAATTCATGTGAATACACGTTCCACTACAACCATAGCAGTTTCTTCAGTTCAATCCGTGAATTGATATAGATGCACGTGCATTCACGTGAATACATTGAATTAATTATACACGTACTGGTGGAGCCGTACCAGTTAGAAAGACACTTGTCAAACTGGTTCAGAATTGGTTGCTTGTTTTCTGGGAAGTCTGGGGGGACAAAACCTCCAATTGCACCCCCCTTAATTGAGGCTTGCCAAAAAACCTCAAATGGCGTCGGAACGAAATTAATTAAATGTAAAGTGTCAGTGTCGCGAAACGTTCTCAGAACGTTTGTACAACTTTAGCAATACATCATACGACTGACTACTCAGTTGAAATTAATTGACCATGGTATCCCCATGTCTTGACCGAAAATAACTGGACATGTAGCGTAGTACACCATTAATTTGTTATTTTGTCAGAACGTTCTCATAACGTTACTGAAGCGTTACGTTCCACGAACGTTCTTCGAACATTGTGTCAGAACGTTCTAGTAACGTTCTCATGACGTTATTGAAGCGTTACGTTCCATGAACGTTCTACGAACGTTCCTGCGATTAGCAGATGCAGATATTAAAAAACACAGTCCACAATATCCCCATGTATTGACCAAAAATGATTTGGTGTTTAGTATACGCCATTTAGTTACTTACGTTTTGTAATAAAATGTACATTGTGTCAGAACGTTCTAGTAACGTTCTCAGTACGTTATTGAAGCGTTAAGTTCCACGAACGTTGTCGCGCTTACATTTATCCGGGCGTTAAATGTTATCCGGGTGATGTTTATGTGCATATGTAAGGCATACTATTTGGCACCAGTACATCACATAGTGATAAATTATATCCAGTAGTTAAATATGTTTCATTTGTTGTCATAATACGAGTGTTATAGTTAGAATACATAATTATAATTTGTTATTTCAAATTTGTGACTAAGTATAAGAGTAAGTCACCTGACGTGTGCGTGGAGAGGAAACTGTTTTACGACAGAAATTGTTTATGTCTGTGGGAAGCAAATATGTTATAATTTATGTATATATATATACATATATATATAAATATATATATACATATAAACGCCCAAATAAATGAAAACGCGACAGTCGTAGCTGGTGCTAAATAAATTTCCCTAGATACGCGCACGCGCAGAAACGTCACCCGGATATAATTTAACGCCCGGATAAATGTAAGCGCGACAACATAATACGAACGTTCTTCAAACATTATGTCAGAACGTTCTAGTAACGTTCTCAAAACGTTATAAGCTTTACGTTCCTAGTCTATTAGCACATGCAATATATTTTGTTAACATTCTGTTTATTTCCTATTACGGCGTTTATATCTTAACACTGATGATATAGAAAACCTGTTTGCCACCGTGACACCTCATTAATGAAACACAAATTTCCGTAACCTAAATATAACATTGTGCTAACGTTAGCAGAACGTTATGTGTTTGTTTGTGTTGCCCGATGCACTAGCCCATCCACCGCAGAGTACACTGCCCAAGGCCCCGAATCATCTACCACCGAGTACGTTGCCCGAGGCACCAACCCATCCACCGCGCAGCATACTGTCCAAGGCTATAGTTCATTCACCGCAGAAGCGTTGGTTAAACAAGGCCACAATTCGGTAAGTAGAACACAATGTGATCATTGCTTAGACAGCGCCACGGCGAAAGTTTGTCGCAGCTACTCGTCAAACCATGTTTATAAATGACTAATATGCATGCAACAATTCCACAAGGAGTGTTTTATTTTAGCAATATATATTGAAATAATATACACTGTATAAGATTTAAACGTTTACACCAGGTATGACCGTATTCTGCTATGTGGTGCAATAACGGTTTAGTGAAAGTTAAACAATGTCACCGTGAAATTATCTATACTCAACGATGTGACATTCCACAAAATCTATATAAAATAAAATTGAATAAAATTACAATGGTTGCGTGTACTCTTTCCCAACTACGCAAGGTAACCATTCACTAGTGGAAACCAACTGTATCCCGTCAATATTATATATGACACAACGTTGTCAAGCGGAAGAGTAAGATTGGGATGAAGGTTCAACAAGAATATGCGGGAGCGGTGGTCGTGTCTGTTTTTACAAAATAATAATGCCCATAAAAAGAAGACGAATATGAGGTCGACGGTGAATAAGAAAATAAATAAGAGGAGGACGATAAAATTATGAACATGAAGTCTATGATAATGACGTTGATGATGATGTCGATGATAATAAAGATGAACAAGTTAAAGCTTATGATGAATATGATTACCAAAGGAAAACAAAGACAAACATAAGTAAGTAAGTAAATGTTTATTTTTCCAACAAAAGATATATACAGTGTATATGGTATATCAGAATTAGTATGTCAGAAAAAAGGGGTATACTGGAGAAACTCTTGTATTTGTATACCCCTAAGAATTATTTACATACAACACGTGGAATATGGCAGATATTACATAATAGTACAATGTTAGTTGTTATTGGCTATTACATTCCGTTGCTATTGAACCCGGCACAGCTCACTTGCGACTGTTTGAATGAGCTGTCCTCTATTTGTGAATATTGTGCTTTGTATTTCTAGGTAGACTACATTGAGTGTGTAACGTTTACCTGTGTATCATTCTGTTAGCTTCTTCGTGGTGTCCTCCGTGCCCTTTCGTAGCGCTTACATAAATGTCTTTACCATTTACGGTCTTTGGGTGCCTTTGGTAGTCATGGCGATAGTTGTTGACAGCGTCAGCAGGTAAAGGTTCTTGATATATCTATATCTTGCTTGTATGGTCCAAATGCACCATCAGTATTCTGACCTATGCTATTCAAACTGGTGTTCTCGAGAGCGTCCGTAGTACAGTGGTTCATATTTATTTCTGGTCCCATTTTCGTAACCCGCCAATCCGCCAACTTGCTGGACAAATCTCGCCCCAAAATCCCAAACATGGGGATATCGTGTGACACGTAAGTGGAAGTTCCAGCGAGCCACGAATGTCCATTTCTTATCGATGACTTAGTCATGTCTTCTGTCATGCTTGCGTTCTTGTGTGATCTCTGCAAATGCTTGTATGGTCTGATAACCAGCAGATTCCGTGTCTTATTCATTTAGCACCTCATTTTCTCTGTGATCAAATATACTATTATAGCCTTGGGCTTTGCAAAGATTCTCATATTGCGAATAAGAGACATTGTCTTCACGTTCAAATCGTCTTGCTTCGTTACAAGATGGATGTCACGATAACACTGTCTCGGTTTTTTGGACATGGTTGATGTATCTGTTTCGTCTGACAAACGCCTGGACGGATTCGTGGCCATCATAATTTGATTCGATGGCCTCAACAAAGTCGCCAGCTCCTCTTTTTTTTGCAAATTTGTTCATAGCTTTCGCCCGTGCAAAAGACTGTATAGTTTGCAGTCCAGTTGTATCAAAGCTGACGTTTTCGTCGATAGTTTTATCGATTAGATTAGTTAGATAAGTCTCTCTGCCCAGTTCATGAATCGCTTGGATTGTTTCTCTACCACCCAGCAATGACATATCGTCTTCTTTGTCGACCTTGCGCAGCATTGCTAACAGTAGCAACTGCTTTCACATTATAGACCGACTTCGACGGTTCGTCTGAGGAAACCTGGTAATCCCACTTGATGTCAACTTTGGTGTGAACGGAGTGTTTGCCATTTTCTTCGTCGATGACTTCATCGTCTAAATTAGTCAATGGCTTGGTGTCGTATATTATGTCGTAGTTGCTTTCGCTTTCTGTTCCTTCAGGAACGTCAACTTGAGCAGCTATTCATCGAGGCATCCATATCCATTGTTCCTACTGTCATCATTGGTGACTTCAATGTTCATTTTGATGATACCCTCAAATCAGAACCACTACGCACTCTATGTGAATCGTTCAATCTAACTCAACATGTACATTCGCCGACGCACCAATCTGGACATATATTGGATCTTGCGATCAGTCAAACTGATGACGACTTCATTACTTCCGTTACTGTGCATCCTGACTCTCTGTCTGACCACCATCGCATTGAACTCACACTAAGAGCATTGAAGCCTGCAGTAAAAACTAAGACGATTGCAAAGAGTAATTTCAGGAACATTGAAACAGATGCACTCCGAAACGGTATCGAGTCTGTATGTGCTGACATGACATTGCGTATATGCACGACTGATCGACAAGCAGAGGATTTGGTGGAGATGTACAACACCTGTCTCACTGAGTGCCTTGACAAACATGCCCCGTTACGCAATGTGAAAGTAAGAGACAGCACACCACATCCCTGGTACGACTCTGACATCGACGACGCCAGGGATAAGAAGCGGAAACGGGAGAATGTGTGGAGAAGAACTAAACTGGAAATTCATCGGCAATTATATGTCACCGCTCGTGAAGAATGCACTGCTTTGATATCGGCACGCAAAACGGATTATTATCAAAACCGCCTGGAGAAGGCAAACAACAAAACCATGTTTCGATTACTGAGATCGCTTGATGGCCACCGCATACAGGAACACCCTGAATTCCACTTGACAGCCCAAATATGCGAACAATTTTCACGTTTCTTTAGTGAAAAGATTGACAAGCTCCTGTCAGGTCTGCAGTGTTTTAACATCATTGATAGGCCAACAGTTGAAAGACGTTGTTTCACTGACAGTATCCATGCGTTTGATCCAACAACGAACACAGAGATCGCAGCGATTTGTGGTACTACTGGCAAAACGTGCGCGTTGGATCCTCTGCCTGCAATTCAGCTAAGAGACAATATGACAAGTATTGTGTCTGTCATTACACGGATTACAAATGCTTCGCTGGACGAGGCAGTCATGCCAAAGTCGCTGAAGCATGCAAATGTCCGTCCGCTTTTGAAGAAACCATCACTTGACAAAGACATTCTAAGCAGTTATCGACCTGTGCGCAACCTTACGCAATTATCCAAAGTAATTGAGAAAGTGATCGCGCTTAGGATAATGACGCATGTGTCTGACCAGCAAATGGTTGAGTGCTTTCAGTCGGCGTATCGGAAAAAACATTCGACCGAAACCGCGCTACTGTACGTTACAAGTGCCATCAAAACAGCCATGGACAATAAACAAGGAACCATCTTGGTTCTCGTTGATTTTAGTGCCGCCTTCGATACTATCAACCACGACATCTTGATTAAGCGTCTACGTTTGCGCTATGGCTTTGTTGGAAAAGCACTGGACTGGTTGACATCGTACCTGCAAGACCGGACGCAGCGAATTGTAATCGGTGACCAATCGTCGAGTATTACTACTCTAACAACAGGTGTCCCGCAAGGCTCCGTCCTTGGACCACTGCTCTTTTCATTATATGTCCAACCTATCGGTGACATTATTCGAGCCCATGGACTCTTCTTCCATCACTATGCTGACGATTTACAGATCTACTCACATTTCGACCTGAATCGTTCCGCTTTAACGGCTGCGGTTCAGCAAATGGAGGACTGTTTGGGTGAAATAAAGAACTGGATGGCATGGAATTATATGTGCATGAACGACGGCAAGACACAGTATCTTCCGATTGTACCCAAGTCTGCGGATGCAATCGTTGACGGCACTGTGATTCGCGTTGGTGGTTCTATAATTACAGCTTCAAGATGTGTTCAAAGTCTTGGTGTCTCCATTGACAGGCACCTAGATATGAAAAAGCAAGTGTCGCAAACTGTCAGCGCATGCTCATTCTACCTCCGCCACATCAATCAGATTAGCCGTTTTTTACCCAAACCAACAAAGGAACGCGTAGTCAATGCCATCATCACATCGCGGATTGACTACTGCAACGCACTCTTGTACGGCACGTCTGCAGTTAACATCGAAACTGCAACGAATACACAACTCGGCTGCCAGACTGATCCTGCGTCGTCCACGTAGTGACAGCGCCACGCCCCTGTTACGCGAACTTCATTGGTTGCCTGTTGCGCGCAGAGTGGATTACAAGATACTGGTACTCACGTACAAAGCCATGCACAATGACGCGCCCGTGTACCTGTGTGAACTCGTGCACCCATATCAACCAGCAAGAGCACTGCGCTCTGCCAGCAGTAACATGTTGGAAGTGAAGCGCACTCGTATCAAGGCTGGGGACGGCTCGTTCGCTGTAGCTGCTGCGTCCCTATGGAACACTTTACCGAGTGCTGTTAAAACCTGTGACACTCTCGCCAGCTTCAAATGTCGTCTGAAGACACATTTCTTTTGTGTTTCATATTAGTGCCACTCTACATGAACACTGCCCTCTACTAAAACCAATTTTAATTAGTTATCGTATTCGTATAATGATTATTCATTATTCCTCACGTAAACTATTTTATATCAAATGTTTTACTAAATTATTTATTATTATTAATTTTATATAGTTATTGTGCTAGATTGATTATTATCAATATTATTTAATTTTGATGAATAACTGATATTTATTTACTTGTTTATTTAGAAATTCTACATTATTAAATATGTATGTATTTATTTATTTTATTCTTTACCACTAATATTTATTTTAAATTAATATACATATACATATTTATTGCAATTCTACGATTTTTATGTATTTTAATATGTTGTGAAGCGCCACGAACAATACTGGATGTGGCGCTATACCAAATAAAATATATTATTTATTATTATTTATTGTTGTCAACGTAAGCCAATGGAAGCTCTTTGTCCTTCTCTTGGCTCACAGCTTCGTCGACTTCTGGGAGTCCAACATACTTTTCATTTCTATGTCCGTTATCTGGTGCACTTTTTTTATTTAATCGACTTTCGAACGCCGTTGATGTGGGAACATCTGTACACACATGTATTCTGTACGCGGCTAATAACTGTGTATGCGGCCTAACGATATTTCCCTGAATTGCCAGCTACAAAATATGCCAGCGAAATTGTAAATGTGCAGGTATGCCTGCTTTGGAAAGGATCTTGCTAGAAGCCATGCTTAGCGTTGGACACGTGCTGCGTATGGAACAAAGCCGTATAACCAAATCCAACGTCTTATCCAACGTGTTACGGCGATCTGAAGTTATGAATGATAACCGAAGTGCAATAGGAGAGACAGGGTTTTTTTGTAGCACGGGCATGCTGTAAGAGGCGTCACTCATACAAATGTGCCACTGCAACATGCTTAGACAATTATCATTTTAGTAGCATGTTCATGCATTATTGAAGTGTACTATCACACTCATACGATAACGTTAATAAAAATATGTATCTTAACAACAAATATCATGATGACAGGTGTTTGTTATTCCCCTTGTAATCGGTTTGTGCACACATTCGTTATGTTGTATTCTTATGTAGTTATTGTATAAATGTATGGTTTAACGATTTCCTGGGCTGTTGAGAGAGTTGACCATAATCACAAGTTTTGTTCATCAAATTATACTCAGTGGGGAATATCATAACATTCTCACACAAACTGCAACCTTTCGGTATCATGCAAAGCACTTCAAAAAAGTTGGGAAAATGCCACCTATTGTGAATCGAGCGGCGATTAAAATAAACGTATCTGATATGAAGATTGCCATCCAAAGATTAAGTTGTAGGTGAGTGATAATAGGACACTGCTGTATTACCATATCAATATTTAGTATAATGCATTGACATGTTTCAATATGAATTATTAATTATTAATTATTATTAATTATCAATATTTGCTTTGGAAAATAGTGAATAAATCCCCTTTTCAATACACTTGAAGCAAATTATGTAGTAAACAATTTATTGTTTTATTAATCCATAATGATAAATATTACATTTTAGATAAGATATGCATACAAATTTAATAAAAAATAAATATAAACAAATTGTTCTAATTTTCAGTTATGCCTCCAATAGAAAAACCATCATTGAGTTTCGGACGAGAGCCATAGTTCTTATGGAGCTGGGTGTCAGCTGCCGAGAAGTGAGCCAAAGGTGAACGTGTAAACGGTGTACGGCATCAAGAAGAGGTTGGCAGATACGGGGTCGGTGGCCGATAGAGCACGCAGTGGAAGGCCGAAGAAGATGTCGGTGCGACAGGACCGCGCATTCGTCCGCTACAGCCTCTCAGATCTCATATTCCCGCAGCTCCGACAGAAAGTGGAAGCATAGCTGGAAGTGACAGTGTTGTCCTCCACAATGTGTGGCAGTGAAGAAGCCATTGTTGCGGCCAGCGAATATTAAAAGACGCCTAGAGTTTGATGGCAGCCATAAGAACTGGACTGCGCAGCAGTGAGAAAAAGTGTGTGGTCAGTTGAGAGTGCCTTTCAACTTTTCTGTGGGGAAAAGCTTGCCATTGTGCGGAGGAGGGTTGGTGAGAGGTACAGCCCACAGTGCATTGTCCCCACAGTTATACACGAAGGGGTTCCCTGATCGTCTGGGGGTGTGTGTCTGGACGCGGAGTTAATCAACTCTACCGGTGTGAAGGCACCATGCCGCAGGACCAAAATGTCAGGGTGCTGAGGAACCACATGCAGCCTTCTGCATCTTCGCTTTATGGTGAGAGTGAAGCATTTGTCTTCCAGCAACATAATGTTCTTTGTCATAAAGTGAACAAGGTGATGTAATTCCACGAGCACTCTCACATCGAGGTCCTGCAGTGGCCGGCCCAGAGCCCAGACTTGATAGAACATCTATAGTAATAATGTGTAATAATTATATTGATAGTTAATGTTAAATGTGACATATGTAAAACTCAAATTTACCGCTTTCCTTTGGTTTTTTTTCACATGTCAATTACGCATGGAAGAAACCATATCATAACAAATAAATAAACCAAAACAAATCGTCAATCTGAAATTGTTGTAGGCATTCTTAGTAAACTAATATTAGTAACGGTATATAGATAAAGACGTGTCTTATTCTAATCTCTCTTTTAGAATTAGCATTTACAAAAGCTTGATTATATATCGTAGAATATGCCAGTGGTGGTTAAATACCTGGATACAATAAAGACTGAACATTCTAGAAACCCAGTTAACACGGCATGATTTGGCCAATGATGGCTGCTGCATATGTTTCATTGGTACTTCATTGGCCGAGTGAGTTTTGTAAACTGGGAATAATCCTGAAATAGGCCCTAGGCCCTAAACGTTTGAATGTTTAACACACACTATCGAGGTGTTTTTATATAATTAACATTTAAAGGAGAACAATCTTCAAAAAAACAACCCCACACCCCCCGTCTTCAGACAGATGTTATGAACATATATCATGCGAGATAATGCTACATCACGACACTATAGTTGAGTTGAATTACGCCCCTGCAAAAATCTTCAACAGCACTTCCCCCATATATGTCTCCGATGTCGTGATCCATCCAACAGCGACGTTGGGCTGAAGCTCCGCCTCAACCCACCCAGTGTTCATTTAGTTCCAGTGCCAGTGGAGGTTTTGGCATACGTCAAAAAGTGGATGCTATTAGAGGTTTTATGCCCTCTAGACAGCCCTCTCTGGATGCGCCCCTGTGTCTACCAAGGGCCCATGATAGTGCCTGGTGCCTATGGCCCGCGAATGGCTCAATCCGCCTCTGGCAATAAACACTGTCAATGTAATAGTATTAATACAAACACAGTAACAGTGCAGACGATCTATTGTTGCTAGTGAGTTTCCACACTTACAGTTACGTTCAAAAGTGAAAAGTACTAAGGTTGTTTTCTCTACTATACATATAGTGATACCAACCGTTATAATGTGTAACAAATTCGTATGAACAATACATTGTAGAAGTTATAAAGTTGAATTTTGACTAGTCAATATTAAAAGGCATCGGTTTCTAATGACATTTGTATTAAGCTCGGTAACTTTGCGATTTTCCAAAAAAATGTACTCTGACCAATCAAATATGTTGTTTTGACATGACGTCAAATTGCACATGATCCAATATAGCGATGTAAACACAAAATAAAATAAATGCAGATTCATTGTTTTATATATATTGTTTAAATTTATGTAATTTTACATGATTTTCAGGAAAGTTAAGTAATCCAATGAATGTCATGTTTAATTAGGAGCTATAAATATATATGACATACAGACTAATTTCTGGTAAGTTAGGGCCCCCTAGTGACTGCTGCCTCAGTTCCGGTGACGTCACCGTTGTTAGCGCCCCCTTGCGACTGGTACGGGTGGGTAGAACTGGGTGGGTTGGTGGATGACTGTCTCGTAGTGGGTGCGTGCGTGCGTGTGTGTAAGGTAGGACCTGCTGGCGGAGGCTAATGACCGCCTTTTATCGGGTATATCATCGCGTGTGCCTGTGTGTACGTATTAAAAAAACGAACCAAACACCATATTTTAAAGGATTTTTTCACATTTTAATCATCTTCATCCTCTGTTTTATTCCCAGTATCGTGTTCATCCGCGTCCAAGATCCACCATTGTATTGGTGGTAATGGTAGAGGCGGTGGTGAGCCGTGTAACGTCTCCATTAATTCTGCTTCCATCGTTCTTCCAAAACTGAAACAGATAATTAGAAAAAAAGTGTATTATGTGATACATTTTAAAACTGACATTATCAATGAACGCGTTATTACTATTAGTCAATGAAAGGAATCACCGTTATATTTTAAAAAATACGTCCATCTTTGTCTTGTAACGTTGTGTTGACGCGTACCTTTAACAATGTTGTTGATGTGGGGCTTTTTAAATATCGTGTCTTGTATATCATTGCCACCGCGACAACAGCTGCTTTTGATTAGTCACCAACCACGCGCACGTGCTGACGCGTACCTTTAAGAATGGCGTCTTGTTTATGTTTATCGTTGCCACCACGTGCTTTTGATTAGTCTCCAACCAGCGGGCGCTTTTTTATGAGTGACCCTATTATCTGAAACGGGACCACTGAAGTTTACTTGCGTTGGCCAATTCAGCGTGAAATGTGCGATATCGCTATGGCGTCACGGGATGATATAGAAAGTGAAAGACTACCTGCGCAATGGAGGCGTGAGTGGTGATGGAGCTGATGAGGGTAACTAAAAATTGCTATACGCCTCCGCCGCCGTTCATACCGTTAGATCCGGTGGACAGTCCGTTGACGTGTGGTGACGTAGTGACAGATTCGCCTTCGTTCATACTACAAGATGACGACATGCCACCATGTAGTGATCAGCTTATTTCCTGTCGAACTTTAACCTGTGCCGAGTCGAAGCGTTCGGGCGGGTGTATATTTATGTTGAATACGCTTACACGTATAGAAATGCGATGTTTACTGAAGACGAACGAACGCGCGGAAAGTATCAAAGAGGCAAGGTCAGCGTATGTGGCGAAACGCAGAAGTAGAGCATTCAGGAAGACGAGAATAGCATCCGAATGGGATGCTAACCGTGTCAACCGTATGCAGAACTTATTGGTGACAAAGTTCATCTACTGGAAACGTTGAATTGTTGGAGTGGGTACCGTCGAAAGAAGGTTTTTTGGGGTCGACTAATATGGTAAGAAAGGTCGAAACACGCTCTCAGAAAGTTATTGATGGAGATGCGTGATAAATGTAGAATATAAAACAGGATTACATGTCTAGCGCGCGCCAGTTGCCGATATGGATACGTCGTTGAAGCTTCCTTTTACGTGTAGTGTAGCCGGTCCTACGGGGAGTGGTAACATTGCCCTTTTGTACAGTTGCAATGTTGTATAGTTACTTATTTGCTTTACTTACATAATCCTATTGGTGCCGACATTGTTATCAGTTCTTTGTTTCCATCCAGTGGAACTGGTCTTCTCCTTGCTGTTTTGAGTTTTCCTTTTTTGTTTTCCTTCGGGTGTCCATCTTAAGGCGGTCTTGGTTGCAAATAAATTATCATCATCCTTTCGCAATACGAGGCTGATCCATCTCCTTCTTCTTGTGGTAAGCCATCCGTGTTGCTTTGTTCTCTGCCGTATACGCCATTGATTAAAATATTGATTTTACTCGTAGGCAACAGGTATATTGAGAGGAATTGTACCTCGCCTAAGACATTTATTTGCATACCCCAGGCCAACTAATTTGAAACTTCACATATGTACCAATAATTCATGCGCATAAATTTGAATAAATTCATCGCGTCAACAAGATATAGACCTAAATTCTGTTTGTTTTAGATATGCACGTTACAAGCGCTCTGTTGGTTAGAATCATGCTACGCATTTACTCTAAACGTTAGGTCATTTCCGTTGGTTTGGATAAGGCGAATACATGTCGATTATTTTAGTTTAAATGATCATTCTTTAACACGTCTCTCACTCGCACACACACATCAGTCCGCACACTTCAGTCTAAGTCGTTATTGTGCACCTGGTCTCTGAACACCAACACACCCAACTCGTCTACATATGTAATTAAGCAACATATCCTTAGTTCACGTCTCACGGGTCTGGGCTCTTCTCCAGTCACGTTCAACGTCCGAGCGTCCTCCTAATATTTGTCCGCTACACGTAAAGTCGAGGCAATTTCCTAAACGCCGTTTCAACGTCTTGTTGTAGAATTCTTTGCCTTGTTTACCTTTGAAGCAGGGCCTACCACACATCCCTTGTTTGTCGTATTAAGCCCGGAGCGTAGCAGTCGTCGGCTTATGTGTTTTTCGGGTCAGTCTGCTCCCAATGATGTCATTCATGACGAAGAGCTGTAGCTATCAACGCTAAACGTGACTTTCTGCCAGCCCGCCGAGCACTGTGGTCAGTTTGCTGATCACAACACGGAAACACATCATCTCGTCAGCGCGCTCATTGCAGATTTGCAATAGTTGTGGCGGTACGGTGTACTGCTTTTTTTCTAGATGTTTCTTTGGGTCAGTGGATCAGACTACTGATACGTCCATCACGATTAAATAAAGACGAAGAAGGAGATTATCCCGGCGGAGATGGAATAACTGAAGGAGCTATGGTGTATAAGTTAACACCCCAGTTGTACAAAACATTTAGAACAATTTTAAAACGTAGGAGACACGGCAACTCAGCGGTCTACTGTTGACGAAGGTCCAGACGAAATGCACCCTGGGTTCCAGTGGTCATTATAAGTGGGGCTAGTGTTGAGTAAAGAACACCCAGGCTAGTTATTGCTTAATCATGCTCGCTGTCTGTTCAGCTTCCATCACCAAACGTCTTCTCTTCCTCCTGGCTCGTACAACGTCCAGCTGAGTTCTCAGGAAACGCGTATTATGATTCATCGGTCTTTTGTGGTACATGTTGTTAACCAGTCTTGCACAACGTCGGCCACACTAACTGGGTTTTCTTCATGCTAAATACCCCGCACACGAGGAAGGAAGGAGGCGATATGTGATTCACTGCTGCGCCATGCTTATGGATTCGATCATTCTACTCAGATGTTGTGCCACAAGGGTCAATCAATGACCAAGGAATTGGCTCCCTGCGTACGTACAACAGTTCGTTTGTAGAATTGTCAAACGAAACCACACATGGGACACGTCGTATGGTTGTGTTAGATCATAGATTACTTTACGTTGATCTGGTCATTGGAATTGGTGACTGCTCTCCTTGGAGGGATACCTCAACGGTGGTGAATTATATTTACACACTCAGCCAACCACGAATGCTGATAAACTATAGGCAAGCTAACCAGTTTAGTGATTATGGCGGTGGAAGCCGTTGAAAGGGATTCATTTCCCGCATATCGAATGAAACAGTTCTCTAAGGAATGGTCAGTCTTGAACCCCTGGTCCCACGGTGCCCACTCAGAAATGATCAGTAGTGTCCTCCTTGGTCCCACGGTGCCTCTTCGGGAATGGTCAGTCTTGTTCCCCTGGTCCAACGTAGCCCCTTGAGGAATGCACAGTCTCGTACTCCCAGGTCCCACTGAGTGCACAAAGAATGTTTGCTATAACCACGACATCTTCCTTTTCTATTTTACTGCCTTCCTGAAATAACCTCAACAGATTTTTTATGTAATATACTATTATATACGTGTGCATGTATGTAAAGCGCCCGAGGGCAATATTTATTGATTGGGCGCTATATAAGTACTTGTATTTATTTATTTATCGTTTTCACATGGAGAATTATCATACGTGAACACTGAGAATTATGAATGCTAACACGAGGCCGCCGGGTAATTGCACCAGTGCAGAAGTGTGGGAAATTATACGCATACAATCGACTGTGCAGTTGACATTAAACGTGTGATATTGCCTCGTAATAGTGATTGAAGCGAGAAACCTGTGACGCGTGACAATCGTTTAAAAGGTATTTCCTGTACCTAGATCACACACCATTATTTAGTTAAGTACATTCTCATTATATTGTGTTTGTGGAAGCATTGCGTAGAATGGATTTCAAGGGACAAACGGTAACAAGTACACTTTGATATCGATGTAAGTTGACTTTATGATGCACGCGCGCTTTCACATACACGCACGCCCGCTAACACATACGCGCGCGCACACACACACACACACATACATACACGACGGGCGCGCGCCGCCATAACGCAAGAATCGAAGCAATTAAAAAAAAAATTAACAATTATTGTTATGTTGTCATGGTGGGCGGTGCAATTCAATTATGAATTTTAACGATGCGGCCACTATTAGTAGCACATAACAAACCAATTGTGCATTTTGTGAAAAAGCACCGACTTTGTCACACAAGTAGACTCATACATTATGAACAGATTTGGATATCGAGCTTTCACAAATTTGGCCTATTTCGGTTGTAGCAGCCATTTTCCAAAATGGCCGCCAGCGGTCACTGTTATTTTACATACCTTTTCTACTGGGGAGGTGAGCAGGTTGACAGTGGAATTAATTCACTTATAAAAGTCCAAAAGTGGTTATGGAAGAGTTAATTATTTGAATGTTATCAAAACAAATAAGTCAACCTCGATTAATGTGTCTAATTAGGTTTATCATGCAGTTGGATTCCGAGTGGAAGTCAATGATGAATGATCAATGACTGTCTTGACAGATACTAGTACTACTACTGGTCGTATTAGTAATAATACTAGTAGTAGTATTTGTGGTAGTATTAGTACTAATAGTAGTAACACCTATAGTAGTAGCAGTGCAAAATTACTAACAAGGATTACGGTGCTCTTTTAATAGTTAATTACATAAAAAGCAGCAAGGAGTTGCAGAATGAGTCTCATTTTTATTTACACATTTTATGCTTTCGGAAAAGGCAAGACAGACTGTTGTATAGCTGAACACCGACCTCATTTAGGCCTAATATCAATATACCCATATAAAAAGAATATGTTTAAAAACGTAAGTAACAAAAACTGCAAATTATTCGAGAACACGGGTGAAGTTGAAAGGGCCATTTACCAAGCATAGAACATAGACATATTTAACACCAATACATGTTTGTATGGCGAATAGAACAGTTCATATCAATTGTCAAATACTATTCTCTTCTGCTCCTGTGTGTTCAGAGTTGTTGTGATAGTTCCCTTCAGTGGTCATGAATCCAATTTTGTGTGCACCCCCTTCAATCAACAGCACGCATGCATCTGCATGCACGCACGCAATCACGCACGCACGCAATCACGCACGCACACATATTCTCACAGAGCAATGTATTTAAGTGCAGCCGTTTTGAAATAGCAACGCTTCACACAACCCTTCTTGAACTTGCATGAGATTATCTCACACCAGATGTGGGCTGCTTTGGGTAGTCTTGTCCAGTGTGGCTCGTACCTGCCGTTCTCATTCTTGGCCCAGCCGCAGCTGGTTGGTGGATGTAGCTCTAGTGCATCTATCGTAGGCCGCCCTCTTGTTCCTCTTGTTCCGCCATGATTCTCCAGAGCTCCATTGGTTAGCGGGATCTGTTGCACATCGTTCTTCTTTGCGAAAAGTTGCATTTTCATGCATTTTCAATGTCTGTGCATGTGCTGATTCTGTCATACAACAAGATAATAGGATAACGAACCTTTTGTTAGTCATGCATCTTCTGGCATGTCACTTGGTGTTGAGGATAGTTTTAGCAGTCTGTTTATGAGTTCTGGTAGCACGGTCCAGATTGCCCATCTAGTCTTCGTGATGGGTGCGTATCACACCCAGTCAAAGCTTCGAACATTGGCAACACCAATGCCTTCTCCGGTCCCAGGCCAGCTGCTAGTTTGTGGGCTGTTAAGAACTTAAAACACTTGCCAATTCCAAAATGTTAACCATGGGTCAACATCTGGTTGAAATCTCTGAGGCACTGACACGAGTAATACCACGGTGTCAACAACTCGGATCATTATCTCGTGGAGGCCATGCTAAGCTGCATGGCCTGTATGCAGCGTCATGCGACTGTCTGTTTCTTTGATGCTGCATGGGGCGGGCGAGGACAGATATGGCAGTGGTGGCTTGTTGATGATCCACTTGAGGAGAGCTGACAGGAATGTAAACGGCTCTGTTTTGTTGCTTCCTCCGCTCTGAGGAAATTCTCTCCGTTTCCCGGTATGGCTGCTGAAGCCACATCTTTGCACTTATTTCCCTGCTTTTCCCTTGCTATGTGCTTTAGTGAATCTACAATGTAGCTGTCACACACCAAGTCCAGGCGTGGTGCAGATTGAAGCTTTGTGTGAACAGGTATGGAATCAAGATCTTTCTGGCCTACTCATCAAAGTTCTTGAATGCGGCTGGCATCAGCATCTGTATGACGACATCTCCATCCTGGATTAAACTGGTGGTGACAGGAGCCTCAGACTGGATATTGGAGACGCATTTCAAACATGTTAAAAGGTCACTCTTCGTGCCTACAATGGCCCTACATGGATGCGTCCTTCATCAGAGAGTGACCACACCCGGGTGCTTTGTTAGGAGTTCAGCCATGTTCTACGGGTGAACAAGGACCCACCTGTATAGTTAGTATGATCTGAGATATGGAAGCAGTGGCCAATTCTGTCAGAGCGTCTAAGGTACATCGATAATGATGCCTGCCTCATAAAATACACGTAGACCAGTAACAACACCTTTGGTTCCAGTTCCACTGATATCTGCCTAAGATTCAGCTATGCCACGGCATTCTTCAAGACATCCATTGAATGCCGGATCATGGTCACTCTGTGAGCACTGTTCAGGAACAGCGGAAGTAGAACGGTGGGGCCGATGATTAAGGCTTCTGGTGGTTGGCGGCTGGCATGAAATGTGGCCCAAGATGTGCTATGCTCGGTCCCAGTTTTGTCTGTTCAGGACTGCTTCGCCTGATCTATCCACAAAATTAACAGTCTTCATAAGTCAGCTGAATGAAGTCATGGTACCAGTAGTGTTGTTGTTGATAGGATGCACTCCAGTGCAGTGGTGTGACAAGTTGCCGATGGTCTTGGAGCTTGTATCCACAAAACCTCCAAACATAACAATGCTTCCTTCAATTCCTTCAGCAGCGACCACTTCATTATTACGACCACCACTACCAGTAGTAGTAATAGTCCTGGTAATAGCAGTCGTTGTAGTAATAATCGTAGTAGGTGCCAAGCGGAGTTATTTTTCATTCATTATTGACTTCCATTCTGTACCCGATCGCATTATGTGCTTAATTAAACAAATTAGTATAAGTTGACCTCCACTGTCAACCCGCTGTCTTCCCCAGGAGAGTAGGTATGTAAAATAACAGAACAGTGACCGCTGGCGGCCATTGTGGAAAATGGCTTCTACAGCTACAACAGGCCTCATCTGCGACGGCTCAATATCCAGATCTGTTCATAATATAAGAGTATACATGTGTGCCAAATTGTGTGCTTTTGTCACAAAATGCCCATTTCTTCTGGATGTGTAGGTTAAGCCACCACACTACTATTTCATGGAGTGCTTATTTCATGCGACAGCGCCGTCTGGCTCGGGCCTTGCACTTGGACCTGCCGTTATCTGACACGGTGACCCGACGTTCAGCTGTCTTATTGTTAGCGCCGGGCCATTGTTCTAGTGAGAGATGAACTTCATGGCCGCGCCGATGTTTGCGCGGACTGCCATGGACACGGTGGCAACACAGTGTAGCAAAACAAACATCTTAATGAAAGGTGTCAACGCGGCGTTCAATAGTTAATGCCCATCGCATCAACAGCTATCTTTGTAATCTATAATTGCGCTTTGCTACATCGCGTTGTCCCGCGGCGCGATGTGAAACTTTAAATGTCACCCGGGAAACTGGCAGCGATCATGGATATTTACAAAACAAATACAACATTGCATACATCTGGCAACATACAGTTATTATGTTTGAACAATACAATACAGCAAAAGTATTTATTTAAGTGATAAATATTAATTATCTGATAATAATATAAATAAAGGCTCTGTGTGATCAAAAAACTCCTACGTGACTAATTATGCACTACATTATTTGTTGTAGTATATATGTATCTTAGTTATGTATATATTCGGGGCTCTTCCCCCCAAAATATTATAGTATGTAATATATGGGTAGATAAACATTATAATATAGACTTAACAACTGGCTTTGATCTAATTTCTTCGTCACCTTTAAAAAAATGCAAATTCTTATATATTTTATTTGATATATACTTATATATGTTGTTGATATATATTTATTGTGAGCGATCCAGTTCAGTGTGTTATTTATAAGTAGACTATTATTTGGTTTACTGTGTCAACTTTTATGCCGTCTATGTAAATATTATTATCCCCCTCTGTCTTATACTCTTTGTATTAATAAAGGTCATTGTGTGATATTTATGTATATTTAAAGAAAGTTTATTACTTTTAAGACATAGGGATATTTTTTTATTTCAGAGTTCAGAGCATTTTTCATTTCAAGTATATTGTTGCCTATATCTTTTATAGTCATTTTCATTGTAAACAGTCGTTTTTTAGGTAATACTTGTAAATTTTTTGTTTAGTTCTAATGGAATGTCTAGTCCCATAGTAATCAACGGTTTATGTTTTCTTGTTCTGATAGTTTTTAATTGAATTATGAATTATTGTACACAACTAAAATTTCATTAAGGAATTTAGAACAACTTCCTTGAGGATCTCTGCAGGCATACATTTAATTCCAAGTTATTTAATCAAGACTCTCTTTGAATGTATTAGTAGCTTCCTAGTTATATATTATAGTATATATTATTGTATCTACCTTTGTGTCATTAGTTTGTATAGTAAGTAAAAATGTTGGCAAGTGGTCAGAAATAGATGTATATATTATTCCATGCAAACGATAATTTACAAAAGTACAGCATTGCTATGTATAGTATATTATGACCGTGACAGTAGTTGCTGTTATTCTAGTAGGCTTATTGATAAGGGGTATAAATGCATGTTGAAAAATTGCATCCATGTAATCTAGAGTTTCCGTGTGATTACCACAATTACGTAAATTGATGATAAAACCACCAATTATGTAACACTGTTTATTTTCAACCTTGAGAGTTTGTATAATATTCATGACATGTTCCGTAAAAGTGGTAATGTTTGCATTAGGTGGTCGATAGACAATACCAACAATTGATTTTGTATTATGTATCGTAAACTGAGTATTGACTTCAATAAACATACATTACAAACATTCAGTTATGATACTCATATATGATAACTCAGTGTACTCAAGGGAACGATGAACATACAAAGATACACCACGTCCCTTCTTGGAAGGTCTAGTCAAATGAATACTGTTATACTCTAGTAATTCATATAAGTCAACGTTATTATTATTTAACCAAGTTTTACTTAGATCAATAACCTTGCATTTGCTGTCGATCAACGATAAGAAATCACTCAGTTTGCTAATGTTCTTTGATAAGCTTCTAATATTTAAATGCATGACTGATAATTCTTCCTCGCTGACATTATTTCCTTATATAACTTCATTAATGTCATCCTCAACATAATATCTAGTAGGAGCTATATTGCACATTGCAGCATTACAATTTTCATAATCATGATCATCATCTGCATATGCCAAGGAAGTTTTAGATAAATGGCTCATACTACTTGTATGTTTTATGTACATACACAGAAATGCGGTACACAATAATGTTTGTATCAATACATATAGCATTGTCAAGCACGTTTATAACATACAGTGTTGAACGACAGTTGTTAAATTGAAGTAAAATACTTAGAATACATATATATATATATTTATATATACATATATATGAAGATGCCAATGTGCATGATCATATATGATATTAGTGCATTTTGAAGTCCCTATATGAAGATGCCAATGAGCATGGTCATAGATGACATTAGTGCATTTTGAAGTCCCTATATGCAGATGCCAATGTGCATGGTCATAGATGACATTAGTGCATTTTGAAGTCCCTATATGAGTATGCCAATGTGCATGGTCATAGATGACATTAGTCCATTTTGAAGTCCCTATATGAAGATGCCAATGTGCATGGTCATAGGTGACATTAGTGCATTTTGAAGTCCCTATATGAAGATGCCAATGTGCATGGTCATAGATGATATTAGTGCATTTTGAAGTCCCTATATGAAGATGCCAATGTGCATGGTCACATATGATATTAGTGCATTTTGAAGTCCCTATATGAAGATGCCAATGTGCATGGCCATAAATGACATTAGTGCATTTTGAAGTCCCTATATGAAGATGCCAATGTGCATGGCCATAAATGACATTAGTGCATTTTGAAGTCCCTATATGAAGATGCCAATGTGCATTGTCATAGATGACATTAGTGCATTTTGAAATCCCTATATGAAGATGCCAAAGTGCATGGTCATAGATGACATTAGTGCATTTTGAAGTTCCTATATAAAGATGCCAAGGTGGACCGTCATATATGATATTAGTGCATTTTAAAGTCCCTATATGAAGATGCCAATGTGCAAGATCATAGATGAAATTAGTGCATTTTGAAGTCCCTATATGAAGATGCCAAAGTGCATGGTCACAGATGATATTAGTGCATTTTGAAGTCCCTATATGAAGATGCCAATGTGCATGGCCATAAATGACATTAGTGCATTTTGAAGTCCCTATATGAAGATGCCAATGTGCATGGTCATAGATGACATTAGTGCATTTTGAAGTCCCTATATGAAGATGCCAATGTGCATGGTCATAGATGACATCAGTGCATTTTGAAGTCCCTATATAAAGATGCAAATGTGAAACGTCATAGATGATATTAGTGCATTTTAAAGTCCCTATATGAAGATGCCAATGTGCATGGTCATAGATGACATTAGTGCATTTTGAAGTCCCTATATGAAGATGCCAATGTGCATGGTCATAGATGACATTAGTGCATTTTGAAATCCCTATATGAAGATGCCAAAGTGCATGATCATAGATGACATTAGTGCATTTTGAAGTTCCTATATAAAGATGCCAAGGTGGACCGTCATATATGATATTAGTGCATTTTGAAGTCCTTATATGAAGATGCCAATGTGCATGGCCATAAATGACATTAGTGCATTTTGAAGTCCCTATATGAAGATGCCAATGTGCATGGCCATAAATGACATTAGTGCATTTTGAAGTCCCTATATGAAGATGCCAATGTGCATTGTCATAGATGACATTAGTGCATTTTGAAATCCCTATATGAAGATGCCAAAGTGCATGGTCATAGATGACATTAGTGCATTTTGAAGTTCCTATATAAAGATGCCAAGGTGGACCGTCATATATGATATTAGTGCATTTTAAAGTCCCTATATGAAGATGCCAATGTGCAAGGTCATAGATGAAATTAGTGCATTTTGAAGTCCCTATATGAAGATGCCAAAGTGCATGGTCACAGATGATATTAGTGCATTTTGAAGTCCCTATATGAAGATGCCAATGTGCATGGTCATAAATGACATTAGTGCATTTTGAAGTCCCTATATGAAGATGCCAATGTGCATGGTCATAGATGACATCAGTGCATTTTGAAGTCCCTATATAAAGATGCAAATGTGAAACGTCATAGATGATATTAGTGCATTTTAAAGTCCCTATATGAATATGCCAATGTGCATGGTCATAGATGACATTAGTGCATTTTGAAGTCCCTATATGAAGATGCCAATGTGCATGGTCATAGATGACATTAGTGCATTTTGAAATCCCTATATGAAGATGTCAAAGTGCATGGTCATAGATGACATTAGTGCATTTTGAAGTTCCTATATAAAGATGCCAAGGTGGACCGTCATATATGATATTAGTGCATTTTAAAGTCCCTATATGAAGATGCCAATGTGCATGGTCATAGATGACGTTAGTGCATTTTGAAGTCCCTATATGAAGATGCCAAAGTGCATGGTCACAGATGACATTAGTGCATTTTGAAGTCCCTATATGAAGATGCCAAAGTGCATGGTCACAGATGATATTAGTGCATTTTGAAGTTCCTATATAAAGATGCCAAGGTGGACCGTCATATATGATATTAGTGCATTTTAAAGTCCCTATATGAAGATGCCAATGTGCAAGGTCATATATGAAATTAGTGCATTTTGAAGTCCCTATATGAAGATGCCAAAGTGCATGGTCACAGATGATATTAGTGCATTTTGAAGTCCCTATATGAAGATGCCAATGTGCATGGCCATAAATGACATTAGTGCATTTTGAAGTCCCTATATGAAGATGCCAATGTGCATGGTCATAGATGACATTAGTGCATTTTGAAGTCCCTATATGAAGATGCCAATGTGCATGGTCATAGATGACATTAGTGCATTTTGAAGTCCCTATATGAAGATGCCAATGTGCATGGTCATAGATGACATCAGTGCATTTTGAAGTCCCTATATAAAGATGCAAATGTGAAACGTCATAGATGATATTAGTGCATTTTAAAGTCCCTATATGAAGATGCCAATGTGCATGGTCATAGATGACATTAGTGCATTTTGAAGTCCCTATATGAAGATGCCAATGTGCATGGTCATAGATGACATTAGTGCATTTTGAAATCCCTATATGAAGATGCCAAAGTGCATGGTCATAGATGACATTAGTGCATTTTGAAGTTCCTATATGAAGATGCCAATGTGCATGGTCATAGATGACATTAGTGCATTTTGAAATCCCTATATGAAGATGCCAAAGTGCATGATCATAGATGACATTAGTGCATTTTGAAGTTCCTATATAAAGATGCCAAGGTGGACCGTCATATATGATATTAGTGCATTTTGAAGTCCTTATATGAAGATGCCAATGTGCATGGCCATAAATGACATTAGTGCATTTTGAAGTCCCTATATGAAGATGCCAATGTGCATGGCCATAAATGACATTAGTGCATTTTGAAGTCCCTATATGAAGATGCCAATGTGCATTGTCATAGATGACATTAGTGCATTTTGAAATCCCTATATGAAGATGCCAAAGTGCATGGTCATAGATGACATTAGTGCATTTTGAAGTTCCTATATAAAGATGCCAAGGTGGACCGTCATATATGATATTAGTGCATTTTAAAGTCCCTATATGAAGATGCCAATGTGCAAGGTCATAGATGAAATTAGTGCATTTTGAAGTCCCTATATGAAGATGCCAAAGTGCATGGTCACAGATGATATTAGTGCATTTTGAAGTCCCTATATGAAGATGCCAATGTGCATGGTCATAAATGACATTAGTGCATTTTGAAGTCCCTATATGAAGATGCCAATGTGCATGGTCATAGATGACATCAGTGCATTTTGAAGTCCCTATATAAAGATGCAAATGTGAAACGTCATAGATGATATTAGTGCATTTTAAAGTCCCTATATGAATATGCCAATGTGCATGGTCATAGATGACATTAGTGCATTTTGAAGTCCCTATATGAAGATGCCAATGTGCATGGTCATAGATGACATTAGTGCATTTTGAAATCCCTATATGAAGATGTCAAAGTGCATGGTCATAGATGACATTAGTGCATTTTGAAGTTCCTATATAAAGATGCCAAGGTGGACCGTCATATATGATATTAGTGCATTTTAAAGTCCCTATATGAAGATGCCAATGTGCATGGTCATAGATGACGTTAGTGCATTTTGAAGTCCCTATATGAAGATGCCAAAGTGCATGGTCACAGATGACATTAGTGCATTTTGAAGTCCCTATATGAAGATGCCAAAGTGCATGGTCACAGATGATATTAGTGCATTTTGAAGTTCCTATATAAAGATGCCAAGGTGGACCGTCATATATGATATTAGTGCATTTTAAAGTCCCTATATGAAGATGCCAATGTGCAAGGTCATATATGAAATTAGTGCATTTTGAAGTCCCTATATGAAGATGCCAAAGTGCATGGTCACAGATGATATTAGTGCATTTTGAAGTCCCTATATGAAGATGCCAATGTGCATGGCCATAAATGACATTAGTGCATTTTGAAGTCCCTATATGAAGATGCCAATGTGCATGGTCATAGATGACATTAGTGCATTTTGAAGTCCCTATATGAAGATGCCAATGTGCATGGTCATAGATGACATTAGTGCATTTTGAAGTCCCTATATGAAGATGCCAATGTGCATGGTCATAGATGACATCAGTGCATTTTGAAGTCCCTATATAAAGATGCAAATGTGAAACGTCATAGATGATATTAGTGCATTTTAAAGTCCCTATATGAAGATGCCAATGTGCATGGTCATAGATGACATTAGTGCATTTTGAAGTCCCTATATGAAGATGCCAATGTGCATGGTCATAGATGACATTAGTGCATTTTGAAATCCCTATATGAAGATGCCAAAGTGCATGGTCATAGATGACATTAGTGCATTTTGAAGTTCCTATATAAAGATGCCAAGGTGGACCGTCATATATGATATTAGTGCATTTTGAAGTCCTTATATGAAGATGCCAATGTGCATGGCCATAAATGACATTAGTGCATTTTGAAGTCCCTATATGAAGATGCCAATGTGCATGGCCATAAATGACATTAGTGCATTTTGAAGTCCCTATATGAAGATGCCAATGTGCATTGTCATAGATGACATTAGTGCATTTTGAAATCCCTATATGAAGATGCCAAAGTGCATGGTCATAGATGACATTAGTGCATTTTGAAGTTCCTATATAAAGATGCCAAGGTGGACCGTCATATATGATATTAGTGCATTTTAAAGTCCCTATATAAAGATGCAAATGTGAAACGTCATAGATGATATTAGTGCATTTTAAAGTCCCTATATGAAGATGCCAATGTGCATGGTCATAGATGACATTAGTGCATTTTGAAGTCCCTATATGAAGATGCCAATGTGCATGGTCATAGATGACATTAGTGCATTTTGAAATCCCTATATGAAGATGCCAAAGTGCATGGTCATAGATGACATTAGTGCATTTTGAAGTTCCTATATAAAGATGCCAAGGTGGACCGTCATATATGATATTAGTGCATTTTAAAGTCCCTATATGAAGATGCCAATATGCAAGGTCATAGATGAAATTAGTGCATTTTGAAGTCCCTATATGAAGATGCCAAAGTGCATGGTCACAGATGATATTAGTGCATTTTGAAGTCCCTATATGAAGATGCCAATGTGCATGGCCATAAATGACATTAGTGCATTTTGAAGTCCCTATATGAAGATGCCAATGTGCATGGTCATAGATGACATCAGTGCATTTTGAAGTCCCTATATAAAGATGCAAATGTGAAACGTCATAGATGATATTAGTGCATTTTAAAGTCCCTATATGAAGATGCCAATGTGCATGGTCATAGATGACATTAGTGCATTTTGAAGTCCCTATATGAAGATGCCAATGTGCATGGTCATAGATGACATTAGTGCATTTTGAAATCCCTATATGAAGATGCCAAAGTGCATGGTCATAGATGACATTAGTGCATTTTGAAGTTCCTATATAAAGATGCCAAGGTGGACCGTCATATATGATATTAGTGCATTTTAAAGTCCCTATATGAAGATGCCAAAGTGCATGGTCACAGATGACATTAGTGCATTTTGAAGTCCCTATATGAAGATGCCAAAGTGCATGGTCATAGATGACATTAGTGCATTTTGAAGTCCCTATATAAAGATGCAAATGTGAAACGTCATAGATGACATTAGTGCATTTTGAAGTCCCTATATGAAGATGCCAATGTGCATGGTCATAGATGACATTAGTGCATTTTGAAGTCCCTATATGAAGATGCCAATGTGCATGGTAATAGATGATATTAGTGCAATTTGAAGTCCCTATATGAAGATGCCAATGTGCATGGTCATAGATGGCATTAGTGCATTTTGAAGTCCCTATATGAAGATGCCAATGTGCATGGTCATAGATGATATTAGAGCATTTTGAAGTCCCTATATGAAGATGCCAATGTGCATCATCATAGAAGACATTAGTGCATTTTTACGTCCCTATATCAAGATGCCAATGTGCATGGTCATATATGACATTAGTGCATTTTTGAAGTCCCTATAAGAAGAAACCAATGTGCATGGTCATATATGACATTAGTGCATTTTGAAGTCCCTATATGAAGATGCCAATGTGCATGATCATAGATGACATTAGTGCATTTTGAAGTCCCTATTTGAAGATGCCAATGTGCATGATCATAGGTGATATTAGTGCATTTTGAAGTCCCTATATGAAGATGCCAATGTGCATGATCATAGATGACATTATTGCATTTTGAAATCCCTATATGAATATGCCAATGTGCATGATCATAGATGACATTATTGATTTTGAAGTCCCTATATGAAGATGCCAATGTGCATGGTCATATGTGACATTAGTGCATCTTTAAGTCCTATATGAAGATGCCAATGTGCATGGTCATATATGATATTAGTGCATTTTTGAAGTCCCTATATGAAGATGCCAATGTGCATGGTCATAGATGACATTAATGAATTTTGAAGTCCCTATATGAAGATGCCAATGTGCATGGTCATAGTTGATATTAGTGCATTTTGAAGTCCATATATGAAGATGCCAATGTGCATGATCATAGATGACATTAGTGCATTTTGATGTCCCTATATGAAAACGTAATGTAGCAGGTCAAATGTTCACCATGTCCTGTGTTATTAACCAAAATGTTTACAGTTTGTTATATCTTCCTGTTGACTGATGGTTATTATTTTACCGTTGATGTCTTTGGTAATAATCCTTCCGTCATATGACCAACTGTCAAGGAGTTTGTGTTGTTTCTTCATTGTCCTGCACAAGAAGAGTAGTCTCGCTCGTTTTGTGTCAGCTCTTCCGAAATGTACACGTTCGGTCGTTTAGTACGAAGTCGTTTTCTGGCTTTCATGAAGTCATCTTTCTATTGGTAGTCTTTAAACTGTATAATTATTTGACGTGTGTGATCTTTCTTTGTGGTGGATGTTCTGGGCCCAATCCTGTGAGCCCTGTTGACATTGCTGATTGTTAGAGACAAGTCCATCTCATTGAACAAATCAGTTTATTTTTTTCAAGTTGCTCACCGTCTTTATTTTCAGTCATCCCTGTGATTCGCACATAGCAACATCTCCAGCCCATCAGAACAACAAAATTAAGACTATAATGCCCGCCACCTGACGGGATACCTTGGTAGATGACAGTTCTGATAGTAATGTTTATTAGATATTTGTTAGCATACAGCATCATCACATAAACACTATGAAGCGCTCGCAGTTACGCGTTCTGTTTTCAAAATGACGAAGGTGGGACAGAATGCGAAGTTCATATTCACTGATAGGCCCTTGTCGTGATATTGTAGAATTGTCAAATACGATAACATTCCCATTGCTATGCTATTGGCATGAGGGTAAACATAAGCATTACTGTGTCATGTTGCCAAACCTATGACACTGGGGCCGTTTTACCAAAGTACTTGCCGCGCGCACGTGGTTCCTGCGATTGTTAAGTTACGTATTACATAACATTGCACGCACATTACGTTTTGCCTTCAGAACAACCGATTTACCCATAAAGTGAGAGAATCCTGACATTTATTTTGAAAATATATAAGTCTTACGTCCTATCCAAGGGGTCAGAAAACGTTAACCTACTCGCTTGCTCGAGTACAAGTAGATACGTAATTAAGGCGGTCTGTAAAGGTACAGTCCTAAAGGCATTATTTGTGTGAACATTTAGTTGTGTTTGCCATGTGTACATATGGTGATTGCACGATGTTTCAATTTCCAAACAAATATATACGATTTATTTCATATATTATAATCCTACATATTGCCACAATGGTATAACTTTATATGTTTCAAATTACCACGCAACAAATAACAAATATATTACATGTCACGGTAAAGACTTTAGGATACCTAAATCAATCTGTTGTCACGCAAATCACTACACCAATAAACGTTTACTTAAGCATTTGCAATCCGCGGTGTCGAAGATAATAATGTTTCGATCGGGCACCAATCCGACCCGCAATTCTGAAATATGCTGTTTGTTGGAACAGGTATCCCAGGTCTCCCACACTGAGATATGGCCTACTGTATCGAAACAATCGGTGCATACACACAGGCCATTACAAACCAGATTTAGACAACAAACATATTTGCCACGAGCGCTACTTTTGTAAAAGCATTATAATTCGCATACCAATACTGCTAATTATTAAAACATGTCAGCTGTGTGTTATTGCACATTACACGAGTGCGTGGCCGTCAACGATACATTACATTTTCAAAATTGTCAGTGGTGTTTAGACTCGCTTTACCATTAGCGAGCGTGATGTTTGTTTAATTATTCATTAATGTCATATAACGCTGCATCTCCCCATGTCGCGCAACTTCACAAAGGTAAACTGTCATGTCGTGCCTAGACACACAACAATACGCAGTAGTCCCAGTTTGCTCATCAACGTAACAACTGGCGTTGCAATTAAATTAATTCAGAGTTTTCAAAGCCTCAGAAAATGTGTTTTGTTCACTAAATTTAAACATTATATGCTATCGCATAAATATTTACCTTTTATTTAAATATTCAATATAAAACGCATATTTTACCATAATCACATATAAAACAACGATAATCAACAATGCTTCATCCGTTACTAAATATGAGTGTCTCTGCAAAATCTGCGTTAAAGCTGAATAGATAAATGAAACAGAGCACACAAATATTACGAGTGTGGCTATTAGAGACGGCTTGTGTGGTACTCGGACAAAGCGGTGACCCATGTAGATCGAATGGGTTTGTTCCCGCCCTGTCTCGCACCGCATCGGCCCAGCCAGAGTCGTCGAACTCTCTGCGTCAACGTGAAACAAACACAAATAAAGACTCCCTGGCAAGTGTTGCACACAATGAAAGGGTATTGCAAGAAACTTAGAACGTGGACGTTAGCCAATATACCGATCAGCCAAGTGAATCCCATAAGTGATGTTAACCGAATGTAAATGACGAATGTTCTGCGTTGCTCCTGTGGTCGTCGAGCTCTGCTGCTAATTGACATGGCATGCTTGAGAGCGACGACGGTTCGAACAAAGAACACTATATTGGCAGTGATGACTGCGGCTACAGGAGCTACAACGTAATACACAATGGCTCGTGGACCAACAATCCAACACATTGTCCTGTTGCCGTAGCTGAAAGGTAGTTCCGTGCCGAAATCAAGTGTCAGACACACAGCAACGAAAACAGCCGGTATGCCCCAGGCGTACACGACAAAAACACGAAGACGCGATGCATTGCGAATATCGTCGGATGGCTTCTGATCAGAAAAGGTGCACGACATATCGAATGCAAGGACGTTCATCCAAAGAAATGCGACCAGCCATGTGTAGTGCTGAAATGCAGCCACGACGATGCAAGCTTCACGATACGTCACAAAGGTGTCGCTCACTTGTAAAGATAGCTGGGCAAAGAATAGCGCCCCGCATAGATTCATTACACATTTCCCAGCTCTCGTGCGAATCTCTTCAAACATACAGTAGGTGGTCATCGTAAACGCGAGACAGGCCATAGACAAAATGTTCCCGATTAACGTGAGAAAACCTTGGACGTATGCGGTAATGTTGTTGCCTTTGTCAATTATACCACGATTTCCAGTCACATTATGTAGAAGAGAGGCACACAATACGATCGCATTCGAATCAAGTCTCACAACACTTCTCTCGGAGATATTGATTTCTTGCGATGTTCCACCGTATAACACCAGTGACTCGCCCATGTTTATGTATTCGTCCGCCTGAACCGTGACTGTGTCACATGTGAATATATCTGGTTCACAAACTAAGGCTGTCGGATTATCGACCCATCCTGCACTGGATACGTTGTATTGCCATGACATAAGAATCGGCGTTTCAGTGACGTTGTATACCTGTGCTGTATTCAACACCATAAATGTTGATGGAAAAGTGTTGGTAAATTGTTTGTCACTCGGGAAGACTAACTCGCGCCGAATAGTTGGTGATCCATTTAAACATATACCAGGTTCAAAGTGAGCGTCTTGGTTCAATACAAATATGTCTATTTGCATAAAATTATAGAAGGACGAAAACCCTACATGACTGTAGTATTTTGCGACAAACAGTTGTACCATAAATAAGATATTGCCTAAATGTCTTGACCGTGCTTCCATTTTCCAACACATAGATGTATTGGAGAAGACTTTGCCCCAATTAGTCCACAATTTAAAGGCGTTGCATGGCAAGTATGGAATATGTTTAGTGTATTTCAAATCGACGTCAATACCAATTTCTTTTATGATACGATCCACCTGTCCGTATGTCTTATTCTTGGTTGCTATGACAACGTATGTTCTAACGTCACGCTTCGTTAACATTTGTGGCACAGTCACATTCAATCTCACGCAATGTTTGTCTCGCAGATGTACATGACCAGGAGGACACGTGGGTGGGACGCATACTCCAGTCATGTAGTCGAACACACCGTTGTTGCTGCAACGAACACGTCTGTTAGTCGGTTGGTGAGGGTAGACCATCATCCTAGTAAGGGATGGGAAAGGATAATTCAGAGGTAAGGAGATGTAGGTCATAGCACTTGGTTGTGTTATGCCGCTACACATGGCGCAGTGCGGATTATTGTATGCGTTCATTACAGGCAACTGGTATATTTCTGCTCGGTACTTCTGACAAGTGTTTCGTAAATAATCTAAGTCAAGCCGCGGATCTGTTAAATTAGCGTTGCACACACTAATTTCATTCCTGCAAGTGTAACGCTTACTGGCTCCTGGAAAAAAGAAAAAATATGACAAGTTGTATTTAATTTTGCACTTTGAAATTGCTTGATCAAATCGGGAATATGGGGCATATGGGCGCCAATGACCGGAATCCGGTCTAGTTGTGTTCGCGCAGTTAAAGGTTACACCAGCTGTTATCATATTATAGAAATTATCGCCTGGATTATTGCAAATTGCGCAGTACTTGTTGCGATAGATGACATCACGAAACATAACCGGAAGACCTGTGGTAAGTGTTTTGTTCATCAACGATGGTCCTTCGCAGAGGTCAACTATCAGTGGATCAGTGGTCATCATTCCTTCGCAAGACGGCACAACCATTAGTGTGTCTGCATTTTCATGTGGAATTGCAACGCATTTGGCCGCACGTTGTTTTCGTCTTCGCAAAACATCTGCATAGTTGTCGCGCGTTACATTTGGACCAGAGAGGCAAAACGCTTCAAAATCTATACAACAATCGCCAAGTTGTATACAGGCTCTGTCACAGTAGCACCCGCTGTCAATATCGCCAATAAATCCACAACTATTTTTGCAAAACATTTTGCTTAATAATTTGTCGTAGAATACCCCTTCAAGTTCCTTCATCGCTGAATGATTATGTGTTACATTTACAATTGAAATGTTCCCGTTATCAGTACATTCATTGCAAATCTCTGTCATATTATTGTCACCGTAGTCTGTTTGCAAGGCCGACAGTGTAGTCGTCATGGGGATGTTGGATGTAGGTTTGACCCGTTCCTTGCGTACATCCTCGTAATTTGTACTAGCTTCCTTCCCAGTACTGAGTGAAGGAGTTGTTATATGATGGAATAACATTGCCCCTGATGCGCTATTGGCAGCGACTGGAAAGAGAAAGCCGTGATACAATATAAATAATTGTGCAATATAATATGTTGATGATCTAAAATGAATGTGTGCATATGTGTTTGCGTGTGTGTGTATGTGTGTGTGTGTGTGTGTGTGTGTGTGTGTGTGTGTGTGTGTGTGTGTGTGTGTGTGTGTGCGTGTGTGTGAGAACGTGGTTTCCTACATACAAGAAATATAAATTATACGGATATATATGTACATGGAAGCATGCATGCATATGTGCCTGCATTAAATATACAGACACACATTTTACAATGTATTTTCTAGTACATCTAAGTAATACATTATGCTGGTATTCTAATTGTATTCCACGTCTCTAACAAATCCTTCGCAACAATAACTTTAGATCACTTACCTATGATTAAGAACAGGTTACATAACTAATCCATCAGTTCAGTTACACCAGTCACAATCCCACGAGCGAAGTGTCATTAGCCAAAACAAAACAAAAGCATATGCAAATACATACGACAAATTATGTTGTGCTATTTATGGGGTTCTGCTATCGATTGCTTTGTTTTTCATTATAGATCAGTTCATATGCGATACCTAAATACTTTCGCAGTCTGGTTGTTCAAATCGCTTAGTTAACGAGGTTGCTCTAGTTGATACTGTTGACAATGCTTTGGTTTGCTCTGCCGTAACTTTTATTCCTAAACTCTTTCTAACTGTCAGGTGAATATAATATAGTATCATTTTAGCTGTCTCTTATCAGGACAATAATGTCCGCAAAACTGTAGTGTTGAAAAGTCAAATGGTGGTGATGTAATTTGGAGGGTCTCTTGCAAGATGTTCCCGTGACGTATATGTGGCCACTGGCATGTGTCCTCACCTGACGAACGAATACAGGTCTGGTTGTTCAGAACAGCGGTTCTTAACCCATGAGTCGCAACTCAAAATTTGTTCGCCTAACAATTTTGCGTGGGTCGCCGGGAATTATATTAATCAACATTATGTAATGTACACGTGATGTTGTTGCTGAAATAAATAAAATTAATTCACATATATATGTATATATATATAATAAAATTAATTCATTCATTCATTTATATATATATATATAAATATATATATATATATATATATATAAATAAATAAATTAATTAATTATATTCATTTCAACAACAACAACATCATATGTACAATACATACTATGTATTAATATAATTTGTTGAACAAGGTTAAGAAGAAGTGCAATACTAATGTAATGCTTACCCTTTGCTTTGACTAGTTTATGTATACATAATATTACTGAACAAATATATAAATTAATTCAAATTCAACAACACAAATTTCATGTAAAATCATACTAGATTAAATCTGCAAACTACGCCTATTACAATTATTTTTTTACTGAATTTAATAACTCTAATTTATTTTATTTTGTTAACATTCAACTTAACATTCGTATATTTACGGTATTTATATGAACATTTACATTTTTTTTATTTAGGACTTTAACACATAATCATTCTCTAGTTTAGCTGCATAATACTTTTTGGATTGGTGAACATTCCTACAAGTAATTATTGAACCGGAAAGGGAATTCAAACAATTTGCCACTTTGATAGAGATACTCTTAATTTTTAGACTGGTACATGCATAATTGTGTTTAAACTTACATTTGTGACGTGTGGAATGAACCGATTCATATACACTGTATTCTGGATTTTTGTGTACATTCATTGGTAACAAAGTGTGTAATGCCTTAAACATAATAACAAGTAAGTCTGGTAATTTTCAAAGAAATATAATGTGTTTTAGTAACATTAAGAGAAAATCATTTTACCGAAAACCACACTTGGAGTTGCTCCAGTACACTATTTACTATAGGAACAAGTTCATAGGTCACTATCACATCATGATAGATTTGTATCATCAGTAAATAGAATAAACGTAAACATATTTGATACTTTACAAATGTCATTAGTGTACATGATTAACACATTTGGTCCCAGTATGGAACACTGTGGAACACCACAAAATATATTTAGTGTTTTCGTATCACAATTATTAAAACTAACAAATGGTTCCTTCTTTCTAAATAACTCCGTATCCATTTTCGTGCAACACCATGCACACCATAAAATGTAATTTTTTGGCCAGTATATCATGATCAACAGTACCAAAGCCTTTTGTTAAGTCAATAGATACTCCAATAGCATACTTGTTATTATCTATAGCAGTTGTAATATCTTCTACCAACTCTAATAGAGCCTGAGTTGTTGACATTCTAGATCTAAAACCATATTGACTTGTACTGATTATACCATACTTACTGAGGAATATATCCATTCTTTCATTATATAATTTCTCAATAATTTTACAGAATTGTGGTAACAATGACATTGGCGTATAGTTTGTAAACACATTCTTTTCACCAGATTTAATCAGTGAAATAACTTTTGCTATTTTCATCATGCTTGGAAATACTCCCATTTGAAAAGATGCATTGCAAATGTAAGCAAATGGCTGATCTATTTTAGTAATTACTCTTTTAATTATGGTCATGTTAATATCGCTATTATCAGTTGATCTTTTATTTTTACAGTTTAGAACTAGTAATGTCTTGGTTATCAACATGATTTAGAAACATGGTACGTTCAACTTCCCCTTTGAAGTAATCATACATAGATTCACCATTCTCCCCTATGGATATATGTTTAACTAAGTTGGGTCCAACATTTGTGAATAAATTATTAAATCCATTTGCAATATCTTCCTGTTTTGATATCCGTTTTTTATTTGTTAAAAATATTCTGGATATGTTGGCTGATTACAACATTTGTTGATTACATTATTTAATATTTTCCAGGTTTCTTTCACATTTGATTTATGTTTTTTCTAGTAATGTGCTGTAGTAGTTTTTGTCTGTAAATCGTAATATAGATGATAATATGTTTTTGTAAGATTTATATTTTTGTTCTGCTACCACATATCTGGATACGATAAAAGCTTTATATAATTTATTTGTCTTCACACAGGCACGTTTTAAACATTTGGTGAACCAATAATTTTTGTTAGTGTAACATTTCCTGGAAACTCTTTTTACTGGACAGTATATTTATAAATATGTTTAGACAAAATCATAAGCTTGATTAACATATTTTGTGTTTAGAACAGTGTCCCAAGATGGCTGACTCAGTTTATCTGAAAATGAAGATATTGTGTCTTCATTTATCTGTCTAATATATTGAAACTCTATTATAATACGTCTGGTTATATTATATCCATCAAGTGCAAACATTGGTAAGTGGTCACTAATATTGAAAATGATACCAGAAGTATGATTGTGGTGCAGTTCATTGGTGAATATACTGTCCACCAATGTAGTTGAGCTATCAGTGATCCTAGTAGGCTTACCAATTAATGGGTAAAGACCCAAACTATACATTGTGTCTAGAAAATGTTTAGTGTTGTTATGTATATCACGTTTTATTAAATTTATTTTTAAGTCACCAAACATAGATACTGTTTTGCTACATTTAGCATCACTTAAAATATGTTGTATGTTTTTGCAAAATGTATCTAAGTTCGACCCTGTGTTAAGTGGTTCTTTGAGGTTATTTCTACAGTAACACATTCAAGGATATTACGTACTGTAAATGATTCAGTTTCCACCATTTTACATGATAAGTCAATATATTACATTATTTATAGAGATTAGAATAATATATAATAATATATATATATATATTGAATATAGATTGTAACTTCACATGTCATTTTGTGCAAACTGGTGCAAACATGCATCTGGAGTGGACAATTCATATTCTGTTTGAATCACTACATATGGAAATCTTCAAAGTACAGTTTCACAGACAAATACCTCTAGTCAACTATTCCAGGAACACCATATCTTCTGTCTGATTGTCAGCCTCCTTATTATGTCCAATATGAAGTAAGTCAATGTAATATTCTTCAAATAATTCGTACGACCTTCCCGACTCCGTTCGCCATCTATGATTTAGTTTCCAGATGTGTTATGTAATACTTCATAAAATTCGGTAGATCTACTGCTTTTCTTGATGTGATGGTGGTAGATGAGGTTCTTGCGCTATGAATCTAGCCCTGTGGGGATACGTGCGGAGTACGAAACCGTTCCATGACCGGATACTATGTCTATTTTAGGGTATATTTACTTATTTTGTGGCAGTTTCCATTTGAATTGTTGACTAGGCTGTAAACTTGTTTTGAAAATGAGTAAATCCTTTTTGAGTAATGAAATATCGGCACGGTGGCATATTTCGGAATTAAAGCGGTATCCCGACTGGGTCGGGAGATTATCCCAAAATGAAGTAAAGGTATACTGTATACCGCCAAAGCAGTAGACTTGGCACATCTTAATAATTTCATAGGAGTGTCTACTTTCTATGTCGATAATGAACGGCATTGAGTTGGTGACTGCTAGATGTCCAGCAAGCAACGTTAATAAATGATCTCGTTTATAATATATTCATGTTATGTGTTTATTAAATATATATATATATATATAAATACAAATATAATATACAAATATATATATATATATATATATATATATATATATATATATATATATATATACAGTCCTGTATATTTGATATCAAGTTACTGTTTGAAGCATTGGGTCGCCAAACAAGTCGCGATACCGGAATTTGGGTTGCAGCCAGAAAGGTTAAGAACCGCTGCTTCCGAAGTACTGCATATCTTGTTTTGGCTTACAATGGCTGTATGACTTGTACCAGATAATCATCGACGTTGTAGTTCCGCTGTCCTTCATGCCGGATACTGTGGTATGTTTTAATTCTATGAAGTTGTGGAGTTGGTCTGGGCTGTGGTTGAGAAGTGTTTTATATGGTCAATCTTACGTTGAAGATCTGCTAAATAATGTGTCGCCAGGCCTTGCAACCTATCTCTCCATTCGATGTTATTACTGTGTCGAACCTGTTTAAGAAATCTCATGGCATTACGTTGCTTGGAGATCTTACGACGATCGTGCCAAGTAAGGAATCGTCAAAATAGTGTCGTAGTTATGTGATCTAGTGGACATTTTAAGACATACATACCCGTCCAACCACCGATATGACCCTTTGTCCTCTCTCATGTACAAACGTTTTTACTCACCCATCTCTTTCTGTGAACATTTGTATCTACCATCTACACTTGAATGAATTATGTTAATCTGTTCAAGTTGTTTTACTTCAATATTATTATAGTTTCTTGGGTACTTTCGATCCGCCTCTAGTACGATAGTTTTTTGGTTGCATAATACGCCACCGGTACTTACTGTCGTTCAGTGTAGTTGCGCGAGAACCTTGAGCAGCGTACTCAGTGGCTGATGAGTCGGGGCCTCGGGCAGTGTATTCGGCGTCAGAAGAGCCAGGACCTTTGCCATCGTACACGCCGGTTGATGAACCTGGACCTTGGGCAGCGGGCTCGGCGGTTGATGAGCCTGGGCCACGGGCAGCGTACTCGGCGGTTGATGAGCCAGGGCCTTGGGCAGCGTACTCGGCGGTTGATGAGCTCAGGCCTGAGTCACCATACTCGGCTGAGGATGAGCCACGGCCTTGGGTAGCGTACTCGGCGGTGGATGAGCCAGGGCCTTTGGCATCGCTTGACGAGCCGGTGCCTTGTTCAGCGTATACGGCGGCGATCAACAGATAGAGCAGCAATGTTTTGCCGGCTGGCGGCATCGTGGAGAACTGAGGGAAAGCAACCAAACTTGGTTGATATATAACTCACTAGGCACCGTTCTACACACGGGAGCCGCGCCCACAAACCCTTATAATATTATAATTACTTTAAAGTAGTGCGCTAAGCAATAACCAGAACCAGCGTCTGCACGAAGTAAAGTTGCTGGCTTTGGTGACGTAAAGCAAAAGCAGTGACCTCAGCTATTCTAGCGTGATTTTCAATACTAGGCCGATCATAGAACGCCTGAAATTGATTGACATTACACATTTCAACATTATTAACTGGTAGATAATCAATAATTGCATACGAGCGGGTTGCTCTGTTGCTGATAAAATCGCAATAAACAACGCGCTGTTTCAACAGTTTGTGGGCTTGGCTAATATCTCTCGGATGGTGCCTATTGACGTTGTTTTAAATTACAGATCGCTGGTACAGGTCATTACGGGAATATTGCCGCAGGGAACGAACGGCTATTAAATAGCGTCGTTGCTCGAGCAGTAAGGTTAACACACGGTGTGTCGTTGCCGTTATATTAAAGACAAATTAACTACTTTATTTCTGAATGCACATTGTACTCTATCTTTTATCTTTGTAAACGTGCAGTGCGTGCGATCAAGCATCATCCAAACTGAGTTCATTATTCACCCAATCTATTGGACTGACTCTCGTTCTGAGATCCTACGCTATACATACGTTTTAGAACGTCAAGTGGATAACGCCTCTGCATAAAAAGCAATAATAAATAAATACATTCCGTTACATAAGTATATATTATTTTAACTAAACAATGCCATTATTATACTTCTTGGTTGTTGACGTATTAAGACAACTGTTTTTATAATGTTGTGAAGATGTACAGATAATTACTACATTTATCACATGGCAAGTGTGGCTTAAAGTGTCGCCTAAATCAGTTGTTTATGCCATCTTCACATAAGTATACAAGGACATGAGAATGGGTCTAACCGTTGCACAACGTTTAACCGTCCAACGAGCAGTAAAACAGTTTGCACAGACAAGGCGCCTACCAGCGGTCGTTGAACCGACTCTCGTTCCGAGATCCCACGGCAATGGCAGTGACTCTAATCACAGAAAAGGAAAACAGGCATAAATAGAACACGGTGATAAAAAGACCGCTAAGCTATTTTTAGTTAATTGGTGATAGCTCGAAGCCAGTGTGGAGGTAACGGTACAGCCACGGTGCTGTACAGCAATAGCGTACTACTTGCGCTACAGTAGAGAAATGGCACAGCTTCACAAACACGGATGCATGCATATACGCACGAATACACACACACACGCACGCACGCGTGTACGTACACACACACACACACACGCACGCGCACGCGCACGCGCACGCGCACACACACGCACACGCACACGCACGCACACACACACACACACATGCACACTCATACATGCACACACACACGCACGCACGCATATATGCACGCTGACACGCACGCACGCATCATAAGCCATTTGCAAGCCTTCACGGAAAGTATTTTTAATTTCAAACAAGGCGTTTGTGTCGATTAAGTTGGATACCTTAAACCGACGTCTTCCAAATTACAGCCGATACGGCAGTGTCCAACTTGAGCTGCCCCCCCCCCCGAGGGACACTACCCTTATATGTGGGTAGGGGTGTGCAGTCGATGGTCACATACCCATACCATTGATAAGGGCATTCAATATGAAAACGTATACCTTTGATCTAGGAACAAATTTAAAGGGACTAAAAACATCTATGGCTTGAATTTATATTATATTACACCCTGCTATATATTTCCATGTCCACCAAACCAAAAAAATAAAAAAATTCAATGAATTAGAAATTCCACATTTTATGCTGTGCATGCGGACATTTCCGAATATGCAGGCCGACCCTTTCCATGCATTCAGAGCATGTTTACAAACGAACGTTAAAATGAGTTATTATGCGATATTCCGATGTAATACAAACACTAATCACCAAAGAGGAACAAGCCGTTATCTTACGGTTCCACATGGATCCAATTTTATTCAAAACAGTGAATGCGAATGGGCCTACAAGTCGACTAGGTTTTGCCGAGCTTGGGCTCGTTTTTATAATAATTATATCGGATGCAATCAATGGGAGATAATCTACACCAATAAACATACATAACAAACATATATTGTATCCAGCTACAGAAAGTAACGTGTATAATCTTATAATATCACTAGAATATGGATGTATGAAGGAGGGGTTGTACAATTTATCATAACAACTTAAATCAGTTAGCGAATTTCTGTCGGTTCTGCTAGCTCATTTGATAAAGGCGTTGGTTCCTTGGCATTTATTTTGTAATCGGGCGATGCCGGTTCGATCGCGACACCAAACCATTGATTTTTGTTTACACTTTTTTTGTTTATGTTTTCACCAAGTAATATAAACCAAATCACCGTCCCTCCCTCCCTCCCTCCCTCCCTCCCTCCCTCCCTCCCTCCCTCCCTCCCTCCCTCCCTCCCTCCCTCCCTCCCTCCCTCCCTCCCTCCCTCCCTCCCTCCCTCCCTCCCTCCCTCCCTCCCTCCCTCCCTCCCTCCCTCCCTCCCTCCCTCCCTCCCTCCCTCCCTCCCTCCCTCCCTCCCTCCCTCCCTCCCTCCCTCCCTCTCCCTATTATATGTGAAGTTAGAAAAACTGACAAACTTAAAGAAGCACTACACGCAGAATGGCCTCGTCCCAAGACGGAAAAAGTCGGGTAAATATATATATATTTGATATTGTACTACCAATTATAATATCAATATAGTTATAGATATTCTAATTTATATTGTACATAATTAATTATATAATCCCCCATCGTAATTACTTGTTTTGTGTTGAGCAAGTCAGTTAGACAGATATAACACTGTGTTTGCAGGTGGCAGAACAAAGACTGCATTGACGCTGGAGGACGTGAGACACGTCACCGAGTTTTTGCTGAACTTTGCAGACCAGCACGGCCTTGTGCTGCCCGGGCGGGTGCCTGGGTTTGTAAAAGACGACCTGCGTGTCCTGCCCAGCCACTTCACCCGCAAGGCAATATAGCAGTTGTACGATGCAGCGGGCAGTGCTGTTATCATCCGCAAGGTCAAGCTGATGGCCTTCTGCCAGCTGTGGAAGCAGCTTCTTCCATTTGTTGTTGTGGCGAAGCCAACGAGCGACCTCTGCTGGGTGTGTCAGCAGAACAACGTTATGGTTATGAGGTAGGTGCTCTTTATCATTATGACTACATCCTTTATAAAGTACCAGTATCAGAGTATTATCTAACAGTAACACTTTTGTTTCAATACAATGTTATACCTGCATAAATATAGTGCATACAATTTCTGATAGTATTATTATGTATGCATTTAGTAAATAAATGTTCTGTGCTAGGGCCTAGGCATACGATTATACTGTTTCTAGTATTTATCAAACATAATGCCAAGAGTAAAGGTAAATCTTTCTACAGGGTTTTATTCAGTCCTTGGGAGTGGTCATGTTGCTTTACAATCCACCCATGACAGACATATTCGGTTGAATACCGTCTGGTCTTTTCTGGGAAGCAAGCTAAATAAAATATGTTACCTATTTTTCTGCCTTAGATCAGCGAATACTGCCGAGGAGCAGAAGTCAGCAGCCCTTCTGCGACAAGAGGAGCACTTGCGACTGGCCACCTCTGCCCGGGCTAAGTACAACAGCCTTGCTGCCGCGGCGAAGCAGACGGCCGCAACACATGATCTTGTTCTCAGCCCACACCAGCCCAACTCTGCCGACATCTCCTTCCACTACAGCTTCAATTTTGCCCAACAGGTTATTATCAAAACAGTCACATTTAAATTACAAAGATAACAATCTGTTTTCTCACATGGTTTAAAGTTGTAAACACGTGAACTATAATTGATTGTGCTTACTGTTAACAGTTTAACCCTAATATTTAAGGTTTCTGAATAATTGAGGTATGGTTAAGAAAAAGTTATCAATGATTACTTCATCTTTATCCAAGTTATGCTTTGAATGCTTCTAGATGATGTACCCTGATGATGCTGCCCGGCCCCATCTACTTCCTCGTGTAGCGGCGCTGTGGCCTCTTTGGAGTTCACGCTGATGGGATGTCCTCCCAAATGAATTATCTCATCGACGAGGCTGCTTCGACGGGGAAAGGGGCCAACAGCGTCGTCAGTTATCTCCACCACTACCTGGCAAACTTCGGCATGGGAGAGAAGGAGGTGCATCTCCATGCAGACAACTGTGCAGGTCAGAACAAGAACTCGTTCATGATGTGGTACCTGGCATGGCCTGCACACGACCATCAGTATGCATTTCATGCTGGCTGGCCACACAAAGTTCGCGCCGGACTGGTGTTTCGGCCTCATCAAGAGGAAGCTGCGCCGAACGAGGGTGTCGTCCCAGGCTGACATCGCAGAAGTTGTCAACACGTCCTCCACATCCAACCAGGCACAGCTTGTTGGCGATGAGGCAGGAAATGTGCTTGTCCCGACCTTCGACTGGAGCACTTTCCTGTCTCTCGTCTTCAAGAAGATCAAGGGCATCAATGCAATGCATCACTTCACCTTCCCTGCGGACAGGCCAGGTGTGGTGTTGATGAGGCAGCAGTGGGATGGCCCCACCACCGAGATGGTCCTGTTGCAGGGGGAGCTGCCTCAGGGGATGCCGCCATCAATTATGCCTGCTGGACTCTCCCGCGACAAACAGGGATACCTGTTCCACCACATCAGGCAGTTTGTCGACATGGAAAAGAGGGATATTGTATGTCCCAAACCAGCTACTTCTCGGTCCCCCTCCCCATCCTCTCGGTCCCCGTCCCCCTCCTCGGACTCAGACGCTTCAGATGTGCCTTTGTCCAAGCGGGCAAAGGGCAGTGTTCAGGGGGCGCGGAGAATGCCGGGGCGAGCCCGCGGAGGCAGCAGTGGCAGAGGCAGAGGACGTGCTAACTAAATGGAGTGACAGAACACAAAAGTGTGTTATGTTATAATGTGTGATGTGAAATTGTTTTTACTGTTATGATAATTCAACACCAATATATTTTTAATATGATCCATGGATTATCGACCACCGATACTCGCAATGAGCTCCGAGCATATGTGATCTTATAGTCAAAATGTTGCCATTCAGTGAATATTTTCCTAATTATTCTTCTGTATATTATGGGTATATACCATTTCTAAGCGTGTGCAAAATTTCATGAAGATTGGAGCAATATAAATGCATGGTTGCTATAATTATGTGTGAAGGATGTCAGTTCTTCAGTGCGATTTTTTGAAAGCTGATATTCTCGGAACTGATATCCCAAGAATGTATGCATTCAAAATGAAATATCTTTGCCCATAAATAAGATACAATGTTCATCTTGGTCTCATTTTAAAGCTATGAATCTCCTCTATTTGAATCAGTAATAATATGGAATCATCAACTTGACTCGAAAAGCCTGGTTTTGGCATGCCGCATCACAGTTATACTTCTGCGATCAAACTACGCGGTCTCGATGCGATGAGTATTCACGCAGCGGTGGCTCTCACTAGACGGCGTAGCTGTACTCACAGACATGTTATAATTACATTTTCGATAATCACATTTTAACAAGGGAAAGAAACCTTATTTCAACAAAATGTAGGCGATCGAGGTAGACGTTTATGTAGCAACCATTACTCGTTGTGATATTTTAAATAATCAAGTGTAGAATTACAAGAAAGGGATGCCATTTTCATGTTTACATTCTAAGCGGACATAATTTAACCAACCAAATAGGTTAGTCGTAGTGGTAGCGCGTCCGCCTTCCATGTCAGCGGTATCGCCGACTTACTTCGTACATAAATAGTTATGGTAATTCAAATGTAACTATACAGAGTAATAACTACACATTATAATATTTAGTTATAAATTGCATGTATGCATGGTGGACGACTTCAAAAAGACCTACGACTTGCTTGTTTTCATCTGGAGCGATGCAGTGAGGCGCAATAACAGTGCAATACACATTTATCTATTGGATTCGACATGCTTAGCCTAGGCTTATGCATGAATAAGCGCACCTATATACCATATCGTAACACATATCTAGCTAATGTTTGTTAAGCCCACATAGATAGTCATATAGGCCTCACTCTGTCTTTGTTTATTATTAACCATATTTTTGTCTCCATTATTATAACATTTAAATATTTTGCATTGAAGAAATAAACGAGTGTGCTATAATAATTATTTATTTCACACTTATCGCTTTTCTGTACATAATTGTATGATGTCTATACATACTCTCTCAAACATACTATGTATAATTCTATCACGAAATGTGGAAGTTAGTGGAAATATATCATTCATATGTATATATCACAACATATTACATATTGTATACCAGTTTAATTACGTTAATTTCATAAAACGTATTGTCCATTTCGTCATTCAAAACTGTAAATCAAATGACAATGGATGAACTATTGCTGTCATATTTAGGAGGTATACAATATAACAGTTTAAGTGACATGTTAGATATCAAATTAATGCTACTGAGATTAATGAACTACAAATAATACGTAGCTCGTCTTATTATGATTTTAATAAGTTTAATGATTTCGCCAAGGAAAACAAAGAGAGTTTTAGTATATTAAGCACAAATATACAATCATTAAATTCAAAATTTAGGGAATTACAGGCATTTGTAGAAGAACTAGATCGTATACATTTAAAATTTAATGTAGTATGTTTACAAGAGTCACGGAGAGCGGAAGGCAATGATTTTCTCAATTTGTTTCGCATGGTTATAATGCTATAACCCAAGGTAAAAGTTGTATCAATAAAGGAGGTTTAGTAATATATATTGATAATACATATAAATCAGAAGTAATTATGAACCTTAATATATATGAGCACTGGGAAGGATTGATTATTAATGTAAATTGTGGTAATTTTTCAAAACCATTAATCATTTGGAACGCATATAGACCATCAAGGATACAAAATGAAGAGACAATTGCTTTTATAAATGAATTTTCATCAGCTGTAGCATCAATATAAAAAAGTAAATATAAACTAATTATTGCAGGAGATTTTAATATAAACTGAAAATAAATAAAAATGATATGTATAGTATTTTGTTTGATACCTTAACATCATACAGTCTTTACCCCCAAATAAATATTTCCACTAGATTTACAAGAACACACGTAACCCTGATTGACAGCTTTTTCTGTAAACGTGGTTAAGTTTTATTAGAAAATACGGCAGGGATATTAATTAAACGATTCTCTAATCATCAACCATATGTCATGAATATCTACACCTTATGGCGGGTAACAAATTAAATCTGTTGAATCACACTGGTATCTTGGCATACAAATATCATATACACTAAACTGGACAGTATAATGCAACTCAATCACAAACAAAGCACAACAAGTACTGGGAATTATCAGGATAAATTTACATAAGTGCCCAACCCACTTCAAGTCCTTGGCTTATATAATCCTTCTCCGCCCAATACTTGAATACGCGTCATCATCATGGGATCCACATTCCCTAAAGAATATCAATAGAACAAACTCAAAGACAACCTGCGAAATTGTGTGAGCACAACTATTATAGAGAACCAGGAATAATAACTCAACTCTTTAAAGACCCCCAGTGGGACACCCTCCAAACAAGAAGAAAAACAAAATACTAAACATATTATATAAGATGGAACATAACCTACGTGATAATCAGTTCAGACAAATCAGGCATTCAACAAACATATAATATATGTTTGTTGAATGCCTGATTTGCCGTCTGATTTGCAGTCTTTTATTGTGATTGTAAACAAATATTTCCATATTATGGAATGAGTTTTTTTTCACAACCACAAAAAATAAAAGATTGGAATTCTCAGCCTCCAAGCATTGTATTTTGTAAACCACTTGATGCGTTTTAATCGCTCTTCTCCGTACTCTTTCTAGCATGTCTAATAAATACATGTCCTTGCGATAGGGCCTCCATTCTAAATGGGGCCCAACTATTGTTTTGTACAGCGGTACTATTAGTTCTTTTTCCTTGTACACTATATTTCGGCTAAATTATCAAGCGTTTGATGTTTCTTCATATCAGCGCTAATGGTTACGTCCTTTTCTTTTACAGAAGTACTTACTACAGTATCCCCACTGTATATTGTGCATCTTCATTCCCATGTCCTGCGTGGACGCATTTACATTTCCCAAAATTGAACAACATTTGCCACTTTTTAGACCATTTGATCAACCTTTCAAGATCATCTTGTAAATGCTGTCTATCTACATCATTTTTAATCCTTCTAAAACTGTTGTATCATCCGCAAATTTCAACACCTTGCTTGTTATACCATCGTCCAAATAGTTGATATATGTTAAGAGTAATATAGGTTCCAGTACTGATTCCTGTGGTACCCCACGTAAAACTGATTTCCAGTTTGAAGCCTACCCATCAACTATTACCCGTTGTCTACTGTCAATCAGCCATTTTTCTATCCACTAAATTATATAATTTCTTATGCCATGAGTCTTTAGCGTAAGCAGAAATCTTTGATGTGACACTTTGGCGAAAACTTTCTGAAAATCTAAGTGGATTATATGTACATGTGATCCCTCGTTTACCCACTTAGGGATATCTTCCAAAAACGTTACATATTTGTGTTGAGAAGGGTTTATTAAGTTATGTTTAAGAAGAAAATCCACTATGTGATCTTTAATTAGTCTCTCTAATAACTTGTAGATCACCGTTATTAAACTCCTTGTCTGTAGTTCTCTGACTTGTTTCTCGTACATTTTTTAAATAACGGAATAGCGTTTGTTTTTTCCATTCTAAAGGAACCACTCCCTCTTATAATGTCAAGTTGAAAATTATTGCAAGCTGTGTACTAATTTGTTCTACAGTTTCCCATAATAGTTTGGGCGGAATCCCATCCAGTACAGGTGATTACTATCCTTCATAGCCCTTATTTTCTTAGCTACTATTTACAGGGTTACAATTAACTGTCCTAAATAGTCTGATTTCGCTCCTTGGAATTTAGCCTCTGGTACTGGCAGTGAACTAATGTCTTCCCTGGTAAAAACCGAACTAAATTACTCATTCAGGTCTTCTGCCATTAAGAATCCCTCTGATATTATATCTCCAGCACTATATTTTAAAGGACTGACCTTATACTGCACTTTCTGTTTGCACCGAACATACGCATAAACACTCTTGCTCATGTTTTATATTACAAGCTAATTTTTTTTCATAATTTTGTTTGAATTTATAATTTCAGTTGCAGCTTCATTAAGTGCATCTTAATAATAATGTTGTTGTATTCTTCATAATTTCCAGTACGTGTATATGACTTACACATAAATTCTTTGTACATATTTTGTCTAATGGCTTCTCTCGATAATTGTTTCTTTCTGAACCGTTCCCCTTGTTTTTTTCAAGGGGACAAATTAATGGACGATGCACTCAATGTCACTCTTTAAAATATTCCAGGAAATTGGAAATTTCCCCCTTGCCGCTTTTCACTATTCATTGATGAGTTTACTTTGATGGTAAAATGTATCTGGTTGTGATCACTACTCCCCAGTGGCTCACATATCTCGTCATTGTCAATTGATTCATTATGTGAGGAAAAACTATGTATAACACATTCTCACTCGTGGTTGGTTCTAGCACATTTCAGAAAGGAAACTATTTTGTTGTAAAACTAAGAACTGTGGCCCTCACCCTCTGTACTATGTAGATATTTCCATTATTTATGACCATGGTTAAAATCCCACATAATTATCCAGTCCCTTTTGCTGACTTCCCTTATTGCGTTTTGCCCATTTTCATTATCTTGTATGCCTATGCTTGAACTTCGATAAACTAAGCCAAACGTTAACGTGTTAACTATGCTACACCAAACAGCTTTTTCGCAATCTGCTTCTCTTTCTAATTTGTTTTAGTAAGGCTAGATAGATTCCCAATTCGGATCTGATATATTGGTGGTTATGTGAGCGTTTATTTCTTTTGACGTAATGTTTAGTTCATTTCTTTTATTGACTATGCCCCTTGCATTTAAGCAAATGCATTTATATCCTGCTTCAGTTTTCTAGGCTGTTCTTTGCTAATTTATTTGTACTGCCTTTATCTATGCCTCCAGTTTCAGGCTTCTTTGTGAATCTCCCTGCGCATCTAGTTTAAATAAATGCAACCAGTCCCAATGTCAACAGATCGCAGCAGGTTCTCTGAGAAAACTGCTACCCCTTTCAACTTAGATGGAGGCCATCTATCATGGACATATCTTCTATCCTAAAAATATATCCATAAATGAATGAATCCCACCCCCTCTTCTTCACATATCTGCTCAACTAGTGTGTTGATCGCCATCCTCTTGCAGTTTTTATATGTTGGGCCCCTTCCTCCCATAACTGACAAAATTCCTGAGGAAATAATCTGTTCATATATTGTCTTTTTAAATTTCCTCACTAACTCTCTGCAATTCTGTAGTATCCCAGTCGTTCCCTCCCTGTCAGCAGTATAGACCCCCACCTTGTCATGTCCCAATACCTTCTTTACCCGTTCAGTCACATGTTCTATCCTAGCCCCCGGTAAACAAACAACGGCGTCCTCCCCTCGGTTAGTGTCTTATCTGTCTTCCTCAGAAAAGCGTCGCCCATGAACTCTGTTCTCATTGCCCCCTCAATCACTGCCTTGGAGTAGCTACTTCTCCGGTTTGTATCTTTCCGGTTGTTGTATTCCCCCCGTCGTCTTCTCTTCTCTCACATTCTCTTCCATTCGTTTCTTTCCTGTCGCTTTTTCTCTTTCCTCCTGTCATCATCCTTTTTATGGACTTCTCTTCTATCACAAATTCTCTCACTTCCTTTTGTCCCATCAGCTTTCCTCCCATCGCTTTTTCTTCTCTCCTCTCCCTTCCTATTTTCCCTCCTACTTCCTTCTCTATGGTCACTTTCTCCCCGTCACATTCACGCCTGTCACGTTTCATGCCGTCGATTGTTCCATTTCTTCCCCTCAAATCACCTTCCCTCCTGTAAGTCTCCTTTCCACAGTCTTCTTGCCACTATTCTGCTACTTCAGTTTCACTGTATTCCTAACGATCTCCCTCTCGTCACTCACCATTCCACCTATCTTCTTGCTAATTCTCATATTCATCCCCTTCACAATAGACACTGTATTTCAGCCTAACTACCTCCTTCTGCAGACATACCAACTTCCAAAACCACACGCAGTTAATCCCACTTCTTTAGTATCTGCCCATGAGCCGAAAAAAAATCCACCCAGCTGTAGCCGTCATGGCACACCAAGTGTCGCTTTGCCTTGACTTGCCGCTTGCGCCATATCAGAATTCATTTTAAAATAATAACTAAATTAACAATAATACTAATAGTGACACGTATTAAACTTTTTTTGTGACACTGTGGTCACATACAATGTCTAACAATAATATTATTTTAAAGACATTTCATATGGATGTCAACGAAGTTTGTGGACAAGACAGTATCTCCTTGAAAAATCAGCGCATATAGACCGCAAATGAGTTCTCGCATTAAAAGCAACGTATATAAGCTGCACCGAGGTGAGTAAACATAACTCACTCAATGGTAATGTGTAGGCGGGACGAAGCCGACTGAACGAGTGAACGTGAACTACCGCCAGTGGTATCGCTTGGCACGGTACGTCACTACCGGGCTTATGCTACTCAGATCCTTTACAATTCGTTGTGCCCCGAAAGTAACATTACAGCAAACTAAACTGGGTCACATATGCAAATAGTATTATGGGTTTAACATGTTATCATACAGAAGGTATAATACACTCGTGATAATCATCGTATACGTATGTGTAAATAGAATTCGAAATATATGTTTATGGAGTCACAGGAAGACGGCATATTACATGCCAAGTGACCACCATGCAACACAACTTGATTTTTAACCGGTTGTTTTGTGTATGTATACTGCTATGCTGTTGTTGTAGCAAAATAGATTGATTTGATCAGCCCAGTGTTGTTTGTACATACCTCAGCCACACGGCTATTCGGGCAATATGTATATTTACAACATTAACAAGTGTAGCAATGTTTAATAATAACAACTGATTTTAGGGATCATCTCAGAACGCCGATATCTGATATCAGGCGAAATTACTTTCATCTGACCTCAGCCCCCACCCCTCTCATATAAAAGTTTGTAAACATTAATATGATGATATTAGTATATTAACAGTATCAGTCCGAAGCGTAAAATATCGATGTCCTAAGCTATACGAAATCTGCTTTTGACTCCCTCAAACGAGTAACATAATTTCATCTGATATAGAACGTCGACCTTCTGAGATGATACCTCCCTTAAATAATGTACGTCTGTCTGATATATACAATGTTGTGCATACATAAACTATCAACGTTAACATAGAATGGATATCAAATAGAATGTGGTGCTAACTAAGAGAAAGAACAACACGCTGCGTGCATTTATGTCTAACTGTTGCAAATATTCAAGACAATGTGTTTGACAATATTTATATTCCAAATATATTAGTCGACTGATTGTTTTCTAACTAACTCTTGTGTGAATTTGCTCTATGATGTATTGGAGCTTGGGGAGAATGAGAGCTTCCGGCGCAGCGGCGAAACTTTTTCAGCAGCACCCGCCATCTTCCGATGTCATCAGTCGAGCCGAGATATTTGAAAAGATAAAGTTACGGCGGCGCGGCGGCAAAAAAATCAGTCAGTGGAGGTTTTTGTACCTCCTCCTGGACTACCCTCTCTGGACCTGCCCCTGATGTGTTAATTCCATGATAACTAGTATGCTTGTATATTTTATTACATTTTGTATTTGTTTTCGGGGAATTAAACTGGACATTAAAGTATGAGATTATTAGGTATGCGTTTATGTCAAAATCTCAAAATATATTGGATATTACTGATACACTATAGCGGGTTACATTTTTTCAACTCCGTATCACTTTACCATCATCTGAAAATATAGCTACATTTCGTAAAGAAGAACTAAATACTTTTAATTTCACATCTTAACTAGTCGGGCGTAATGTAATGGTTTAACAAGATTTACAAGATTGCCACCCAGAGAATCAACTCTAGATGGCAGGTGACAAGGAAGCCCATTGGCTTATTGAGAGTCCAACCCTTTTATCTATGTGTATCCCGCCCTTCTGAGGTATGTGTCGATTTTATTTTAAAATATATTGACGCTACTGGCACTCACAGAATCAGCAGATAATATGTTCCATTCATTTACAGCCTTTGTGAAAATTTGAACTTTTTAAAATCTAATCTACACTGCTCCTTTGATACCAAAACTTCATGTCCACTAGTCTTTCTATCTTTCTAACTGAGAAAAAAATATCTATAAATATTTTCATAACCATTCAATATATCTCCTCTGTCGTCTTTCTAGCATATTTATGTCCTTCTTGCGATATGGCCTCCACGCTTGTATACACTATTCTAAATGAGGCCTTACTATTGTTTTGTACAGCGGTATTATTAACTCTTTTCCCTTATTCGTTATATTTCGCCTAATTAATCCAATGCTTTGATTTCCCTTTGAAGCGACAATACCGCACTGCTCTGAAACCTTCATATCAGCACTAATGTTTAACCCTAAGTCCTGTTCTTTTACAGTAGTACTTAGTACAGAACCTCCCATTGTATATTGTACATCTTCGTTCCCATGTCCTGTGTGGAGGCATTTACATTTCCCAAAATTGAACAACATTTCCTATTTTTAGATCATTTTATCTACCTGTCAAGATCATCTTATAAATTTTGGCTATCTCCGTCACGTTTAGTCCTTCTAAACAATTTTGTATCATACGCAAATTCCAATACCTTGCTTGTTATATCATCGTCCATATCGTTAATATATATTAAGAATAATATAGGTCCCAATACTGATCGCTGTGGTACCCCACTCAAAAATGTCCACTTTGAAGCCTCCCATCAACTACTGCCCGTTGTCTTCTGTCAATTAGCCATCTCTATCCAGTTAATTAAACCGTAGACGGGCGCCTCTGGAGAACCGCTCAGCAACATTGTCGGCATAGCGACGTTATTTCACAGATTAAAACAGTCTTATGTTAAGCTAAGAAGCAGAAATGTTCGAAATCGTGGAATATAGCTACATATTAATATGCGGGAGATTTGTGGTACTGGTTAGTGCTTACGGCTACGGCTACGCCGGTGTCAGTGATACGCGGCATGTTTGCCACCGTCATTTCAAACGTAAACGTTCCCACGAGCGAAACTGTTTTTCTTTGCAGACTTTGGCTTGTATGATAGATTTATGATCCTTTTCCAATTCGGTTTATACCCACACATTTTGTTATATCAATACTGATTCAGTAGATCCAAATAGCAATCACGCTTGCATCAACCTGCGCTGTCGCTCTTTTCACGCGCATTGTGCGCTAACCCACGGCCGCAGCGATACAGACTGAGACAAACCGAAGCGCCATTTGGGCCTCAATGGTGGCATAGAACGCAACATATGTTTTGGATTTTATATCTTCACATGGTTGAAACTATGTTGATTGGTAGAAAAGGCACTTTGAGGCTTAACATGTAGACAACAATTTAGGCCTAGTTATAATATATAACGGTGACATCGAGGTGGGCTTGGTTTCTACACAACTTATTTTAAAAGATTCACATAAATATCTACCCGCTAGAGATGGCATGTGGACTAGGGAGCTATATGCTTATCGAGAGTCCAACGATTTTTACCTACGTATAAGTCGCCCCATCAAATATTTATCAAATCTATTTCTAAACATGTCCACACTGCTAGAATTAACACAAACAACTTGCTACATTCATTCGATAAAGTATCTTATTTGTACAGTTGTAACGTTGTGTATAGCGAACACAACGTTACAATGTCGTTATGCTTGAAGTAACATATTTATGTTAATAATAAATATGTCTTGAATTAAAAGAATTGATAAACTGACAGTGCATAATTTTCAACTCAATGAATAGGGATGAAAAGTATGCCAGCAGTTATTGTTATGACGGACGTGTTTCAATTATGAATCTTATGATACCGAACTTAAATATTATATATTGAAATAATTATTATAAATATTTATTTTGATAGTTATTAGTGTTATGAAACCATCTTATGCGCACTTAAAGAAACTACACTCCTGAACTTCGACTAGGAGCTAGATTAAACCTAGCAATTCCTTGATGCATGGATTTCATGCCCACCACAGTGGTAGGAGAATGAATGTCCGCATAGCATTGTCTACAGATAACAGTGTCTGTAAACTCATATATATGTAGGCCTACATTGTATGTTAAGTGGATACTTAATTTTTTTACAATTAACTTATATAATTTTAAAACAAATTTGATTTAATAGCATCACATCATATAGTGTATCGTTGTATCCATAGACTATTGGTCAGCGACTCTGCAACGTGCTGACATTTGATCAGGGCATGTTATGCGGTCCCTGCTTCGGGCGCCATGGTCCCTGCTTTCAGCACAATTAACAAAAACCCTGATTACTCACCTGGGTTTGTTGTTCCACGGGTGACCAAACATTTCAGCGGCTTGTCAACTGACTTGATGTACCAACAGTGACAGCTCCAATTCCCAACTTTGTCATAATGCTGGAAAAAACAGCGTAAGTTATAATCAGACAGTCAAAATTGTCTGGCTTTTCTTGCTTCAGTGAGCAGCGAAGGTACGTATTATGTAGGTTGTTTGTATTAAATGTCTTGGCACGCAATAGTACATAACTTTAAAACAATGAAAAAGTAATAATCAGACAGTCGAAGTTATCTGGCTTTTCTTGCTTCAGTAAGCAGCGAAGATACATATTATGTAGGTTGTTTGTATTAAATGTTTTGGCACGCGATTGTACATAACTTTAAAACAATGAAAAATCGCACGTAAAGCCAACACATTTGTTTCGTAAATGGCAATGATCGAGAGAAACAAGGAGGTCATGCCATTACCCTTGCGAAACAATTTTAAGTACGATGAATTATTGTGATATCCATGTTAGTACTACTGTGAAATTGTGAAATAGAGAATGTACATTGATCAACTCTAGAACTGTTTAAATTGTATTGGCGACAGAAATACACACATGTCGGCGAATACGGCGAACCTAGTATATATCTATATATACACACACACATATATATATATATGTGTGTGTATATATATATATACATATATACCATTGAGAAATATGCTTTGTACAATAAATATTGTTTCGAAAATAATTCCTACATATAGTGCGGAAGCTGTTGCTGTGACCGTATGGCTTAAGAGAGGTATTTGCCACGTTTCTGTTTATGAGTAACGTTCATACGAAAATCAACTACACATGCATTTTACTTAAACTTGCTGCCAGTTGTCTAGTGGTCGTTATCATGGATACAATCCCTTAGCTGGTTAAAAGAAACATACCACAACATAGATCCATCCTATGTTTACGCAGTGTTTCTAAACAACAATCAACGTAGAAAGACGGGCCCTGGAAATAGGCCCCTAGTTGTGTAAACAAGATAACGCAAACACGACTTTGCTCATCGATTTTTTCCAACTTTAAGCGAACACTGCAGTCACTCTTGTAGACTAACATTTTGGTCGAACTCTCCTGACAAACACAACGTGTTTATAGTACAGTGACACTTCAATACATATTCCAACATGTTTGGACAAACGCTACTCTCCACGCTTGTGTTTGTCAGGATGTCTATGGTCAGCGCACAATTCACAACTGCTGCTGATCCACACTGCGTGTGTACGATGAACATACCCGAGAGAGGCTGTGTCCAGGCCTCCAATTCGGCGGTCGATGACCAGTTTGTGAAGAGCTCAATTATTGCGCTGCAGTCTCAGATACAACAGCTGATGAGGGAGACCGCAAAACTACAAGAGGAAGTCCAGAAAATTAACAAAGGTGAGGGATTACACATTACAATTGTTTTAATAAATGAAGTACGTAGTGTATGCATGTGAGTGTGTGTCTCTGTCTGTGTGTGTATGTGTGTGTGTGTCTGTGTGTGTGTGTGTCTGTGTGTGTGTGTGTCTGTGTCTGTGTGTGTGTGTGTCTGTGTGTGTACATACGTACATGCATACCAAAATATATATATATATGTGAGTGCATATATATACTGTATATATATATATGCACACAAAAATACACACATACACACACATACGTACGTACGTACGTGTGTGTATGTGTGTATGTGTGTATGTGTGTATGTGTGTATGTGTGTATTTGTGTGTATGTATGTGTGTATGTGTGTGTGTATTTGTGTGTGCATATATATATAATATATATATGCACTCACATACGTATGTGTGTATGTGTGTGTATGTATGTATGTACGTGTGCGTTCGTGCGTGCATTAGTAAGTATACGTGTGCCTGCTTGCTTGTATGTGCGCGTGTGTAAGTGCATGTGAGTGTGCATGTGCGTTCGTTCGCATATGATCGGTTGTGCGTACTTGCGTATGTGTGTTCACGCGCGCGAATATTTTGTTTGTTGACATCCATATAAACCCTTACAATACAATGCAATTTGTTCGGCTCATTTTGAAGAAACGTGCTTTGAAATATATGTGTGTGTACACACACATACAGACACACTCTCTCTCTTTCTCTCTCTGTCTCTGTCTCTCTCTGTCTCTCTCTTTCTCTCTCTCTCTCTCTCTCTCTCTCACACACACACACACACACACACACACACACACACACACACACACACCATATGTCATTTGAAGTTTTGTGTGATCTGACGCTGTTTTTTTATAAACGTTCGACACCGCTACGATTGTTGAATATAAATGAGGCATAAATAGATTCCCGGTATTGGTGTCAGGGCAGAAGTGTATTTGCAAGAAAGGTGACGGCTAACCAGTAATAATTAAAACCTAGTTAGTGATATTCTGATTGCTATCACGTCTGCGTGTGCAAAAGCTAAGATATGATGGGGCCAAGATAGAACAGTCGCAGAATGAAATACATTGCACAATAAAGAGTTAACAGAAATCTGAATAACAAATGTTCACGACAACCGACTCGCGAAACATCAGTACAGCACTGTCATTAACGTGGCCTGCAATTACCGCTGTGAGTGCTTCAGAAATTCTGACTATTATTTTTGTATCATTGCAAGACTAAGTACGTTTTATGTTAATTGCATAAAATGTTGTTTAACGTAACACAACCCTATCAGTCGGATTGGTGAATAGCAGTGGACATATAACTTGTCGTTTACTGGCCAACAATGACACTGTCCATGAAATTCGGTTGTTGTGTGTTCAACGTTTCTCCCTAATTAACCATTGACGTTAAAAATGTGATTATAGTTACAAATGGTTAGTTTGTATTACCTCGTGTAGGTGCATAATACCAACAGGTTGCCTTTCGTTTCCTTTTACAACATCTTACGTCGAAATTTCAATTTTAGATATACACCAACTCGTTGATAGTTCAGCCGAGGAGTGAGTCTTTATTAACGTAGAAGCGATGTCCACATTATTGCTCAATGCACACTGACCTCTTCGTATTGTAACAGTTCACTCATTCGTCGGTCGAGATAGTATTCAAAATATATTGTTGTATTTGACCGACTGCCAACCCTCAATCTGTTGTCTGTTGTTTACAGGCGCTAATGTGAAGCAATGCTCAAAGCGGAATCTCAACGACGGCAGAGAGAATGGGCCTTTAATGGTAGACATTTTCATTGTTTTACGTGCAATTCAATATACAGTAGATAAGGCCTATCAGTTGGCACACGCATAGACAAGTGTGACGTGCGAATCTCAACAAGCGGTATTATTTTAATTATGGCTGGGAGATTTTAACGATATTGATTCGCGTTGTCGTGAATATGAGAAACACGTCCTGTATCAGCAATCATATCATTCATATGTGAGAACATATTCTGGTCTATGTCGTTATGATGCTATACGTTGTTGCTAATGTTAACATAGACGCCTGGACAACTTATGTTGTGCTTGTTACAGGTGTGTGTCTTCGAGAAGAAACAAAGCGACACAGTGATGCGTGTCGTGTGGAACGGAGACGTGAGACAATACCACTTAGGCTCAAAGCCAACCTCTTGCAGGCGCTGGTACTTCAGTCTAAACAACGATGAATGCAGCCAACCAGATACTATTGACATGCAAATCTATGCTAAACCCAATCAACGTAGCGAACACAGACCATCGTACAGTATGTAGCCAGCAGTCAGATTAACTATGCATGTTATATCAATTTGTATTCAGATATCCAATGCCACTCTCTGGACATTAATAAGTACAGCGATTGTCCACTACGGTGACTCCGTTTATGCACAATGAGTTAATTTCTGCATTGCGTCTGTGTGACGTCAACATATGTACATTTTCATGTCCTATCTATCTATCAGTCTATCTTTCTGTCTGCCTGTCTAATTGTCTGTATATATATCTACACAAACACACACACACACACACTCACATCTACATCTATCTATCTATCTACCTTTTCTATCTCTCTCTCTCTCTCTCTCTCTCTCTCTCTCGTCTCTCTCTCTCTCTCTCTCTCTCTCTCTCTCTCTCTCTCTCTCTCTCTCTTCTCTCTCTCTCTCTCCTCTCTCTCTCCTCTCTCTCTCTCTCTCTCTCTCTCTCTCTCTCTCTCTCTCTCTCTCTCTCCTCTCTCTCCTCTCTCTCTCTCTCTCTCTCTCTCTCTCTCTCTCTCTCTCTCTCTCTCTCTCTCTCTCTCTCTCTTTCACTATGTATATATATACATATACATGCATGTATGTCTGCTTATATATATGTCTCTCTATCTATCTGTCTCTCTCTATATATATATATACACACACACACACACACATATATATATATATATGTGTGTGCATGTGTGTGTGTGTAATTAAATAAAAAAAACAATGTGAAACACAGCATCATGTGCAAGACATGTTTAAATATGTTCAGAAGCTCTCAATTCCTTTCGCGATATTTCGTAACAAACTTGCATGAAATAAAAATCGGCCTCGTTTTGGATACACATCACAAAACTTATGGATAATTTTGTTTTATTTGTTTATGTCGAAGGTGCCTTGAATTGTAATTGACGTGAGGTGTGACGTGTGTCAAACAATGTCAGTGCTTTATAATCTCGTTTTGTTTCAGTGGAGGGTTACTGCCGAGGGATCCCAGCGGGACGGTGAATGTGTCATGGAACGTGGGGGGATTGTTCGGACTCAAGCAACAATGCGGGTAACAGTTTTACTGGATGGATCACAACGTCTCGTATTATAGTCGAGGAGGTGACTGTAGAACATGCCAACAGAGCCATTGGTTAAATGTAGCTGGAGTTGCTACCATAAAACAGACATTCCTTACCTCACTTTGCCTAACTTCCCCTTACCTCATCGTGCCTTAATTTACCTACCTTATTCTGGCATAATGTGCATATTACTGCCGTGCAACTTTTCCATCTCGTGCTGTCTCTCTCTCTATTGATTGGATTAGATTCACACCATGATTTTTATCAATTGTTTGGTTAGTTTAATAATAAAATGAGAGTCCCTGATATCTGACAATATCACCAAAAAGCAACTTTATCTTACCCCAATTCATATGTCATTATAATAGCCCATGCTTCCGTTTATTTATCGATTACTACATTAAATGTCTGCATTAAATTTTAGCCAATTTACTGTGTGATGTTGTATGTATTATAATTATGTAAATAAAAGGTAATATTGTAGAAATGTGGGTAGCCTTAGATGAAAGTAGGCAGATAATTAAGTGTACATTAGTTCAACACTCATCACACTACATTTACCTAGCGCCAGCCATAGATAGATAAACGTATCTATAGTAAAATTATGGGTAAATGCTATGATAAATAAACGATTAGCAAAATTGCTGAACAGGTGAACATACTGAATACAACATAAATACAAGCATAAGTTACATTAAATAAGTTGATTAGATACTAAAATGTAATTCTGTGATAAATAAGACAAAAACATTATTAAAACTGTATGCATGAATAATACAAAGGTTAAATGCGGTTTGATTATATATAGAGTTTCGCAATGTCGGCCCAGCACATGCAGACGCCAGGCGACCATAACGATCTAGGTTCACGCGCGGAACGTCCAGAAGCAAACAACCGCCAAAGCGTAGGGTCCTGCGGGGCGAGTGACGATGCAGCAGTGACGCGATATACACTGGCGTGCCTGCATACAGTGCCATGTGTACAATCATGAGTAACTTGTATTCGATACGCGATACGTAGCTGTTGTAGGACCGCAGTAATAGATCGCCGGTCACCTCGTCGAAGTTGCATCACAACAAGAGCGGCTGACCGTTGGACTCTCTCTAGATGGTGCAGCAGACGGTATCTGCCAACGGATTATAACGTATAATGTATAACGATGCTCTGTGTTTTCTAACATTTTGTAAATATTACTTCCACGACTGTCTTCTATCAAGCCATCTTGTCAGGTAACGAGAATTGTTGCTAATATATATAATACCGCTAGCATAGGAGCCTCCTCAATACAAATTGCACTTTCACTCCCTCCCGCCTTTCGCCGATGAATGTACAGTAATACTTATTCCTGGACTACACTACACTAAGGTGAGGATGTCAGGTGTAAATTAATAACGTATTGGTAACCCATGATGACTACAGGGAGAGAACGATGAGACAAGTTATGTTTATTTATGTCTACCTACCACACACAGTTAACAAAGAGTAGTGTAGTAATCGTGAACAAGCCAGCTGCGTTACACGTCGAAGGATACAGGGACATGGCAATGCTTGCACATATCTTAGTTCCTTGCAGCTTGCCATTGTTTGAAGCTACTCCTCTTATTATTTCCTCCGGTATCCCCTAACTATGAAGGTGTTTCCTAATAATACTAATAATAACAACAACAACAACAATGATAATGATGATGATGATAATAATGCATTTAGTTTTGCAAACCTTGTGTTTCCGACGCCACTTGCCATTGTAGACGTCTACAAGAGTAGGGCGGCATACAACGAGCGATCTCAGTCGGACATAGACTTCTTCTTGTAGTTTGCCGGTAGCCGTCAGCCTATCGACCTTGGCAGTAAGATGCGTTTAGTTCACGCTCCTCATGAAAGGACGCCAGTCTGCCATGCCCATGTCCATAGACCTGGCAACAGCGTTGTACCTTGCTCACGCCAGCTTCTCGTGATACCTGCATTTGTATGCATCCATGAACATACCATCTAGTTTCTATGCAAGCATTTCCTTTATATATTAAATGTTGATCGCTTTCGAGATAAAGGCGTTCAAGTTGGGTTTCAGGTCATATTTGTCACCTGCAAGCGTGTCAACGGCTTTTCGTAGAACAGCACGGCATTTCCGAGTAAATGCCCCCGTGCCCATGTTGCAACCATCCAAGCCATATTGTTTTGCAGTTTTATTTTATTGCAGCGAGATGCGCGCATGTTCTCGCATCTTTTGCATTAAGTTTTTCACTACCTCGTCCACATTGGAATGGTGACACGTCTAAACAGTAGTGACGATAGCCAACTTTCTGAATAATTTCATACGTGACACCAACCTTGCCGGATTCAGATTCATTAATATTTGAAAAATTTTCCTCCCAAATTCATTCTGGGAGGCTGACGTAGAATCACTGCTATATTGAGCAGCTGTGGCTTTCACAGCGTCATGTCCTTTGACGTTGCCAAATATTGTTGCCAGATATGAATCTCTTACACACAGAGCAAAGCCTGATGTTATCTGGATGTTTTGCTTTTATTTCAGACAGAAGGCGGGTCGTTGAAATGTATGATGTTTTGTTGGCATTTTTAAGGGTGTTAGTTCTCTACCAGTAAATTCCATTTCGCCTGATTTAATCAATGAATTTTGCCTAGGCACAACAGAGATACAACAACATATATGTACAATAAGATACATTAGTTCTACCTCCATGTGAATAAAGAACCAATTTCGGCAAAACCTGTATAACTTTAACGAGACAAGGTTTTTGTTTTACCAGCACACCTATAAGAGTTAATAAAAACTTATTGTTTGCAACTGCCGTTAAGAAGATCGTTGAGTATAGCCTCAGCAATGTCAGCCTCCAGGAAAACAGAAATTTGACTAAAATCTTCCACTTTCGTAGCAAGTACGTAGAAAAATACTAGCGTGAAAGTCTTAAAACATTGTGTTGGTATTAAAAAAATAGTACTGACCGTTCTGAAAACAAACAATTACAATAAAAAAAGAATTATGACACGATATTGGCATTTAGTCAATTATGTTAAATATGGATATGTTAATTAAATTGCATTCCATGTAGTACTGTCAGTGAAACTATTCTGTGTTTATCTTACTTCCAAAATGTTATTTACACTGGCACATATCAATCAGGGTACTTAATTGCAGTTAGCAACAGCTCGCATCTATTGCACTGTCGTTTGGTGATAGTTGTCGTGCCTCAGCTAACCATCTCAGTTGCAGCTAAAACCTGCTATTGTGTTAATGTTTGTGAAAGCAGAAAATACGTCTGCTGTGTGTGAACAGACCACCATGTGACAGGTAAGGGCATTGTAAACAAATGATGTTGCAGTGATGCTTATCCACTTGACTAGCCCTCGACATATATCATGTACGTCAAACTACTTATTGTAATAAAATGAGCGTTTTGGGATGAATAAAATGAGGTTTATAATGAAATATAAAGCTGTAATAATAACTAAGGGATAAGGGAATGGTATGTACAGGTTTACCCTTCCTTGCCTGCCTTTGCGACTGCTTGCAATGTTCAACGATTACAAATTTACTACTAGTAGTAATCATGTATCAATGGGAAAACGTAAAAGTACGTGTTCGGTGCTGTGGCACATCGGAACATTTACTAAACTTCAAGATAACTTTCAGTGTTGATCCTAGTGACTTGTCAAAATCTGCAAGTGAATAGTGCGGCTCTTCATTTCTCCAAAGCGTTTGATGTTGTTTCGCATTATACACTAATACATGAACTGCATTTGTGTGGTATTACCGATAAGTTACAGAAGTTGATTTAATCATTCCTAATGGGTTGAAGCCAATGAGTACATGTTGACAGTAAATGTTCAAATGTACTATGTTATTCTCGTTATACCGAGACGACCTACGCGATTTTATTGCATAAGGTACCAGAGTATGACATTGTGTGTAGGACTATTTAGTTTATAAAGCCGCCAACACAATGCACGGTTAATTAAACTACGAAACTTTACATGACGTGATTCATTTGAGTGATGCATGGGAATGCAATTTCATATATGAAAATGCTATATCGTGCACGCAAAGGCAGGTATCTATTCAGAACGATTACATCACATGGATGGTAATGTTCTTAAAGAAGTTGCTACTGCAAAATATATGTGGGTTACTATTTCTAATGACATCACTTTGACTAAAAAATTAACTGAAGTAGCCAACAAGGTTAACATAAATTAAGGTTGATAAGAAGAAATCGTAGGGAATGCCCGCAATAACTGATTTAGAATATGCTGCTTCTATTTTTGACCTTTTTTGAAAAATGCCTGGAAGCCTTATCAAAAACGTGTAGGTAGATAAACCAAATTACAACGTTCATAAGAAACAAGCATGACTACATTATATTTAAAACAAGAATTAAAATGGCCACAGTTACAGGACCGGGATCCATTTTTTTACGGTTAGCTTTATTTTTTAAATAAAATAAACAGTTGTAAAGTGTCGATATTTTTTTTCAGAACTCGGGTTAATAGAAGTACAGAGAACCATAAGAGATGGAATCTTTAGATCTGGATAGACATATACGTTTTAATCATAAATTAACCAGATCTAGTCCTCGATCTTCTAGCAAAATCGTGAACGTTTTAGGACCATCCCAGAATGGAATCAGATATCGAATAATATCCTTACGGCCTGGTCATCTACCACCTTTCAACGCTGGCTAGAGATGTCACCGTAAATACACATCTATAATCTATCTGAGTCATGTCTCAGTAAGGAATCTGCAGTTTTCAACATGAACAAGAACTCACGCGACATGATACAGGTGGGCAATTCCACGGTAACGCAAATACAATTCACAGCATTTTTTTGCATATAATGTTTATAATTTCCAGTTCACCATGTGCCTAGAAAAAGGAAACTGACCGCATTTTTTGGAAGTTCATACCATTCCTTATAACAAACATTGGTACTCATTAAGAAATGTTACAGAAGGATGAAATTATGAATGTTTCAATTTTGGTAATGGAATTATTCAGAAATTGTCAAAATCAGTTGCTAACAAATGTCATAACAAATCGTCTGAAATCTGCAACCTACTATGGCTGACAGCTAGCATTACTAAATAGACATATAGCATGACCGTGAATTGGAGAGAAGCTTAGTCATGGTATGTGCACTGTTCTTTTACGTTGAACAGGGTTTGTTCGGTAACTGAATTACTTGACATTATAACGGAATTACGAGTCTGCCTATTTTGGGACTAAAACGTCAAATAATAATTGATATATGTTGTTACTCTTCTGCATATTTACAGACAACTGAATCTATATGTTGTTGTGCAAAAAATACTCTTATTACATGTGTGTAATAATTATACACACAGCACGCAGTAGACTGATGTGTTTCGTGTTAAATGCAATTCAATTGAAGGCTTCTAATTGAACGGCTCTCCATCTGTGACCCTGGGAGGATATTAACAAAATCATGACCTGTTGAGACAGTATATATGTATATATAATAATACATATATATATATATATAATTATATATATACACCTGTATATATATATATATATATATATAATATATATATGTACTGTCTCAAAAGGTCATGATGTTGTTAATAATATTGTGAAAGTCCTGCAATGTTTACACGGTCTTATCCTCGCTGGCACCAATTGTGATGAAACAAGCGACCAGGTTTGTTAATCTTATCTGCGCCTCTGCGGCCGTGCGCTACTACACCGCGCGCTTGAAATGAGCGATAAAGCAGCATATGTTGATGCAAACCTGGACGCTATATACACTTCAAAATGCGCTAAGACGCAATAACGTTAAACGTAAGTATGCCTGGGATTATGATGAACTAATGCTCGGAGGTATCACATTTTGGGCCAAATTATAGGTGGGCCGTGACACATGTTGAATTACAGGCTCTCTCTCTCTCTCTCTCTCTCTCTCTCTCTCTCTCTCTCTCTCTCTCTCTCCTCTCTCTTCTCTCTCTCTCTCTCTCTCTCTCTCTCTCTCTCTCTCTCTCTCTCTCTCTCTCTCTCTCTCTCTCTCTCTCTCTCTCTCTCTCTCTCTCTCTCTCTCTCTCTCTCTCTCTCTCTCTCTCTCTCTCTCTCTCTCTCTCTCTCTCTCTCTCGCTCTCTCTCTCTCTCTCTCTCTCTCTCTCTCTCTCTCCTCTCTCTCTCTCTCTCTCTCTCTCTCTCTCTCTCTCTCTCTCTCTCTCTCTCTCTCTCTCTCTCTATCTCTCTCTCTCTCTCTCTCTCTCTCTATATATATATATATCTCTCTCTCTATTTAACATTGTCATTGGTTCGTATTTATATATAACGTTCTACAAACGTTCCAAATAAACATGCGTCATACTGGTGCAAGTATTGTTCTCTATCTTCGTACGGATGGTGTATGCATTAGACATGTGGCTTAACTAACGTGGACCTGTAACGCAGTGCAACTGTACACGGTCAGGCGTGGGATGGTTCGGCCCAGATCGATCGCTGCGAATGTGTAGCATACCAAACAAACAAGCACATCAACAGCGCAGATTGCTACGTCTATGAATGAACCGGGAGCGTGCGGGAACGCGCCGATCTCGACCCATTAACGTGTGAGTGGCTCCGGCAGACCAACTTGGACGTTTGACGATGGTATACACAAGATGGAGAGACGGAACGATCGTTTACAAAAATTACATTTAGGATCAATGCAGTTTCGTAATATAAGTGGTCGAAAATATGCATAGACTGGTATATAAATTTGACGACAATACTTATTTTAAGCGTCTCCAGGGGCTTGGGGTGTGAGCTCACAATATGTAAAATGGCGCTTTTGTCCCTAGTAGTTTGTGAATGTTGTTGAAGCTTTTGGTGCGCATCAAAGTTGCTGCACTTGGAGGTTCTCCAAAAATCTGCCACAACCTCCTCCCGTCATTGCACGCAGGAAATGCATCATCTCGTTGGAAATAGCCAACACAATCAAATACTACCCTTCCCTAAAACTGCGAACAATCTCCAATATTACTCCCTCGTATCGCAAACAATCCACTATGCCCCTCTAATCATATCCAACACTCTCCAACACTTCTTCTCCCCACGTCTCCCGACGTCGTGTCTGACAGTAGCGACGTGCAAAGGCCCAGCAGCTCCGGCATAGTATAATAAATTTACCCCATAATAAATCTATCCATCGTTTGATTTACTATGACGTATTTGAAGCGGGGGGTCCACTTGTAATTATATTATTTTAACCCCTCCTTGTATGTTGACCCTATTTATTCTAACATCCAGTTTGAACATTGTTTGATATAATACACATTTGCTAAACATGCATTTATAACGCAGAATTTCCATGTCACTGTTTTTGATAGCCAATCCTCAAATGTGCAACACGTCCAAATGCATGAATATCATTTTTAGACCAGTTGAACCCCCGTACATTTGTATACCGAATATACCGGCATTTATATCATCCCGATCTTTTTGTGTGAGTAACGTCACCGGATGAAGTACTGTCTATCCTTGATCATTTTAAAGAGGTGCTTTTACAATGATCACTGCATTTGTACTCTTCCTTTGTGTTAACCGTCCTAATATAGAGTGTGCGTGCGTGCGAGCGGTCGTGCGTGCGTGCGTGCTTGCCTGTGTGTGCACTCCCGCGCGTATGCGCCCGTACGTGTGTCAATGTGCAATCGTGCGTGCGCGTGAGTTTGTACATATATCTGTTTGTGTGTGTGTGCGTGCGTGCGAGCGGTCGTGCGTGCGTGCGTGCTTGCTTGCCTGTGTGTGCACTCCCGCGCGTATGCGCCCGTACGTGTGTCAATGTGCAATCGTGCGTGCGCGAGAGTTTGTACATATATCTGTTTGTCTGTGTGTGCGACCGCGTGTGGGCGCGCTCGCGGGTCTGCGTACGTGCATGAGTGTGTTGTCGCGAGTGCGTGTATGTACGAATGTTTGTGTGTGTATTTGTATGTAAGTGTGTGTGCGCTTGTGTGTGCGTGTGTGTGTGTGTGCGTGTCCGTGAGTGCGAGTGTGACCATTCACTTTGAGCACCACACCACGGCCTGTTCCTAATCGCGTATGTTTGCCGTTTCTCTACCCACGTTCCCTCCCAACCTTACACCAACGCCTACATTCGTCTCGTCTGCCGGAGCAGTCCGTCCCAATGAATGAGTCACCCTCTCTCTCTCTCTCTCTCTCTCTCTTCTCTCTCTCTCTCTCTCTCTCTCTCTCTCTCTCTCTCTCTCTCTCTCTCTCTCTCTCTATCTCTCTCTATTTAACATTGTCATTGGTTCGTATTTATATATAACGTTCTACAAACGTTCCAAATAAACATGCGTCATACTGGTGCAAGTACTGTTCTCTATCTTCGTACGGATGGTGTATGCATTAGACATGTGGCTTTACTAACGTGGACCTGTAACGCAGTGCAACTTATCGACAACCTGATAATGAGAAACTGTTTGTTGTTTGCTGGGGATAATCAATAATTATGTGTTGACTGTATCAAAAGTTTTTTATATTTTAATGAAAACATCAACTGCATGCATTTTACTATATATATATATATATATATGTTATTTCATTAATCAATTCGGTTAAGGCGTAGGATGTAGACATACATATTGCGACATATCGTGTCGCGCCATCTACCCAACTACGAAATCCACTAGATGGCAGCGTAAATAAATTATACATTTTCGTCAATCTTTGGGGGTTACTGTCACTTAGAGTCTATGTCATAGGTCAATCCGTACACGGGGAATACCAGGGGAACTTTTGAAACCATTTTTAGCCTTGGCGTCGTCACAAACAAAGTACTTCTTGCCAACTTCGGGTGTTGCTCTCTGGGGGGGGGGGTGTCCATGGTTGTGACGGCGGAAAGGGAACGAAGGAGACGACACACTGTGACGTCATAAAACGGTTGACGCGCCACTTCTCGCGTAGGTGCCGAGGCATTTCTGGCGACGTCATACAGAAATATGGCTACTTCGCTAATCTATGCAAACTGGTGGTGTGCTGTCTTCCTTCCCTCTTCTTCTCTTCAAAGGACCGGGTTATTGCGAGCGAATTTAAATTTACATAAGATGAAAGGACAACCATAACTATAATCCAAGAAAATAACTTCCTACCGATAGGTATATTTAATGCTGGCACAGCTGGTGTCAAAAACCTAGCGTCGGTCATCAACACTTCTGAAGTGTCCGGTCCACCTAATATTCCCTGTCGTGTACGGAGAGAACAAGCAACGGAGCTTACTCCTATTTGACATATATAGCGTGTACGCTACTCAAGCATATCATCTGCTCACATCCCCGAACAAATCTTGATGACTTCTTAACTCCCGTCCAACATGGTTTTAGAAAACACCCTTCATGTGCGTCACAGCTAATAACAACTCTATTCGCGTGGAAACAGCTCACTCACTTTGAGCACAGCACCACTGGCTGTACCTAATCGTCCTTGTTTGTCGTAACTCTACCCACGTCCACTCCCAACCTTGCACCGACGGCTACTTTGTTCTCATCTGCAGGAGCAGCCCGTCTCAAAGAATGAGTCACTCTCTCGATTTAACATTGTCAGTGGTTCATGGTTTATATATAGCGCTCTACTAACGTTCCAAATAAACAGGCGTCAAGCTGGTACAAGTACTGTTCTCTATCTTCATTCCTGATCAGAATCCGGTCGAGTGGATGGAACACATTACACCTGTAGCTTAGCTAACGTGGGCGTGTAACGCGGTGCCAGTTGGCGACAATCTGATAGTGAGAAACTGTTTGTTGTTTGCTGTGGTTAATTTAAGTGCTTAGTTTGGTGGTCTCGAATGTGTGTTTCTATAGTAAGTGTTGTGGGGGCGACAATAATTACATTTGGGATGTTTTCCCCGGCTGGGTGCAGGATATTTTGGTTACACACTTTTTTGATCACACAACATTTAGCCATCCGACTTTAAATGTTAGTCACTTACAATGTGATCGCACATTTGGTCCCATGGCATAAAAGCTTTGTCACGAAAAATTATATAAACGTATGTTCACACAAAAAGTGATCACATGACATTTGGTTACTTCACATTTCTTCAAACAACATTTTGTCACAAGACATATGGTCACAAAACATTTTGTCACAGTTTCATACATCGATACATCATAAAAGTACTTTTTGTTACATTGTTTTGTGTTTGTATTCATATATATATATATATATATATATATATATATATATTGACTAATTGATCAAAATTAAAAAAAAATCATATTAATAAACATCAGTGAAACATGATGAAAACTACTGAAAAAAATGACATAACAATAATATTTTAATTATTAAATTTCTTTGAAACTTGGCCTTCTGTTCTTGTTAAGTATTTGCCGAATATGAAGTGTGTAACGTCTGAACTCATGTCAATAACCATACTCAAAACTGTGGTCATTTGTGCGGCACAAAACAATTAGCTGGTGATATCTTGGTGACGTAATGAGAGAAAAAGCTGATGTGCGCCCACAGGCTTTTACCGCGTTATGCAGCTGTGTGGCTTATTGTTTCAGGGTGTACATGAAACAGCAATCACGAATTTAATGTGTTTAATATCACCGTAAAGATAATAATCTTAACTACTAATTTGTCGCTGGGGTCACACAGGAATTACGTGTTTACCTTGTGAGTCATTGCCGTTTGAATATCTCGAATAATCAACCTTGCATTATATCAGCCGTCGCGTATATATATAATTTTAGATATGGCCACAAACACGAACTTGCACAGTTGCACACCATGCGAAATGCCAGGGGCCTTTACTTACATGACGTCCCCATAAATTGATAAACAATTGAATAGCAGGACAACAAGTTTTGAATTTAAGGCTAATAATTTGACTTAGTCTTTAATGTTAATTATGTTAACATTTAGTAAAATTGCTTTAACTAAATTTATAAAAAAATGTGTAATTTTATCTATGTGGCTTTATTTCTAGATACAACATATCTTGTTTCCTTTCCGTCTCGATTACTTTTTGACCTGTTACTGTTTATCAAAATTTTGCCAAAATATGTATTTTTTTCATTTATTTGTTTATTCCAGGACTTGTTCCGATTTTGTTTACCTTTGTCTCGCGTAATGAAATAAACGATAATGTGTGTCTTGGTGATACCAATTAGTACCATTGGCGCGCAGCCTGTGGTCAATTATCACTTCTCACCGCCTTTGACCAGTTGACACGGCCTAGTGTTTAACCCCGTCTCTATACCCCATTTGACCAGGTCACACTGACTAAACTATGTCTCATTTAACCAGGTGCTACGTCCTAGTAACTGACCCCGGCCCCTGGTGCTGTATATATCAGGACACACAAAACAGCGAACGACAGTCAATACGCCAGGGCAGTCAAGTGTGTCACAGTCGCCACAACAACTAAAGGACAGGTAGGTCGTGCAAGAGATGACTACCATATTAGCTTTGTAGTCGACCTTTTCGTTTAAAATACAGTCGATCATGCTCTACGGTCGTTACGGTAATACAGTTACCTTCAATTAAGATCTTACTGAGGCAGTCTTAAACAAATTTTTTAACAGTAAAGTATAAGAAATTCGTCCCAATAATTTGGTCATTTTGCTGGTCAGGTCACGTTTTGCCAAGTCCCATGAGTGCCTTTAATGGTAATCATAATCAACATGTAAATAACACCGTAGTATTGCGGCATCGAAGAATAACATCACCACGACCGTTGACTTTCTAGTTAGATCTGTGTGTTGGAGAAAGTTGTGTCGCACTGCTTCGTTTAACATCATTGCATAAAATGTACTGGCGTTAGAAACGGCTGTATTAGCTACTTTGGTCGCTTTGGATATGTGCGACTGGTCTTTGGTCCAAACAATAAATAATCAATCAAGCAATCTTGTCTGAGACGTACCTAATGAATCGAGTTGCATATCTAGCTTAGTAGAATCAATAGTATATTTGCTAGGTCACACATAGTGTTGTTAAAATTTACTTCAACGACCCCAATCAGGTCGCACGTAAACAGCGCATTCACAAATATAGTACATAAATCGGTGTGTACCAAAACAGCAGCGCTGTTCACCCGTGAGAAAGTGGTCTATGTTCAGCGATACGCGCCGTCGCACTGAGTAATATCAACAACATGTGATGTCATGAACCGCAGCGAAAATTTACAACCCCGTGTGTGTGTGTGTGTGTGTGTGTGTGTGTGTGTGTGTTTGTGTGTGTGGGCGTGCGTACGAGTGTGTGTGTGTGTGTGTGTGTGTGTGTGTGTGTGTGTGTGTGTGTGTGTGTGTGTGTGTGTGTGTGTGTGTGTGTGTGTGTGTGTGTGTGATAGAGAGCGGGAGAGCGAGCGAGTTTTGACACTACTATCCCTAATTAGCTTTTATAACCATCTCAATAAGTCTTGCCAAAGATACAGAACTATAAATTGTTGCATTTATATGTGACAATGTATTGTACATCATCGAAGGGATACCAACATAAGAACATTGTGAAGCAAATAAAATGCTGTATGTAAATTGAATGCTACATTTATAACATGTTCCACGTTAGAAATTAATGTCGATAGAAAATATTTTAACAATTCTAGAGATCGAAACACATCCGTATCTGCAAACACATTTCAAAGTATGCTCAGGTTTTGTGAAACATTAAGGTTATATCCTACGTTGCTATCATATTTTACGTACACACGTTTTGTGCTTTCCATACCATGGAATCTTACCGAAGTGTTGGTGTCGTTATCAGAAGGCTGACCCGACAAGCGGCCGGACAATAACAGAAGCAGCTCGCAGCAACAATGGGAACTCGTTCACTACTTCTTGGCGGTATCTGCCTGCTGACATTTTGGCACTTCGCAGACAGTCGTGAGTTGATTACTTCTTAATACGTTCGATATACGGATTGCCTAGCCAGGCCAGTCTTCATATGTTGTGAGCGATAGCTGGCGTATTGGTCACAGAACGGTGGACGCACTGTCTTTGTTTGAGGCGCGGTATTATATACACCAATTTAATTTACTACCACACAGCCTGCGGGTAATGCCGAATTCTGCAATCTAGAATGAACATTAACTAATGCTACAGCAATTTTTTAAATGAACAAGTTATCACAGGCCTACACAGATCGTGTTCCAATTGTTTGAATGCTAGTAGGATGGGCGAATTTGGGATGGGATCGTTCCAGGACAAATCCGTGCAAATCATTTAGTACAATTATATATTATAGAATTGTTCGATATGATATGCCTGTTGCCGTATATACAGATCATACGACTTTACTGTTACTGAGCTGTTCCTTTTTGGTATCTTTCAGTGCAATGCACACCCAACTGTAGAGTGTGCTCGCGGGATAAAGAAAACGAATGTGTCCATTGTTATTGTGGATACACAAGAACACTGGAGTACACTTGCGAAGACAGCCGAAAAGGTGAAATTACTTAAGTCAACATTATTGGTAAACGTAGATTGCAGTGATCTATTGTGTGTGTGTGTGCGTGTGTGTGTGTGTGTGTGTGTGTGTGTGTGTGTGTGTGTGTGTGTGTGTGTGTGTGTGTGTGTGTGTGTGTGTGTGTGTGTGTGTGTGTGTGTGTGTGTGTGTGTGTGAGCAGTCGCTACTCAATCACAATGAAATCCCTGTCCCGTAAATCAGCCAAACACAACTCTATATACATACTGGTTTGGTTTGTTAAGGAATAAAGAAAACCAATGTGTCTTTTGTTATTCTGGATACACAAGAAAATCGGAGTACACCTGCACATAAACCGTAAAAAGGTGAAATCAGTTAGGTCAACTTTATAGGTAAACGTAGATTGTAGTGACCCTTTTGTGTGTTTCATTATTTGAAAGCGTTGTACGTGGTGTAACTGTTGTTTACATTATTGTCGAGTGAAAATCGCGGACGCATCATCTTGTACCAGCTTTGCATCTCTCGGGTCACATCCGCATTTATATTATTATTATTAGCAGCGACCACCTAGGGACCGCGTCCTGTTTGCTGCATTTCTTAAGAAACGATGTAACATTTCAGTATTTTATTTAGAGGCCAAGGTTGTCCTAAAGACGAGGTTATTGATAAGTTACAATGTATTAACATCAATAAATTTGGTATGGGCTCAGTTTATAATACATTTTGGGGTGGGCGGTTTTCAAATGTTGGGCATTTGGGGGTAGGTATGTAGGTATATTCAGAATTCAGAGTTATGGTATATATACTTCAGTGTACAAAATTGGGGATAAATTCCCGTGCAATTGATTAGACAGGGGTAATAATTCCAGTTCACAAGATTGTGGAAGCGTTCGCTAATATTGAACGTATTGCCATTGGAAAACATGAATTGTTTAATAAAAACTGTATTTTAGTGCAAAGCCGGACGACTCTTCTACTACAGTAGATAATTGTTTGATTTATAATTATTAATATCCATTGCCTTTGATACAGATCATACGAGTGTGCCGTTCATCCTAAGCAGATTACATGTTTCAGTGAAGTGCGCTGCCAACTGTCTTTCTTGCCCGAGGAGTGGGGAGAACAAATGTGACAGGTGTTTACTTGGATACGAAAGAACACTAGATCATACCTGCGTAAAGAAAAACACAGGTGAAATTAATTAGTCCAGTATTATTGGTGAACTGATATTGTGGTGACCCTATTGTTTTCTCTTTATTTATTTTCAATTAAAATTCATATGATAAAGGGCTTTGTGAGCCCTAGACGTACGTGGGCCCCTGCCATCCGGGCCGCGGATGCCGGGTTTAATGTCAGGTTTGCCGCGTAGGCCATGCGGGCCGCCCAGCATAAATGTCGAGTCCGGGTTGATACTATGCCTATGGTTAAACATTCCTACTATCATTATGCCCAAAAGTGGCTGCATTAGACGCAATCCACTTTCCAATAAAAACGTCATCCTTTGGCCAATTTCAATTCTCAAACTACATTGGGCTTGTGTTGGTTATTGCATAAATGTCGAGTCCGGGTTGATACTATGCCTATGGTTAAATTATAATTATTTCCATAAAACAATATTTTTGGTGATTTTGAGAGCATTGTTGTAGGTTGTACATGTTATGTATCATGAAAGCGCGGTCTGCCATTGCTGCCTTTAGGATATATGTATATATATATATATATATATATGTATATGTGTGTGTGTGTGTGTGTGTGTGTGTGTGTGTGTGTGTGTGTGTGTGTGTGTGTGTGTGTGTGTGTGTGTGTGTGTGTGTGTGTGTGTGTAGTGCTTAAAGAGTATAGCTGAATAGCATTATTATATGCCCGTTTGTGATATATTTCAGAGAAATGCTCTGCCAACTGTCGGTCTTGCGTGAAAAGTGGGGTAAACAAATGTGACGTGTGTGACACAGGATGCATCAAAACATTATACAGCATCTGCGCGCGAGAAATAACAGGTGAAATTAGTTTGTTCAACATTACTGGTAAACGAATATTGTAATGTGCGTATGTGGGCGTGTGCGCGTGTGCGCGTGTGCGCGTGTGCGCGTGTGCGCGTGTGCGCGTGTGCGCGTGTGCGCGTGTGAGTGCGTGCGTGCGATCTAGCGTGCGCGCGTGCGTGCGAGCGTTCGTGCGTGCGTGCGTGCGTGTGCGTGTGTGTGGGTGTGGGGAGGCATGCCTGCATGCGTGCTCTATATTATATTCATACAGATACGGATTTGCCGTTATCTGAGAGCGGATGACTTGCATTTGTCAGCTGGCATGACTTTTATGTTATAATACATAGTTTGGGTCTCTGTTTGTTCGTTTGTTTGTTTTGCGTCCCGCATTTCTGTGTTGGTTTTTTTATTGTGTGAGGCTGACCTTTTTGTAGGCGTACTAGCGGGCCCTTTCGGGTGAATCACACATTTACATTTCTCTAAGAATTAGGTGGGTGTTGGTGATCTTCGGGGGTCATTATTTCAAAGCGTTGTACGTGGAGTCACTGTTGTTTACATTAGTGTCGAGTGATGATGCGAAAATCGCGGACGCATCATCTTGTACCGGCTTTGCATCTCTCGGGTCACATCCGTATTTATATTATTATTAGCAGCGACCACCTAGTGACCTCGTCCTGTTTGCTGCATTTCTTAAGAAACGATGTAACGTTTCAGTATTTTATTTAGAGGCCAACGTTGTCCTAAAGTCTAGGTTATTAATAAGTTAATAATGTACCAGTAACGGAAGTTCGCAGAAATTTGGTATGGGTTCAGTTTATAATGCACTGCATTTTGGGGTGGGAGGTTTTCAAATGTTGGACATTTTGGGGTAGGTATGTAGACATATTCAGTATTCAGAGTTTTGAAATATATACTTTAGTGTACAAAATTGGGGTTGGATTTCCGTGCAATTGATTAGGGAGGGGTAATAATTCAAGTGCACAATATTGTGAAAGCGTTCACTAATATTGAGCGTATTGCCATTGGCAAAGATGTTTTTTAATGAAAACTGCTTTTAGTGCAAAGCCGGAGAACTCTTCTACTACCGTATATTATTGTTTGATTCATATTCATTACATACCCATTCCCTTTGATGCAGAGCATACGAGTGTGCCGTTTATACTAAGCAGATTATGTGTTTCAGTGAAGTGCATTGCCAACTGTATTTCTTGCCCGAGGAGTGGGGAGAACAAATGTGACAGGTGTCGTCTTGGATACGAAAGAACACTAGATCATACCTGCGTAAAGAAAAACACAGGTAAAATTAATTAGTTCAGTACTATTGGTGAACTGATAACGTGGTGACCCTACTGTTTTCTCGTTACTTATTTTAAATTAAAATTCATATACTAAAGGGTTTAGAGAGTCTTAGTCGCGGATGCCGGGTTTAATGCCGGGTTTGCCGGGTAGGCCATGCGGGCCGCCGAGCATAAATACCGAGTCCAGGTCGATACGACGTCTATGATTAAACGGGTCTGCATAAAGTGCTGACACTTGGTTGTGGGGATAATACCTTTCATTTTAAAATTCGTATTGTAGGCATACGTAGAGTAGCCAGACATTTAATTATAAATCACGAAAAATATATTTTTATGCAAATAATTATTAATATTATTAATAATTATTTGCATTAAAACATATTTTTCGTGATTTTGAGAGCATTGTTATCGTATGTTGTAAATTCTATGTCTCATAATGAAGCGGTCTGCCATTATTGCCTTTAGGATATACATAAATATATATATATATATATATATATATATATGTGTGTGTGTGTGTGTGTGTGTGTGCGTGTGTATGTGTGTGTATGTGTGTGTGTGTGTGTGTGTGTGTGTGTGTGTGTGTGTGTGTGTGTGCGTGTGTGTTTGTGCGTGTTTGAGTGTGTGTGTGTGTGTGTGTGTGTGTGTGTGTGTGTGTGTGTGTGTGTGTGTGTGTGTGTGTGTGTGTGTGTGTGTGTGTGTGTGTGTGTGTTTGAACCTGCGTGCGTGCGTGCGTGCTCTATATTATATTCATACAGATATACGGATTTGCCGTTATCTGAGTGCGGATGCCGCGCATTTGTCAGCTTGCATTTACTTCTATGTTACAAAACATAGTGTGGGTTTCTGTTTGATCGTTTGTTTGTTTTGCGTCCAGCTTTTCTGTGTTGGTTTTTATTGTTTGGGGCTGAAGTTTTTATAGGCATACTAGCGGGCTCTTTCTGGTGATTCGTACATTTACGTATTCTGACTCTATCCCGGGATTACGTGATCTACGGGGGTCATTATTTCACAACGCTCTACGTGGACTCACTGTTGTTTACATTTTTGTCGAGTAAAAGTCGCGGACGCATCGTATTGTAGCAGCTTTGCGTTTCTCCGGTCACATCCGTATTTATATTATTATTAGCAGCGACCACCTAGTGAGCGCGTTCTATTTGCTGCACTTATTTAGAACCGATGTAACTTTTCAGTATTTCAGTTAGAGGCAAAGGTTGTCCTAAAGACTAGGTTATTGTTAAGTTACAATTTATCAGTGCGGGAAGTTTACATAAATTTGGTATGGGCCCATTTTATAATGCACTGCATTTTGGGGTGGGCGGTTTTCAAATGTTGGACATTTGGGGGTAGGTACGTATATATATTCAGTATTCAGAGTTATGCCATCTATACTATAGTGTACAAAATTTGTGTTAGATTCCCGTGCAATTGATTAGAGAGTGGTCATAATTCCAGTGCACAAGATTGTGGAGGTGTTCATTAATATTGAACATATTGCCACTGGCAAAGATGTTTTTTTAATGAAAACTGTGTTTTTAGTGCAAAGCCGGACAACTCGTCAAATACCATAGATAACTGTTTGATTCATAATTATTAATATCCATTGCCTTTGATACAGATCATACGAGTGTGCCGTTCATCCTAAAAAGATCATATGTTTCAGTGAAATGCGCTGCCAACTGTCTTTCTTGCCAGAGGAGTGGCGAGAACAAATGTGACAGATGTTATCTTGGATACGAAAGAACACTGGATTATGCCTGCGTAAAGGCAAACACAGGTGAAATTAATTAGTCCAATATTATTGGTAAGCTATTATTGTGGTGGCACTACTGTTTTCTTGTTATTTATTTTTACTTAAAATTAATTTACTAAAAGGTTTCGTGAGCCTTAAACGTACGCGGGACCCTACCACACGGGCCGAGGATGCAGGGTATAATGCCGGGATTGCCGCGTAGGCCATGGGGGCCGCCAGGCATTAATGTCGAGTCCGTGTCGATACGACGCCTATGTTTAAACTGGTCTGCATAAAGTGTTGATACTTGGTTGTGTGGATAATACCTTTTATTTTAAAATTCGTATTGTAAGCATAAGTAGAATAACCAGACAATTAATTATATTAATCATTATTTGCATAAAAACATATTTTTTGGTGATTCTGAGAGCATTGTTATCGTAGGTTGTACATGTTATGTCTCATTATGGAGCAGTCTGTCACTGCTTCCCCGAGGAGTGGGGAGAACAAATGTGACAGGTGTTGTCATGGATACGAAAGAACACTAGATCATACCTGCGTAAAGAAAAAACACAGGTGAAATTAATTAGTCCAGTACTATTGGTGAACTGATAACGTGGTGACCCTACTATTTTCTCGTTACTTATTTTTAATTAAAATTCAAATACTAAAGGGTTTAGAGAGTCTTAGTCGTACGTGGGCCCCTGCCATCCGGGCCGCGGATGCCGGGTTTGCCGGGTAGGCCATGCGGGCCGCCGTGCATAAATGCCGAGTCCGGGTCGATACGACGTCTATGATTAAACGGGTCTGCATAAAGTGCTGACACTTGGTTGTGGGGATAATACCTTTCATTTTAAAATTCGTATTGTAGGCATACGTAGAATAACCAGACATTTAATTATAAATCACGAAAAATATATTTTTATGCAAATAATTATGAATATTATTAATAATTATTTTCATTAAAACATATTTTTCGTGATTTTGAGAGCATTGTTATCGTATGTTGTAAATTCTATGTCTCATAATGAAGCGGTCTGCCATTATTGCCTTTAGGATATACATAAATATATATATATATATGTGTGTGTGTGTGTGTGTGTGTGTGTGTGTGTGTGTGTGTGTGTGTGTGTGTGTGTGTGTGTGTGTATATGTGTGTGTGTGCGTGTGTGTGTGTGTGTGTGTGTGTGAATTTTAATTAAAAATAAGTAAAAAGAAAACAGTAAGGTCACCACAGTATAAGTTTCCGAATAATAATGGACTCATTAATTTCACCTTTGTTTTTCTTTACGCATGTATGATCTTATTGCTCTTTCGTATCCAAGAATATTCCTGTCACATTTGTTATCTACACTCCTAGGGTAAGAAAGACAGTAGGCAGCGCACTTCACTGAAAAACATAATCTGCTTAAGATGAACGGTTCACTCGTATGATCTGTATCAAAGACAAAAGGGTATATAATAATTATCAATCAAACAATTATCTACGGTAGTAGAAGAGTTGTCCGGCTTTGAACTAAAAAGAAAGTTTTCATAAAAAAACATGTTTGCTAATGGCAATACGTTCAATATTAGTGAACGCTTCCACAATCTTGTGAATGGAATTATGACCTCTCTCTAATTAATTGCACGGGAATCTATCCCCAATTTTGTACATAAAGTATATATGGCATAATTCTAAATACTAAATATACCTACATACCTACCCCCAAATATCCAACATTTGAAAACCGTACACCCCAAAATGCAGTGAATTATAAATTGAGCCCATATTCATACACACACACACACACACACACACACACACACACACACACACACACACACACACACACACACACACACACACACACACACACACACACACACACACACACATATATATTTATATATATATATTTATATTATACTCTCTAAGCACTATATATATATATATATATATATATTTATATTATACTTTCTAAGCACTATATATATATATATATATATATATATATATATATAGTGCTTAGAGAGTATAATTTAATACCATATCTGCCCGTTTGTGATATATTTCAGTGAAATGCTCTGCCAACTGTCTGTCTTGCCTGTCAAGTGGAGACAACAAATGTGACTGGTGTGACGCAGGATACAAAAGAACAACAAACCGCACCTGTGTACGAAAAGGACCAGGTGAAATTATTAGTTCAACATTACTGGTAAACGGATATTGTAATGTGCGCATGGGTGTGTGTGTGTGTGTGTGTGTGTGTGCGTGTGTGTTTGTGCGTGTTTGAGTGTGTGTGTGAGTGTGTGTTTGAACCTGCGTGCGTGCGTGCGTGCGTGCGTGCGTGCGTGCGTGCTCTATATTATATTCATACAGATATACGGATTTGCCGTTAGTGCAGATGCCGCGCATTTGTGCAGATGCCGCGCATTTGTCAGCTGGCATTTAGTTCTATGTTACAAAACATAGTGTGGGTTTCTGTTTGTTCGTTTGTTTGTTTGTTTTGCGTCCAGCTTTTCTGTGTTGGTTTTTATTGTTTGGGGCTGAAGTTTTTATAGGCGTACTAGCGGGCTCTTTCTGGTGATTCGTACATTTACGTATTCTGACTCTATCCCGGGATTACGTGATCTACGGGGGTCATTATTTCACAACGCTCTACGCGGACTCACTGTTGTTTACATTTTTGTCGAGTAAAAGTCGCGGACGCATCGTATTGTAGCAGCTTTGCGTTTCTCCGGACACATCCGTATTTATATTATTATTAGCAGCGACCACCTAGTGAGCGCGTTTTATTTGCTGCACTTATTTAGAACCGATGTAACTTTTCAGTATTTCAGTTAGAGGCAAAGGTTGTCCTAAAGACTAGGTTATTGATAAGTTACAATTTATCAGTGCGGGAAGTTTACATACATTTGGTATGGGCCCATTTTATAATGCACTGCATTTTGTGGTGGGCGGTTTTCAAATGTTGGACATTTGGGGGTAGGTACGTATATATATTCAGTATTCAGAGTTATGCCATCTATACTATAGTGTACAAAATTGGGGTTAGATTCCCGTGCAATTGATTAGAGAGTGGTCATAATTCCAGTGCACAAGATTGTGGAGGTGTTCACTAATATTGAACATACTGCCATTGGCAAAGATGTTTTTTTAATGAAAACTGTGTTTTTAGTGCAAAGCCGGACAACTCGTCAAATACCATAGATAACTGTTTGATTCATAATTATTAATATCCATTGCCTTTGATACAGATCATACGAGTGTGCCGTTCATCCTAAGAAGATCATATGTTTCAGTGAAATGCGCTGCCAACTGTCTTTCTTGCCAGAGGAGTGGCGAGAACAAATGTGACAGATGTTATCTTGGATACGAAAGAACACTGGATTATGCCTGCGTAAAGGCAAACACAGGTGAAATTAATTAGTCCAATATTATTGGTAAGCTATTATTGTGGTGGCACTACTGTTTTCTTGTTATTTATTTTTACTTAAAATTCATTTACTAAAAGGTTTCGTGAGCCTTAAACGTACGTGGGACCCTACCACACGGGCCGAGGATGCAGGGTATAATGCCGTGTTTGCCGCGTAGGCCATGGGGGCCGCCAGGCATTAATGTCGAGTCCGTGTCGATACGACGCCTATGTTTAAACTGGTCTGCATAAAGTGTTGATACTTGGTTGTGTGGATAATACCTTTTATTTTAAAATTCGTATTGTAAGCATCAGTAGAATAACCAGACAATTAATTATATTAATCATTATTTGCATAAAAACATATTTTTGGTGATTCTGAGAGCATTGTTATCGTAGGTTGTACATTTTATGTCTCATTTTGGAGCAGTCTGTCACTGCTGCCTTTAGGATATATATATATATATATATATATAAATATTTATTGTTTACATACACACACACACACACACATATATATATATATATATATATATATATATATATATATATATATATATAGTCCTATATAGAGAATATAATATAATACCATATATGACCCTTTGCTATATATTTCAGTGAAATGCTCTGCCAACTGTCAGTTTTGCACGATCAGTGGAGAAAACAACAAATGTGACGTGTGTGACACAGGATACAGAAGAACAAAATACAGCACCTGCGAACTAAAAGGTGAAATTTGTTAGTTCAACATTACTGGTAAACGGATAGTGTAGTCTGCATGAGGGGGTGTGTGCGTGTGTGCGTGTGTGCGAGTGTGCGCGTGGGCGTGTGGACGTATGTGCGTATGGGCGTGGGGGCGTGTGTGCGTGTGTGCGTGTGTGCGTGTGTGCGTTTGTGCGTGTGTACGTGTGTACGTGTGTGTGCGTGTCCGTGTGCATGTGTGTGTGTTTGTTTGTGTGCGATCATGCGTGCGTGCGTGCGTGCGTGCGTGCGTGCGTGCGTGCGTGCGTGCGTGCTCTATATTATATTCATACTGATATACGGATTTACCGTTATCTGAGTGTGGATGCCGTGTATTTGTTAGCTGGCTTGACTTCTATGTTATAAAATATAGTGTGGGTTTCTGTTTGTTCGTTTGCTTGTTTTGAGTCCTGCTTTTCAGTGATGAATTTTATTGTGTGGGGCTGAACTTTTTGTAGGCGTACTAGCGGGCCCTTTCGGATGATTCGTACATTTACATTTTTCTAAGATTTTCCCGGGCATTGGTGATCTTCGGGGGTCATTTATTTCAAAACGTTGTACGTTGAATCTTTGTCGTTTACAGTATTGTCGAGAGAAAATCGCGTACGCATCATCTTGTACGGGCTTTGCATCACTCGGGTCACATCCGTATTTATATTATTATTAACAGCGACCATCTAGGGAGCGCGCGCTATTTGCTGAACATTTTAAGAAACAATGTACCTTTTCAGTATTTTAGTTAGAGGCCAAGGTTGTCCTAAATACTTGGTTATTGATAAGTTACAATGTATCAGTGCGGGAAGTTTACATACATTTGGTATGGGCTTAGTTTATAATGCCCAGCATTTTGGGGTGGGCGGTTTTCAAATTTTGGGCATTTGGAGGTAGGTATGCAGGTATAGTCAATATTTAGAGTTATACCATCTGTACTTTAGTGTACAAAATTGGGGTTAGATTCCTATGCAATCGATTAGAGAGGGGTAATAATTCAACTGCACACGTTTGTGGAAGCGTTCACTAATATTGAACGTATTGACATTGGCAAACATGTTTTGTAAATGAAAAATTACTTTTTAATGCAAAGCCGGACAAATCTTCTACTACAGTAGATAATTTTTTGATTCATAATTATTATATACCCATTGCATTTGAGACAGATCATACGAGTGTACCGTTCATCCTAAACAGATTTTATGTTTAAGTGAAGTGCGCAGCCAACTGTCTTTCTTGCCCGAGGAGTGCGGAGAACAAATGTGACAGGTGTTTACTTGGATACGAAAGAACACTAGATCATACCTGCGTAAAGAAAAACACAGGTGAAATTAATTAGTCCAGTATTATTGGTGAACTGATATTGTGGTGACCCTATTGTTTTCTCTTTATTTATTTTCAATTAAAATTCATATGATAAAGGGCTTTGTGAGCCCTAGACGTACGTGGGCCCCTGCCATCCGGGCCGCGGATGCCGGGTTTAATGTCAGGTTTGCCGCGTAGGCCATGCGGGCCGCCCAGCATAAATGTCGAGTCCGGGTTGATACTATGCCTATGGTTAAACATTCCTACTATCATTATGCCCAAAAGTGGCTGCATTAGACGCAATCCACTTTCCAATAAAAACGTCATCCTTTGGCCAATTTCAATTCTCAAACTACATTGGGCTTGTGTTGGTTATTGCATAAATGTCGAGTCCGGGTTGATACTATGCCTATGGTTAAATTATAATTATTTCCATAAAACAATATTTTTGGTGATTTTGAGAGCATTGTTGTAGGTTGTACATGTTATGTATCATGAAAGCGCGGTCTGCCATTGCTGCCTTTAGGATATATGTATATATATATATATATATGTATATGTGTGTGTGTGTGTGTGTGTGTGTGTGTGTGTGTGTGTGTGTGTGTGTGTGTGTGTGTGTGTGTGTGTGTGTGTGTGTGTAGTGCTTAAAGAGTATAGCTGAATAGCATTATTATATGCCCGTTTGTGATATATTTCAGAGAAATGCTCTGCCAACTGTCGGTCTTGCGTGAAAAGTGGGGTAAACAAATGTGACGTGTGTGACACAGGATGCATCAAAACATTATACAGCATCTGCGCGCGAGAAATAACAGGTGAAATTAGTTTGTTCAACATTACTGGTAAACGAATATTGTAATGTGCGTATGTGGGCGTGTGCGCGTGTGCGCGTGTGCGCGTGTGCGCGTGTGCGCGTGTGCGCGTGTGCGCGTGTGAGTGCGTGCGTGCGATCTAGCGTGCGCGCGTGCGTGCGAGCGTTCGTGCGTGCGTGCGTGCGTGCGTGTGCGTGTGTGTGGGTGTGGGGAGGCATGCCTGCATGCGTGCTCTATATTATATTCATACATATACGGATTTGCCGTTATCTGAGAGCGGATGACTTGCATTTGTCAGCTGGCATGACTTTTATGTTATAATACATAGTTTGGGTCTCTGTTTGTTCGTTTGTTTGTTTTGCGTCCCGCATTTCTGTGTTGGTTTTTTTATTGTGTGAGGCTGACCTTTTTGTAGGCGTACTAGCGGGCCCTTTCGGGTGAATCACACATTTACATTTCTCTAAGAATTAGGTGGGTGTTGGTGATCTTCGGGGGTCATTATTTCAAAGCGTTGTACGTGGAGTCACTGTTGTTTACATTAGTGTCGAGTGATGATGCGAAAATCGCGGACGCATCATCTTGTACCGGCTTTGCATCTCTCGGGTCACATCCGTATTTATATTATTATTAGCAGCGACCACCTAGTGACCTCGTCCTGTTTGCTGCATTTCTTAAGAAACGATGTAACGTTTCAGTATTTTATTTAGAGGCCAACGTTGTCCTAAAGTCTAGGTTATTGATAAGTTAATAATGTACCAGTAACGGAAGTTCGCAGAAATTTGGTATGGGTTCAGTTTATAATGCACTGCATTTTGGGGTGGGAGGTTTTCAAATGTTGGACATTTTGGGGTAGGTATGTAGACATATTCAGTATTCAGAGTTTTGAAATCTATACTTTAGTGTACAAAATTGGGGTTGGATTTCCGTGCAATTGATTAGGGAGGGGTAATAATTCAAGTGCACAATATTGTGAAAGCGTTCACTAATATTGAGCGTATTGCCATTGGCAAAGATGTTTTTTAATGAAAACTGCTTTTAGTGCAAAGCCGGAGAACTCTTCTACTACCGTATATTATTGTTTGATTCATATTCATTACATACCCATTCCCTTTGATGCAGAGCATACGAGTGTGCCGTTTATACTAAGCAGATTATGTGTTTCAGTGAAGTGCATTGCCAACTGTATTTCTTGCCCGAGGAGTGGGGAGAACAAATGTGACAGGTGTCGTCTTGGATACGAAAGAACACTAGATCATACCTGCGTAAAGAAAAACACAGGTAAAATTAATTAGTTCAGTACTATTGGTGAACTGATAACGTGGTGACCCTACTGTTTTCTCGTTACTTATTTTAAATTAAAATTCATATACTAAAGGGTTTAGAGAGTCTTAGTCGCGGATGCCGGGTTTAATGCCGGGTTTGCCGGGTAGGCCATGCGGGCCGCCGAGCATAAATACCGAGTCCAGGTCGATACGACGTCTATGATTAAACGGGTCTGCATAAAGTGCTGACACTTGGTTGTGGGGATAATACCTTTCATTTTAAAATTCGTATTGTAGGCATACGTAGAGTAGCCAGACATTTAATTATAAATCACGAAAAATATATTTTTATGCAAATAATTATTAATATTATTAATAATTATTTGCATTAAAACATATTTTTCGTGATTTTGAGAGCATTGTTATCGTATGTTGTAAATTCTATGTCTCATAATGAAGCGGTCTGCCATTATTGCCTTTAGGATATACATAAATATATATATATATATATATATATGTGTGTGTGTGTGTGTGTGCGTGTGTATGTGTGTGTGTGTGTGTGTGTGCGTGTGTGTTTGTGCGTGTTTGAGTGTGTGTGTGTGTGTGTGTGTGTGTGTGTTTGTGTTTGAACCTGCGTGCGTGCGTGCGTGCTCTATATTATATTCATACAGATATACGGATTTGCCGTTATCTGAGTGCGGATGCCGCGCATTTGTCAGCTGGCATTTAGTTCTATGTTACAAAACATAGTGTGGGTTTCTGTTTGATCGTTTGTTTGTTTTGCGTCCAGCTTTTCTGTGTTGGTTTTTATTGTTTGGGGCTGAAGTTTTTATAGGCATACTAGCGGGCTCTTTCTGGTGATTCGTACATTTACGTATTCTGACTCTATCCCGGGATTACGTGATCTACGGGGGTCATTATTTCACAACGCTCTACGTGGACTCACTGTTGTTTACATTTTTGTCGAGTAAAAGTCGCGGACGCATCGTATTGTTGCAGCTTTGCGTTTCTCCGGTCACATCCGTATTTATATTATTATTAGCAGCGACCACCTAGTGAGCGCGTTCTATTTGCTGCACTTATTTAGAACCGATGTAACTTTTCAGTATTTCAGTTAGAGGCAAAGGTTGTCCTAAAGACTAGGTTATTGTTAAGTTACAATTTATCAGTGCGGGAAGTTTACATAAATTTGGTATGGGCCCATTTTATAATGCACTGCATTTTGGGGTGGGCGGTTTTCAAATGTTGGACATTTGGGGGTAGGTACGTATATATATTCAGTATTCAGAGTTATGCCATCTATACTATAGTGTACAAAATTTGTGTTAGATTCCCGTGCAATTGATTAGAGAGTGGTCATAATTCCAGTGCACAAGATTGTGGAGGTGTTCACTAATATTGAACATATTGCCACTGGCAAAGATGTTTTTTTAATGAAAACTGTGTTTTTAGTGCAAAGCCGGACAACTCGTCAAATACCATAGATAACTGTTTGATTCATAATTATTAATATCCATTGCCTTTGATACAGATCATACGAGTGTGCCGTTCATCCTAAAAAGATCATATGTTTCAGTGAAATGCGCTGCCAACTGTCTTTCTTGCCAGAGGAGTGGCGAGAACAAATGTGACAGATGTTATCTTGGATACGAAAGAACACTGGATTATGCCTGCGTAAAGGCAAACACAGGTGAAATTAATTAGTCCAATATTATTGGTAAGCTATTATTGTGGTGGCACTACTGTTTTCTTGTTATTTATTTTTACTTAAAATTAATTTACTAAAAGGTTTCGTGAGCCTTAAACGTACGCGGGACCCTACCACACGGGCCGAGGATGCAGGGTATAATGCCGGGATTGCCGCGTAGGCCATGGGGGCCGCCAGGCATTAATGTCGAGTCCGTGTCGATACGACGCCTATGTTTAAACTGGTCTGCATAAAGTTGTGTGGATAATACCTTTTATTTTAAAATTCGTATTGTAAGCATAAGTAGAATAACCAGACAATTAATTATATTAATCATTATTTGCATAAAAACATATTTTTTGGTGATTCTGAGAGCATTGTTATCGTAGGTTGTACATGTTATGTCTCATTATGGAGCAGTCTGTCACTGCTTCCCCGAGGAGTGGGGAGAACAAATGTGACAGGTGTTGTCATGGATACGAAAGAACACTAGATCATACCTGCGTAAAGAAAAAACACAGGTGAAATTAATTAGTCCAGTACTATTGGTGAACTGATAACGTGGTGACCCTACTGTTTTCTCGTTACTTATTTTAAATTAAAATTCAAATACTAAAGGGTTTAGAGAGTCTTAGTCGTACGTGGGCCCCTGCCATCCGGGCCGCGGATGCCGGGTTTGCCGGGTAGGCCATGCGGGCCGCCGTGCATAAATGCCGAGTCCTGGTCGATACGACGTCTATGATTAAACGGGTCTGCATAAAGTGCTGACACTTGGTTGTGGGGATAATACCTTTCATTTTAAAATTCGTATTGTAGGCATACGTAGAATAACCAGACATTTAATTATAAATCACGAAAAATATATTTTTATGCAAATAATTATTAATATTATTAATAATTATTTTCATTAAAACATATTTTTCGTGATTTTGAGAGCATTGTTATCGTATGTTGTAAATTCTATGTCTCATAATGAAGCGGTCTGCCATTATTGCCTTTAGGATATACATAAATATATATATATATATGTGTGTGTGTGTGTGTGTGTGTGTGTGTGTGTGTATGTGTGTGTGTGCGTGTGTGTGTGTGTGTGTGAATTTTAATTAAAAATAAGTAAAAAGAAAACAGTAAGGTCACCACAGTATAAGTTTCCGAATAATAATGGACTCATTAATTTCACCTTTGTTTTTCTTTACGCATGTATGATCTTATTGCTCTTTCGTATCCAAGAATATTCCTGTCACATTTGTTATCTACACTCCTAGGGTAAGAAAGACAGTAGGCAGCGCACTTCACTGAAAAACATAATCTGCTTAAGATGAACGGTTCACTCGTATGATCTGTATCAAAGACAAAAGGGTATATAATAATTATCAATCAAACAATTATCTACGGTAGTAGAAGAGTTGTCCGGCTTTGAACTAAAAAGAAAGTTTTCATAAAAAAACATGTTTGCTAATGGCAATACGTTCAATATTAGTGAACGCTTCCACAATCTTGTGAATGGAATTATGACCTCTCTCTAATTAATTGCACGGGAATCTATCCCCAATTTTGTACATAAAGTATATATGGCATAATTCTAAATACTAAATATACCTACATACCTACCCCCAAATATCCAACATTTGAAAACCGTACACCCCAAAATGCAGTGAATTATAAATTGAGCCCATATTCATACACACACACACACACACACACACACATACACACACACATATATATATTTATATATATATATTTATATTATACTCTCTAAGCACTATATATATATATATATATATATTTATATTATACTTTCTAAGCACTATATATATATATATATATATATATATATATATATATATAGTGCTTAGAGAGTATAATTTAATACCATATCTGCCCGTTTGTGATATATTTCAGTGAAATGCTCTGCCAACTGTCTGTCTTGCCTGTCAAGTGGAGACAACAAATGTGACTGGTGTGACGCAGGATACAAAAGAACAACAAACCGCACCTGCTACGAAAAGGACCAGGTGAAATTATTAGTTCAACATTACTGGTAAACGGATATTGTAATGTGCGCATGGGTGTGTGTGTGTGTGTGTGTGTGTGTGTGTGTGTGTGTGTGCGTGTGTGTTTGTGCGTGTTTGAGTGTGTGTGTGAGTGTGTGTTTGAACCTGCGTGCGTGCGTGCGTGCGTGCGTGCGTGCGTGCGTGCGTGCGTGCGTGCGTGCGTGCGTGCTCTATATTATATTCATACAGATATACGGATTTGCCGTTAGTGCAGATGCCGCGCATTTGTGCAGATGCCGCGCATTTGTCAGCTGGCATTTAGTTCTATGTTACAAAACATAGTGTGGGTTTCTGTTTGTTCGTTTGTTTGTTTGTTTTGCGTCCAGCTTTTCTGTGTTGGTTTTTATTGTTTGGGGCTGAAGTTTTTATAGGCGTACTAGCGGGCTCTTTCTGGTGATTCGTACATTTACGTATTCTGACTCTATCCCGGGATTACATGATCTACGGGGGTCATTATTTCACAACGCTCTACGCGGACTCACTGTTGTTTACATTTTTGGCGAGTAAAAGTCGCGGACGCATCGTATTGTAGCAGCTTTGCGTTTCTCCGGACACATCCGTATTTATATTATTATTAGCAGCGACCACCTAGTGAGCGCGTTTTATTTGCTGCACTTATTTAGAACCGATGTAACTTTTCAGTATTTCAGTTAGAGGCAAAGGTTGTCCTAAAGACTAGGTTATTGATAAGTTACAATTTATCAGTGCGGGAAGTTTACATACATTTGGTATGGGCCCATTTTATAATGCACTGCATTTTGTGGTGGGCGGTTTTCAAATGTTGGACATTTGGGGGTAGGTACGTATATATATTCAGTATTCAGAGTTATGCCATCTATACTATAGTGTACAAAATTGGGGTTAGATTCCCGTGCAATTGATTAGAGAGTGGTCATAATTCCAGTGCACAAGATTGTGGAGGTGTTCACTAATATTGAACATACTGCCATTGGCAAAGATGTTTTTTTAATGAAAACTGTGTTTTTAGTGCAAAGCCGGACAACTCGTCAAATACCATAGATAACTGTTTGATTCATAATTATTAATATCCATTGCCTTTGATACAGATCATACGAGTGTGCCGTTCATCCTAAGAAGATCATATGTTTCAGTGAAATGCGCTGCCAACTGTCTTTCTTGCCAGAGGAGTGGCGAGAACAAATGTGACAGATGTTATCTTGGATACGAAAGAACACTGGATTATGCCTGCGTAAAGGCAAACACAGGTGAAATTAATTAGTCCAATATTATTGGTAAGCTATTATTGTGGTGGCACTACTGTTTTCTTGTTATTTATTTTTACTTAAAATTCATTTACTAAAAGGTTTCGTGAGCCTTAAACGTACGTGGGACCCTACCACACGGGCCGAGGATGCAGGGTATAATGCCGGGTTTGCCGCGTAGGCCATGGGGGCCGCCAGGCATTAATGTCGAGTCCGTGTCGATACGACGCCTATGTTTAAACTGGTCTGCATAAAGTGTTGATACTTGGTTGTGTGGATAATACCTTTTATTTTTAAATTCGTATTGTAAGCATCAGTAGAATAACCAGACAATTAATTATATTAATAATTATTTGCATAAAAACATATTTTTGGTGATTCTGAGAGCATTGTTATCGTAGGTTGTACATTTTATGTCTCATTTTGGAGCAGTCTGTCACTGCTACCTTTAGGATATATATATATATATATATATATAAATATTTATTGTTTACATACACACACACACACACACATATATATATATATATATATATATATATATATATATATATATATATATATATATATATATATATATAGTCCTATATAGAGAATATAATATAATACCATATATGACCCTTTGCTATATATTTCAGTGAAATGCTCTGCCAACTGTCAGTTTTGCACGATCAGTGGAGAAAACAACAAATGTGACGTGTGTGACACAGGATACAGAAGAACAAAATACAGCACCTGCGAACTAAAAGGTGAAATTTGTTAGTTCAACATTACTGGTAAACGGATAGTGTAGTCTGCATGAGGGGGTGTGTGCGTGTGTGCGTGTGTGCGTGTGTGCGTGTGTGCGAGTGTGCGCGTGGGCGTGTGGACGTATGTGCGTATGGGCGTGGGGGCGTGTGTGCGTGTGTGCGTGTGTGCGTGTGTGCGTGTGTGCGAGTGTGCGTGTGTGCGTGTGTGCGTGTGTGCGTGTGTGCGTGTGTGCGTGTGTGCGTGTGTGCGTGTGTGCGTGTGTCTGCGTGTGCATGTGTGTGTGTGTTTGTGTGCGCTCATGCGTGCGTGCGTGCTCTATATTGTATTCATACAGCTATACGGATTTGCCGTAATCTGAGTGTGGATGCCGTGCATTTGTTAGCTGGCTTGACTTCTATGTTATCAAATATAGTGTGGGTTTCTGTCTGTTCGTTTGCTTGTTTTGTGTCCTGCTTTTCAGTGTTGGATTTTATTATGTAGGGCTGAACTTTTTGTAGGCGTACTAGCGGGCCCTTTCGGATGATTCGTACATTTACATTTTTCTGAGATTTTCCCGGGTATTGGTGATCTTCGGGGGTCATTTATTTCAACACATTGTACGTTGAATCTCTGTTGTTTTCAGTATTGTCAGGAGAAAATCGCGTACGCATCATCTTGTACCGGCTTTGCATATCTCGGGTCACATCCGTATTTATATTATTATTAACAGCGACCATATAGTGAGCGCGCGCTATTTGCTGAACATTTTAAGAAACAATGTACCTTTTCAGTATTTTATTTAGAGGCCAAGGTTGTCCTAAATACTAGGTTATTGATAAGTTACAATGTATCAGTGCGGGAAGTTTACATAAATTTGGTATGGGCTTAGTTTATAATGCCCTGCATTTTGGGGTGGGCGGTTTTCAAATGTTGGGCATTTGGGGGTAGGTATGCAGGTATATTCAATATTTAGAGTTATGCCATGTGTACTTTAGTGAACAAAATTGGGGTTAGATTCCCGTGCAATTGATTACAGAGGGGTAGTAATTCAACTGCACAAGATTGTGGAAGCGTTCACTAATATTGAACGTATTGACATTGACAAACATGTTTTGTAAATGAAAAATTACTTTTTAATGCAAAGCCGGACAAATCTTCTACTACAGTAGATAATGTTTTGATTCATAATTATTATATACCCATTGCATTTGAGACAGATCATACGAGTGTACCGTTCATCCTAAACAGATTTTATGTTTAAGTGAAGTGCGCAGCCAACTGCCTTTCTTGCCCGAGGAGTGGGAATAAGAAAAGTGACAGGTGTTTTCTTGTATACGAAAGAACACTAGTTCATACCTGCGTAAGGAAAAACACAGGTGAAATTAAATAGTCCAGTATCATTGGTAAAATGATAACGTGGTGACCCTACTGATTTCTCGTTACTTTTTCATATTCTTATACTAAAGGGTTTAGAGAGACTTAGTCGTACGTGGGCCCCTACCATCCGGGCCGCGGATACCGGGTTTAAAGCCGGTTTGCCGGGTAGGTCATGCTGGCCGCGCAGCATTAATGCCGAGTCCGGGTCGATACGACGTCTATGATTAAACTGGTCTTCATAATGTGTTGACACTTGGTTGTGTGGATAATACCCTTAATTTAAAATTCGTATTGTAAGCATACGCAGAATAACCAGACACTTATATATATCAATAATTATTTTCACAAAAATATTTTTGGTGATTTTGAGAGCATTGTTATCGTAGGTTGATCATTCTATGTCTCATAATGGAGCGGTCTGTCATTGCTGCCTTTAGGATATATATACCCTGTGTATATATATATATATATATATATATATATATATGTATATATATATATATATATATATATGTATATATACATATATATATATATGTATATATATATATATGTATATATATATATATATATATATATTATATATATATATATATATATATATATATATATATATATATATATATATATATATATAGTGCTTAGAGAGTATCATTTAATACCATATATGCTCTTTGTGATATATTTCAGTGAAATGCCCTGCCAACTGTTGGTCTTGCCTTATAAGTGGAGCAAACAAATGTGACGTGTGTCACGCAGGATACATAAGAACAACAAACAGAACCTGCGCACGAAGAGGAACAGGTGAAATTACTTAGTTCAACATTATTAGTATTGGTGCGTGTGTGCGTGTGTGCGTGTGTGCGTGTGTGCGTGTGTGCGTGTGTGCGTGCGCGCGTGTGCGTGCGTGCGTGCGTGCGTACGTACGTACGTGCGTGCCTGCGTGCCTGCGTACGTACGTACGTGTGTGCGTGCGTGTGCGTGTGCGTGTGCATGTGTGTGTGTGTTTGTTTGTGTGCGCTCATGCTTGTATGCGTGCTCTATATTATATGCATAGAAATATACGGATTTGCCGTTACGTGAGTGCGGATGCCGTGCATTTGTCAGCTGGCTTGAATTCTATGTTATAAAATACAGTGTGGGCTTCTGTTTGTTCGTTTGTTTGTTTTGCGTTCCGCTTTTGTGTGTTGGTTTTTTATTGTGTGGTGCTGAACTTTTTGTATGCGTGCTAGCGGGCCTTTTATCGGATGATTCGTACATTTTTCTGTGATTTTTCCGGGTCTTGGTGATCTTCAGGGGTCATTATTTCAAAACGGTGTCCGTGGAATCATTATTGTTTTAATTACTGTCGAGTGAAAATCGCGGACGTATCATCTTGTACCAGCTTTGCATCTCTTGGGTCGCATCCTTATTTATATTATAATTAGCAGCGACCACCTAGTGAGCTCGTGCTATTTGCTGAATTTCTTTAGAAACGATGTAACTTTTCAGTATTTTAGCTATTGGCCATGGTTGTCCTAAAGACTAGGTTATTGATAAGTTACAGTGTATCAGTGCGGGAAGTTTGCAGAATTGTGGTATGGGCTCAGTTTACAATACACTGCATTTTGGGGTGGGCGGTTTTCAAATGTTGGACATTTAGGGGTAGGAATGTAGATATGTCCAGTGTTTATAGTTATGCCATATATACTTCAAAATCACATATATATGTACAACATTATGGTAGATTATCTTGCAATTGATTAATATTGGGGTCGTAATTCCAGTGGACAACATTGTGAGAGCGTTCACTGATATTGAACGTATTGCCATTGGTATACATGTTTTTTTAAATGAAAACTGTCTTTTTAGTGCAAAGCCGGACAACTCTTTCCAGTACCGTTGATTAATGTTTGATTTATAATTATTATATGCCTATTGTCTTTGATACAGATCATACGAGTGTACAGTTTATCGTAAGCAGATTATATGTTTCAGTGAAGTGCGCTGCCAACTGTGCTACTTGCATGTTGATGGGAGAGAAAAAATGTGACCGGTGTCTTCGTGGATACATAAGAACACGACATAGTATCTGCGTAAAACCATACAGAGGTGAAACTAATTAGTCCAGTAGTATTGGTAAACTGATACTGTTGTGTTCCTGCTGTTTCTTCGTTGCCTAGTTTTATATTAAAATTCATATACTAAAGGGTATCCAGAGCCTTTATCGTACGTTGTTCCCTGCCATCCGCGCTGCGGATGCCGGGTATAATGCCAGGTTTGCCGGTACACCACGCGGGCTGCCCGGCGATAACGTCGAGTCCGGGTCGATACGACGCCTATAATTAAACAGATCTGCTTAAAGTGTTGACTCTTGTGTTTAATTAAAAATTTCGTCCTGTAAGCATACGTAGAATAACCAGACACTTAATTATATGAATATTATTTGCCAAAAAAATATTGTTGGTGATTTTCATAATTAGCGTAGGTTGTATATTTATATCTCATAGTGGAGGTATATATGGGAAACAGTTTGTACACAAAAAGTGTATCTGATGACTTTGACATGCTCTACACACCACACAAATGGCTTTTTCCAGTCGTATTTTGATATCTTCGTCTGCACCTCATTCTCCTTGGATACGGTTGATGCTGCCCAAGTTGATAAACTTGCTTACATATTTTAGTTGATGGTTGTTGATCATGATAGATTAACGAGTTCGGTTGTTGATGTCAATATTTTTGTCTTTTTGCATTAATAGATATGATAGCTAGGTGTTAAGTTTTCGACACCGCGGGAGATGTTCTTTTAGAAGAGATAAGAGAAGCTTGTCTACAGTTGTTTTCATTCGTGCCATGACGTTTTTAGATAAAGTGTTTGGTGTGGAGAGAAGAGTAATTGCCCTGCAGTCTGCAGTCGAAGAAGGGAAACATATTTCCCTTCTTCGGTAACTTGATTATTCACCCGTGTGTCAAGTCATCAAGCATATCTACTTTTCTCCATATATCGATGAAGAGATTGTGTAGTACCTCGCCGGCCGTTTTCGGGTCTGTCTTGAATATTTCTGCGTTAATATGTCGGTTCCTGTAGCTTTGGTTTTCCCCAGTCTGGGAATTGCTGCTTTAACCTCTGCATTCGTTGGATGGTACTTCTATCCCAGGTCTCTTTCTGCAGGCTAGATGAGATAGCAATCGTATTAATAGACACATTCTGATAATTGTGAAAAACAACTAACATCAAACTGTTGGTCATCAATGCTTCCTATTGATATCGTCAAAATGAAATGTTGGCATTACGCATTGCTCTGTCGTGTTTTCAGGAAGATGTTCTGCATTTTGTTTATCCTGCGTGTATTCAGGACTACACGGATGTGATCGGTGTTTTTATGGGTACATGTTCTCGTCAAGGACAGGGTATTGCTGTAAGTATGATTATTTACATTGTACAGATTATTATGGACAAGGAAGAACTGCCATGATTGCGATTTTGAAATTGCTTTGACAGAACGTTAATTTTGTCATAAAATATTATTTCATATTCGACGTTGTCAGTTAAACGTAATCAATGTTTCAATGGAATTTTCAAGATTAAGTAATAAAATAAATTAATAAAACATAGGATTTTATATTAATTTTAATGTTTCTGTTATAAACGATAAAACGAATGTATATATATATATATATATATATATATAGAAAGTCTCGAAATATGTACATAGGTATGTCAATGACACTGATTATATTTAGGTGAATTGTGGTTAACATGAATGACTTAAGCATCAGAAAGCGATAACACAATAATGAAGAATCAGAGGAAAAGATGACAACGAATTTATTAATGCATATCCAAGTCCCAAATCGTTTCTTTGCTGCTTCCATACTTTGTTTATTGTTAATATACGTTATATAATTATGTCGTATTTCAGTGAAGTTTAGGTCGTAAATCGTCGAAACGGCAGTCCGATTTCCCCGACACTACTCAAACTGTACGTCCTCAAGTGACAACTCAACAGCTGGATCGCCACAAAGAGGATGCACAGAGTGGCGACATCAAATCACGTGACAAGAAATAGCGTGACATGTTCATGAAACCAAAACAACAAGGATGTAGACTCGCATACGGACGCAAGCCATTAAGTGAAAATACGTTCGGGTAGACTAGTTGAGAAACAATTGCTCTTTCATCAATAAATATATGACTATCGATAATTAGAATGACCCACGATGATAATAATAACATTATTATACTAAAATATATGTTTAGGGTAGATGGTAAATATGCTAGTTTTGAGAGGATCATGTGCTACTAACCTGATATATTTTAGCAAGGATTACGTTAGCATACTTTATTAGTATTTCAATATATTTGTATAAAACGAGAGATGCCAGAATATAATTACGTTATGTTTATGTCCTATGTTATACACGAGCTCGACTGTTTTGAGATTGATCGATGTCATGCGTGGTGAAGTTGTTCCTATTTCACCACCATGCCTTGACTTTGTAACAAGATTCAAGTTGATAGTCATATGTAGCAACACGCTTCATATGGCAATCGGAAATGATTTGTCGACATTGTATAGCAATTGATATACAGTCGAGTCTCGCTTTGCGATCACCACGGTAATACAGCTAACATCAATAGTGACATACCATTGTATGTGTCAATTATATGTGATGCACATTCGTGTTGCTAGTATTAATCACATGTGTAGATAATGGCTTTGTTAGAAAAAAAATTATTTGCATAGAAAGTGTTATAATATTATATGAACCGAGACAGCGCCTCGGACATCATAATGGTGAAGAGTTGAAAGAAGTGATGCACGTTGGTTCAACTGGTTGTGTGTATAAAGAGAGACATGACGTTCCAACATGTACTGAGAGTGTGATGAATTCTCCATGACGTCATATCCGGTGACATGTTTGTGTCAGTCAGCGTATCTTATCAAGGACAGGCGCAGTGAAAACACCTTAGACATTCACAGGCTGTTCCCTGATGAACCCGTTTGCCGTAACTCTACTCTTATCTTCTCACAATCTCGCCTTAATATTCCTGATCTATGTTCTTCTTAGCTATTACAAGAATCCAATATCTCTTCCTCTATTTGTCTCTAGCTCTCTCCCTCTCTCTTTATCTCTTTCTCTTTTTTTCCCTCTCTCTCTCCCTCTCCCTCTCCCTCCCCTCTCTCTCTCTCTCTCTCTCTCTCTCTCTCTCTCTCTCTCTCTCTCTCTCTCTCTCTCTCTCTCTTTCTCTATCTCCCAGAAATTTGCCCTTTTATTTCTGCACTGATTCAAGCGAAAGTTCCCTTCTATAAACAATGTTGCACTGTTTGCAGCGTAAAGTGTATTTTCATCTAAAAAGAATAGTTCATTTTTGAGACAATAACTTGAGTACTTCAGGGATCTGCTCAATGATTCATGATATATATTGACCATAGAGACACACCACCGACCCAATGTCCGCTGTGTGAAGTAACATATGAAGAGGCAGACAGACAGCTGAGAAAAAATTAAGAACTGTAAGAGCAGTGGACCAGACGGGATACCTGTTGAGGGACTCAAACACCTTGGCGGTTGGACGTGTCTCAACTGACTAAAATCTTCAATAGTGTCATGCAAAGCGGTAGGATGCCTGATGTTTGGAGAGAGAGCATCGTCACGCCTACCTACAAATACAAGGAAGATCACATGAACTGTTGTAACTACAGAGGAATCGAGCTGCTTAGCCATACCATGAAACTCTGGGAGCGTATCATCCATCAAAGGCTCAGAGACATTGCGAGCATTTCGGATGTTCAGTTTGGTTTTAGGCCTGGGGTTGGAACCACGGATGCCTTATTTGTCATCAGGACTCTATGCGAGAAGTACCGAGAAAGCAATAAGCCTCCAGACATGGTGATCGTCGATCTTGAAAAGGCGTATGACACAGTACCTCGCGTAGTACTATGGAGATGCATGAGGAAGCGGAACTTCCCGGAAGCCTATATAGTGCAATACAAGTACCAAGGCGCTACCATGTGTGTGAAATCAAAGCGAGGGACCAGCTAAATATTCGAAGTCGGCATTGGCCTCCACCAAGGTTGAGCGCTTAGCCCGTTCCTATTCATCATACTGGTTGACACGATATCTCAGTGTTCTCTAAGCCACCATGGGAAATACTCTATGCGGACGACCTGGTAATCAACGACACGACGGTGGTGTGTGCCCGAGATAGACTTCAACAGTGGAACAATGTTTTAACTGAAAATGGTCTGAAGATTAACGTGCCCAAAACATAATATCTGACAACGAGAGAGACCGCCGAACATATACAACTAAACGGAGAAGCCTTGGGGAATGTAGACCATTTCAAGTACCTGGGATATGTAATAGATAAAGATGGAACAATCGAGAAAGACATGGTTCTATACGTGCAAGCCGCGTGGTTGAGCTGGCGGAAACTGACCGGAGTCCTTTATGATAAGAAGATGCCCCTAAGTCTCAAACCGAAGGTGTACGAGATCATCATCTGACCCGCCCTAACGCATGAGAGTGAATGTTGGGAAATGAAAACCAACAACAAAAGGAAAGTTGCCACCACAGAGATGAGGATGCTTCGCGGGATCCTCGGAGCATCAAGGTTGGATCACATCCGAAATGAAGAAATAAGATTGGTTCTGAATCTCACGCCAATCGACGAGGTCTTGCGAAATTACCGCCTACGGTGGTTCGACCATGTGCATCGACGAGGTGAGAACAATGTCGTCCGCAGTATGATGAGCTTAGCTTTACAAGGTGTCAGAAGACGAGGACACCCAAGGAAGACGTGGAAACAACAAATCAAAGAAGACATGAAAGATGTAGGTATCATAATGGATATGGCCCCAGATCGCATGGAGTGGAGGAGGAGGACTATGATGACCCCTTGTTGATAGGGATAAGGCCGTCAAGGGAGCAAGGTGAGCAAGTGTTTTGAAACTGGGTAGCGTGTTGAGCGTACGTAGGGGTAGTGTTGTGATCTTAATGGTAGTGTTTTGAGCGTCGACTTTTAGTGTGCTGTAGCGCCATCCAACGGGTGGTCATTTTGTTAGAAGTGAATAAATTGTGTTGAATAAATTACGAGAATATCACCTATACTGCTTTAAGAAATATATTCCTCTGTCAGGAAGAAGTGGAACCTTTTGTGGAATCTGTCCCAATGTAGTAATGGATGATACCTACTGATAAATAATATGAAAGAAGGATTGGGGAGACGCGTTAGCTTACTTGTATGTCGCAGGGTGTACGCAGGAATTTCGATTAGTGTTCACTCCATTGCAGTTTGCATTTTAATGCCAGGCTAAGGTTTATATTACGGAGCATAGTATATATGACCAAAAAGAATAGACGGCAAGAGGAACGACTCGGCATCAATACTGGTCGAAAAATGAAGCCACACAATTCCCGTCTGGGAACACCTTGTTTTGCCAGTAAAGGGAGGAAGGGGGGCAACGTATATAAATTGCAAGAGGATGGCGATCAATGCACTAGCTGAGCAGATGTGTGAAGAAGAGGGGGTGGGATTCACAGATTTATGGGGATACTTTGTTGGGAGGGAAGATATGTACATGAGAGATGGCCTCCATCTTAGTGGAAAGGGGGCAGCAGTTTTCTCAGAGAACCTGTTGCAATATGTTGACAGTGGGACAGGTTGCATCTATTTAAACTAGATTCGCAGGGGGGACTCACAGAAAAGCCTGAAAATGGAGGCATAGATAAAGACAGCACAAACAAATCAGCAAATAACAGTCTGGAAAACTCTTCTGAAGCTGGATATAAATGTGTTTGTTTAAATGCAAGGAGTATAATAAACAAAAGAAATGAACTAAACATTATGGTAGAAGATATTGACCCTCATATAATAGGTATAACCGAATCCTGGACCACCACCGATATATCAGATGCTGAATTAGGACTGACAGGATATGTAATGTTTAGAAAAGATAGAATAGGAAGAAAGGGAGGTGGAGTTATTTTATATATTAAAGAATCTATTCAGGCTTATGAAATAAAATTAGAAAGACAAGCAGATTGCGAAGAAGCTGTTTGGTGTAACATAATTACAGGAAACTCAACGTTAACAGTTGGGTTAGTTTATCGAAGTCCAAACGTAAGCATAGAAGAGAATGAAAAAATACAAAACGCTATAAGGGAAGTAAGCAAACGGGACTGTATTATTATGGGAGATTTTAACCATGGGCATATACAATGGAAATCTCTACAGAGTATGGGGAGAGAGGATCACAAGTTTTTAGTTTTAGTTCAAGAAACATTCCTTTCTCAACATGTGCTAGAACCAACCAGGGGTGAGAATGTGTTAGACATAGTTTTGTCCTCACAGAATGAATTAGTTGACAATGTCAATATATGTGAGCCACTGGGGAGTAGCGATCACAACCAGATACATTTAACCATCAAAGTAAAATCAGAAAGGAATAGTAAAAAACAGTATAGGAGAAATTTCCACAAAGGAAGGTATAAGGACATGAGGAAATATTTAACAAAGATAGAGTGGAATAAGACATTGAAAAATAAGACGGCAACAGAATGCTGGAATATATTAAAGAGTGAAATTAAGTGCATAGTCGATAAATTTGTACCCTTCAAAAAACAAGGAAAACGGTCCAAAAAGAAACACTTATCGAAAGAAGCCATTAGAAAAATTAAGTATAAACAAATGATGTGGAAGTCATATAGATGTAGTGGAAATGATGAAGACTACAACAGTTATAAAGAAGCACTTAACCAAGCTACAGCTGAAATTAGAAATTCAAAGAGAAGCTATGAACAACAATTAGCTAGTAATATAAAACATGACAGCAAGAGTTTTTATGCGTATGTTCGAAGCAAACAGAAAGTTCAAGATAAGGTCGGTCCTCTAGAAGATAGTGCTGGAAATATAATATCAGAGCGATTCATAATGGCAGAAGACCTGAATGAGTACTTTAGTTCAGTGTTTACCAGGGAAGATATTAGTTCACTGCCAATACCAGAGGCTAAGTTCAAGGGGGCAGATTCAGACTATTTAGGACAATTAATTGTAACCCCGGAAATGGTAGCTAAGAAAATAAGGGCTATGAAGGATAATAAATCACCTGGAGTGGATGGTATTCCACCCAAACTACTATTGGAAATTGTAGAACAAATTAGCATACCGCTTGCAACAGTTTTCAACTTGTCATTAGAAGAGGGAGTGGTTCCTTTAGAATGGAAAGAAGCAAACATTATACCGTTATTCAAAAAAGGTTCGAGAAACAAGTCAGAGAACAATAGACCAGTGAGTTTAACATAAGTGATTTGTAAATTATTATAAAGACTAATTAAAGATCACATGGTGGATTTTCTTGTTAAAAAAAATTTGATAAACCCATCTCAAAATGGTTTTTTAAAGCGAGGTCATGCTTAACAAATATGTTATGTTTTTTGGAAGACATCACTAAGTGGGTAGATGAGGGATCACCAGTAGATATCGTCTACTTAGTTTTTCAAAAAGCTTTTGACAAAGTACCACATCAAAGATTACTGCTTAAACTAAAGGCCCATGGCATAGGAAATGGTATAATAAACTGGATAGAACAATGGCTGATTGACAGAAGACAACGTGTAGTAGTTGATGGGGAGGCTTCAAACTGGAAATCGGTATTGAGTGGGGTACCACAGGGATCAGTATTAGGTCCTATATTATTCTTAATATACATCAACGATTTGGATGATGAAATCCCAAACAAGGTGTTGAAATTTGCGGATGATACAAAAGTGTTTAGAAGGATTAAAAGAGATGGAGATAGACAGCATTTACAAGATGATCTTGACAGGTTGATCAAATGGTCTGAAAAGTGGCAAATGATGTTCAATTTTGGGAAATGTAAATGCCTCCACATAGGACATGGGAACGAATAAGTAGAATATACAATGGGGGGTATTGTACTAAGTACTACTGTAAAAGAAAAGGACTTAGGGTTAACCATTAGTGCTGATATGAAGGTTTCAGAGCAGTGCGGAATTGCAGCTTCAAAGGGAAATCAAATCCTTGGATTAATTAGGCGAAACATAACGTATAAGGAAAAAGAGCTAATAATACCGCTGTACAAAACAATAGTTAGGCCTCATTTAGAATATTGTATTCAAGCGTGGAGGCCATATCGCAGGAAGGACATAGATATGCTAGAAAGAGTGCAGAGGAGAGCGACACCGTCAAACAATCTTCAAAACGGGCTCTGGTATATTGTATTGTTGAAATATATTGGGCGCATATTTATGCCCTCTGCATGCTGTTGTCCTGGGCGTGAGAGAACCGAACTGCAGTTCTCACACGTGTGAAAAGTGAAGTTCTCCCACTCCCTCGCTTCTTCCGTTCCTCCTTTCCTTCCTTTCTCCCTCCCTTCTTTCCTCGCTCCCTTCCTCCCTCCTTCCCCCTTCCCTCCTTCTCTCCCCGTCCCTCCCTGTCAAGATTGTAATTTTAAGAACTTAACATAGGTTGGTAGCGTCGGTGAAAGACTGCATTTAGGTTTACAATGTAAAGCTATGGTTGGCTGACTGGTTATGCAACACTGTGAAGAAACTGTGGTGGCCTAAGGTCAGATTCTAAATAACCGGGCAAATATCATTATAGTTAGGGTAGACAGGACGGATTGTCGAATACAACGTGTAATATTTATAAAATGATTGGCCGTTGTTCCTTATGAGTAGATATGGTGATACGGACGTAAGTTTAAATGGGATAATCTCACGGCGTATAAGGATGTAGTTATAATGAAGATTTGATACTTGTTGATTGAGAGTATCACCTACTGGATGGCGTTGAAATTATTACAATGGCGTCAGCATCAGCAGGGATCACATGACTGATGCTAAGAGTAGGGTGGAGGTACTGAGGTTTGAAGGTAGAATAGAACAGACCAGTCCAGAACCCGACAGAGCAAAGAAATGTAATCTGGTCTCTTCATTACTGTGCGGTTGGCTAACATGAAGTCTTTATCCAGTGGTGGCTTTGACGTTGAATTTCTCCATGCATATATAGAGTAGAAGAAATACCGGAGTGTCCGGGCGGGGTGATGTCTAACAAACTGCACTCGAGGGGGTTAGACGCTGGGTAACACATCGTGAAACAACAGTGCGAGAGTAGACGGGTTACGAGACAAATGGAGAATTCACACCCGAAGAGGGATTTCTCGACGAACCGAGCGAGAACTACTTCGCTCGACTACTGAGGGACAAATTATCCTCAAGTTGACGGTGATGACGAAATTTTGTATCGTTCATTATAAACATTATGTTCTCGCATCTCTACAGTGCGAGTGCCACGCAGACAACCGTAGAGTGTTGAACTTTTGTGTCTATATGGCGATTATGTTTTTTAATCTTTATGGTGAAATAGTATAGGATTGAAGAACTGGTCAATCCTTGTGTACCTATGAAATGTTATGATAGAGATGTAGGTAGGTTAGACTTTGTATGAACAGATGTTAGGGAGGCTGACGAGTCTTCCGTGAATAATCGCTGTATGTTGTTGTTTGGAAGATGGGTCAATAAATTTGGATAATTCGTTAATTGTGTATAACTACTTACCTTCTGATATATCTCACAACCCGAATATTTATTTGCAAGGCCTGTTCACCTGGCTGTTCTTGACACTCCCTCCCTCTATTAGTTCCTCGCTGCCTTCGCCCTCTTCCTCCCTCTCTATCTCTCTATCTCTCTATCTCTCTCTCTCTGTTTCTTATTCTTCCTCTCACTCTCTCTCTCTCTCTCTCTCTCTCTCTCTCTCTCTCTCTCTCTCTCTCGTTCTCTCTCTCTCTCTCACCTTCTCGCTCTCTCTCTCCCTCCCTCTCTCTATCCGTCTCTCCTTCCATTTCTCTCTCCCTCTCTCTGTTCCCCCCCTGTCTTTCTCTCCTTCCCTCTCTCTCTCTCTCTCTCCCTCACTCTCTCTATCTCTTTCCCCCTCTCTCTCCCCATTCCCTCTCTTCCCCCTCTCCCTCACTCTCCCTCTCTCTCCTTCCCTCTCTCTCCCTCACTCTCCCTCCCTCTCTCTCTCCCTCTCTCCCTCTCCCCCCCCCCTCTCTCCCTCTCTCTCTTGCTGGATATCCATGGACTGTGGGTCTTCAAAATGATATTGACATGTATGTAGCAGTTCATGTACAAATATTTAGCTTCAATGTCAAGAAAATCCGCTCGTGTCCGAAATTGCACCCATTTTCGTCATTTGTATATAGCAAGAGAGAAAGAACGCACAAGATTATTGGATTATGTTATATCCCAAAATGTATTGCAAAATATTTTGTTGGATTAACGACATTCTGATCAGGGTCTTATCCAGGATTATGACATTTTTCAATTTTCCCGTTCTTATGTTGTAGTTAGCCGTTATGCTCACAAAAACCCCCGTTACACACGCATAGGTCATTGGCGTCGGAACGTGGTGAATATTCAGGGGGCAGAGATGACAACTAGTCTTTCACCTCCATCTTATTCCTCTCAGCCAGCGATGACACACCTCTGTCCAGCAGAAGTGGCAGTCAGTTCAGGAACACCTCACTCTCATGATGGCCATGCAAATCCCAAAAAAAGTGTGCTTCAAAATGTTCCACTAGCCCTGGATCAGCAACAACCTGAAAAGAACATCCAGAAGAAAATAGCATGCATTGAAGAACGCGAAGAGGACCAAGAAGAAAAAAAGACTGATATAGATAGTGTTATGTTGACTCTTTTAGGTGAAATAGAGGCATAATCGCCATCACAAGTGTGACCGGAACTATTCATTAGATAAGTACGCACATCGTCAGCAACGGAACACCTCCCTTTTTAAACAAAACACGAGATATACTACTACTGTAAAGCTTATATCATGAATGTACTCAGTAATATACAATGTTGATTATTGATTAATGCTACGTAACTGATACAATATATTGATCCTTAAGTAATATAATCAGTTCACACACACATTAGTGCTTCACATTAAACCATAAACCATGTAGGTGAGTTTAGTATACAGTAACATACACACAAGATGCTGATAATTACTGTGATGCGAGCAGAACAAGAGCGCACCATTTTACAGTTCAAACACTTGTTGTGGCTTTATCACGCGACCATAATGTGACGCTTTTTCAATGTCAGTACATGTGGCGGATTGTCTCTCTTAGTTGGTAAACTTCATTGGTTCATTAAGTTAATGATAAACAATCAGTCTGTGCATCAGGGTGGGACATTGCTTTGGTCGCGTAATGTTGTCAAGGACCTGTGGTTGCTACGTCTATGTAGGGTAAGTATAAAGTAAAACAAGTTACTATCCAAATGTTCCCACGGACGTGTCGGAAACTCATTCGGTTTTAGCGGTTCGGCCACATGATTTACTATCTTTCTACAAGTGTCACAGCTTCGAACCATCTCTGCGACTAGCTGCGACATACCAGACCACCCTGTTGAAGACGATGGAAGACATCTAGACCAGGGGTCGGCAACATCCGATCCGCGGGCCAACTGCGAGTCACAAAGCTATTTTATGCGGCCCGCGATTGCATACAATGCGGCCCGAGGGATGAGAATACGTTTGCGTGGTGCGTCTTCCGTTGGAGTAAGAACAATAGGAGTTGTTTCGTGATTGGAAAGATACGACACTATGCAGGTGCTACTGCGAATCTCTTCATTTCTGGACCATTACAGCATATATGCCACAAGAAAGCCTGTGTATGTAGCAAATCATTGAAAATAATGCAAAACGTACTAAACGTTGCCGTGAAGACCATGAACTACGTTTGCGCTCGTGGCCTAAACCTCCAGTTCCAGCACCTCCTGGTAGAGACGAATGCGCAAAAATTAAATTATCGCATACCACTCCGAAGTGCGCTGGCTGGGTTGCGTGCAAAACTAAAGTTTCTACTTAAAGGAAGAGAACATTTACCAAACAAACTCTTCTAGTTCGTTTCTTCCAGTTCGTTTCCACTTTCGAGATCAAGTTACGATTGTGTCAGGCACAACTATTGCATTTCTCAACACTTCTGAAAACGAACCAGAAAGGCAGGGCTCAAACAAAGCATTTATGGTAATTGAGCTGCTGAGACGGGAGTTTGCAGAGCGTTTCACAGATATCGGACCTCGTATTTGCTCTTATTTTGGAGCCCATTACAGCCAACGACGCGCCGGAAGCTGTCTATAGAATGAAGTTCAACAACATGTAATGTAGGTCTAAGGCACTCAAAGTGACATTCAGTGATCGAGGTGAATCTTGCAACCAAACGCACATGTCGACGGAACCATTTCTTAAACTGATCCCACGCGCCAAGCTCACTTGGGCGTGGAGCACTTGGTCAAAATGTAATTTGCATGACGACAACGCGGACCTTGAATAATGTGTATTTTGAATAGGAGATTGTTCAAAATTATCCATTGGTGTTTCATCATAATAACAACTCCAAAAGGTGGAAGTTCAGCTTTGACGCATATAATCTAGAATATCACGAAGATTGGGCTAGCGATAGCCACTATTAAGACATAACTGTGTGACCCGCTGACCTAGCCCAAGTCACTTATTTGGCCCTCCATTCAAAAAGGTTGCCGATCCCTAATCTAGAAGCTCAGACTGTGGAATCACGATCCTGCTATCATACAACAATACGTCATCTATGACTGAGATTTGACCACGATTTTCGCAGCATGGGCGGATAGATGAATCTACTGGCGATATATACGGATGCCAACTCGCAAGCACTTACTTCGAAACTTGTGCTAGGACTTCATCACTGGCCTGGAGTTTACGCAACTGAACTAACCGTTTAGGCGAAGCACTGAAGTCAACTACTTGTTTCGCATATGGTTTCATCTCAGCCACATAAAGTTCCTCAACTTCAGTAGGCTTAGCACTAGATCGCATCCTTCCTGGAAATGTGTTCTACTTTGTATGAACACCTCAACACCAGCATACGAAATCTCTATATGAGGACAGGCAGCATATATAAGCTAATGTAATTGAGCAGTGGGATCAACGGTTTGTGATCCGTTTGAATCCGCACGGTTAGAGCTATGATGTAATTGCGAAACTTCTCAAATGCCCAAACTATAGCCAATGCTTCCAGCATATCGTTGCTCCGTTTCGGCTAACGAACGAGACTGTTAGGCAGCATGCGGTTCTTGCAGCAATATCGCACCCACTTCGGTCTCTTTATCCATCTGGAATGGAAAATACATTCGGAAATGTGGATTATGTGTGCTTCAATTAATGCATGCGTTTTACCATAGAACGAAGCTTTTCGAACCCATAATAATCAGTGTCGTGATATTTCGAAGCGTGATTTCGTCCACCAACAATTGTAAGCATTTAAATGGAAAAAAGGACCTATTTTTGGGTGCGTGAATCTAAAAGACATAACAGTAAGTTACAATTACCAAATGAAATCAAGAATATTATGCCAGCAATTTGTTGAAGACACATAATTTAAATTGTACGGACAGCGCCATTTTGCTATAAAACCTGATTTCACCAATGACTACTCTTCCCAATTCGCCAGTGATCAAATTGAGAATATTATTCAAGGTTATTTCGCCGAATTTGTTCTGGTGCTGTAACTGTTAAAAAACTAATGTCTTTTAAGAGGTTGATGACGTCACTCACTTGTAGCACCACTTGAAGCGTCGCCACCATCCACAAGGATACTTTATTTTCTTGACTTTGACCCACACGAACTTGTGACACGGAGGTTGCGGTAGGATGGTGTGGCAGCCACCGCACAACACGTCCCATACTATCGGATACACATTCGTATGTTCCATTATTCAACATTTTGTTTAATTCAACATTATTGTAACATGGCACACAATGTAAAGAATACCACATGCCAATCGGTTTTATTTTAGTGTTAAATACCTTTTAAAATGCACACTAGATGCATATCAGGGCGTCGTAACAATCAAAGCATTGCACTTTGTATTTATATACATACGTACGTATATACATACATACATACACTGTACATACATGCATGCATGCATACATACATACATACATACATACATACATACATACATACATACATACATACATACATACACACACACACATACATACATACATTTAAAGAGAAATCGTCGTAAACTATGTTGACGTACCATGTCTTTTCCCTTGCTCAATCGTTGGTTCTTCCTGGTCCTCAGAAACCCGCTCATCGACATTTGTTTCATCGGCTTCCAACTCCCGTCTCTGCCGATCCACCTCATTGTCTACGTTCTTCTCTACTTGTGCTGCCTCATCGTGTTCAGCCTCGCTGTGAACCACAGCCAGGACGACCAGCAGACAACAGATGACGAAAGTGCATTTCGGCCGCAACATCTCATTCACAAATGATCAGAGAAGGACTTAGTAGATCCGCAAGTTTAATATTGTAGATGGTCAATGTTTAATGCAAAAACTATGTCCTACGATAACATAACATATTTAAATATAATTGACTTTGACCATAAACTTGTAAAGTATATGATTTTACTTCTTCAGTGCAATCTGTATATCAACATGTCAAGAACAGAGAAAACGACGAGCTACTTCGTATGCAACTCCTCCACAAAGAAATTAGAAATGATATTTATCTGTAACAAGACCAACCTTCGTGATACGTTTAGAGACGAAGCCTGTGTTGTTGCAGAAGACTTATGCAGTTGTAGAATCAGACAAGGTGACGATGGCAAATGTTTGCTGACGGTCCATTTATACAAGAAAACACCAACACACGTGACATTTCCAAGCAAGTACATTGGTGAATCGGTGGTATTTCCCGTACATTGGTAAATTCTGTGAGATTTCCCGTCTGTAGTATACTGGCAGTTGGCTAATGTTGCTCAACTGATGTCAATGTTTATTATGTGGAGAGAAATCCTTTATAAAACACCATCATTTAGGTTAGAAACAGATTGTCGCTCTCATTTGAGAATATCATAGAGAAGGCGATGCGCCATAAAAGTCATGTAGAACAAAACAGGCATGTTTCAAACCAACTTGTAATACATATTGCATCAAACGGTCAGCTGCTCGTTTGTCGTTAGTGTTTGGTAACGTATGAACAACAACAAAGGATTAATGTGGTAGCAAGATAGTATTACTACAATTATTGCTAGCAAAACAATATTTAGTATCAGTCGTTTTGTTCGTAGACAAGTCGACGAAAGCGGCGCAGAGCGAGATATGATATTCTAGGCACTTGACTTTCAGTTGGTTTACGACGTGTCTGTGGTATATCGTTGAGTACCTGCTTCTGAATCCTGCTTGTTCTCGTGGTTGGTTTTCGTCGAGTATCTTCTGTAGGCTATTTGTTTTTACGGTCGCCGTTATCCACAATTTCTCGTCGTTTCTTCCTCAGAGCTCGTGTCGGTGACGGTATTCTCGTCTGTACATGCCTGATCCTTGCTTTGGCAATACTTATCGCATTTAGTTGGATCATCTCAATGATGTTTTCGCCGATGTCGATGTCGTCTAGTTCTTATTATGTTTCAAATTGTTTTCCCAGTTCGAGTTGGAATTCGATCTTGTTTGTTCTTATTTGTGTGGTATCTACTATCTAGTGGTGGTCTGTTGTTCATTAACTTCTTCCTTTCAGCCTTCACGTCCAGGTTGATGTTGCCCATTACCATGCTGTGGTCACTTCCGATGAGGTGTCGCCTCTTTCGTTTCTTACACCTAGGCCAAATTTGTATGTCGCTGTTTCCGAAATGTTTGTTCGTTTCCCTACTTGTGCATTAAAGTTTCCCATCAATATCGTGTAGTGGGTTAGCTTTTCTAAGGTCTCATACGCGTCGTTGTAGAAATGTTTTGGGGTCTTCTTCTGAGTATGATGTTGTTGGTGTATATACTTGTACCATTTTCATTTTGTAGCGCTTTGTAAGGTAATGAAGCATTCGTCTCTTCTTCTGACTTCTCCGATTCCGAACACATCCCATGCCAATCTGGTTTCCCTAAGTTCTTCCTCAAGTTCTTGTTAATCAGTCAGTAGTGTCGTTACGTTATATGTTGCTATCTTCCGTCTATTCTAAAAGAGTTAATACAATCGTACACTTAGCACATGACAATACCACATGTGTTATTTACTCAGTATGTATTTTCAAAGAAGGAGATTGTACGGAAATCTGACAGTTCCCGACGGCTGACATGTTAGGACACGTCGCCAATTGTTCCATGCAAACATACAGCTGCAGCGGCACCATCTATCTAAAGAGTTGTTCATCACTCAAAGCGTACTATGTTTCCATCTTTATCTGACTGGTGGTAAAGCATACCTTGTATACGTAAGGAAATCATTGTAATGACCAACCGTTGTGTTTCTCAAATCATATCTAAGGCATTGGTAGATTGGCAGATCACAGCCGGTCATAGATCACATGTCTCTGTGTTCACCTACGTCACGGAGCGACGCACATCTTCAACACGTTTCTCCTCAGTTGGACCATAATGCGGTTGTTCCAGCAATATGTTGTACATCTGTGTAACTTTATCCATCTGGATGAGAAAAACATGTTCGAATATCTTATTGTAATCTAACTTATGTATGCATATGTGTATGTGTGTATGTATGTATGTATGTAGGTATGCATATATGTATGTATGTGCGTGCGTGCGTGCGTATGTGCATATGTGTCTGTACGCATGTATGTTGTATATATGTGAATGTGTATGTATGTATGCATGTGTGCATGTCTATATGTGTGTATGTTAATGTTTTCCTCTTAGACGGCTTTGCGCTTTTCCAAACTATACATGTCAGCAAAACATATATTAAATGAAGTAATGAGAATGAGAAATTGATTAAAATGCCGCTAGCTTCAGGGTATATACACGCGTACACGCACATGCAAAATAATAAACGATACACTCGCATGCACGAACGTACACACGCACACACACTCACATACACAAACGCACACACAGGCGCGCGCACACACACACACACACACACACAAACACACAACCACACACACACACACACACACACACACATACATGAGATGGACTTTATTATTGAGTACCTAAGTTGTCATTATTACCGCAAAAATAGGTGGCTCATATAATTGCTACATTTTTTCTTAATAGGAGTCACCGACCCCGTCTGGAATATGTTATGCTTCAAATATATTATTTGTTGTCAGCAATTATTTTAATTAAGTACCAATGATGCATCACGCGTATATGTATATTTGTGTTTGTATATGTTGTATTGTGTATTTATACAATGAATGTTGGAGTTTTTATATTTTTATATAGGGTAAATAAACTTCTTCTTCTTTAACCCCGGGCACTAAACTTTCAGGGAATAATCTACGACCGCATTGATTGGACGTAAGATCAATATTTTTTTTAAATACACCAGAATTTAAATGTCAAGATTCTAATCTATCACGGGGTAAATCAGTTGTTCGGAACGTAAAACGTAATTCGCGCGTAAAACGTAAAACGGACTCGGCAACAAAAAGTAGACGCTGACACAATATGCGTATGTCTATCCTCATGCCAATAGCTTAGCAATATGAATTTTATTTGACAATTCCACACTGCACGAATAGCGCCAATCGATGGATGTGAATTTCACATTCCCTCCGACCTTCGCCAATTTGAACATACAAAGAAAATCTGCAAGCACGTTACAGTGTTTATGTAACGATGATATGTGTTTTATAATATTTGCTAAATATTGCTATCAGGACTGTCAACCACCAAGGCAGGTGAAGAACATTTTTGCTAGTCTTACTATAATAGAGTTGATGTATGTACGCCTGTATGCGGGAATGTTAACTTTTAACCGGCTTCAAGCTCGAGCGCCACACTTTCAAGGATTGATCTACGACTCCAGGGTTACACGTCGACTGTTGCAAGGCGGACATTTAATGGTCAGACCAAGTCGTTCCATTTAAAAATAAGAGTTTCTTATCATAAATATATTTATGCGGGATACATAAATCACTGATTGTGAAATTTCTAAATTTCCCCATTCTCATTTTTTATTTAGCCGTTATGTTCATGACAAATCTCGTTACACTTGCATTGGTCACTGGCGTCAGGACGTGGTGAATATTCAGGGGCTGAGGCTCTCCGAAAACCTCCAACTAAATCCCTCCGAAAATCTCCAAATAAACCCTCATGAGGCTCGCAATATACTCACATTTAAAACGACTCAGGTGCATTCGCTTTCACACTTAGTACAAGATATGTGTTATGGCAAACTCTGTTTCGATCTTGTTAGTGGGAAAACATAAACACTTTATGGTCCAAAAAAGAAAAACACATTGTGTTTTACCAAAAATCCGTTCCGATAACGGGACAACGCTCACCTGTCTAAGGGTCTGGAACTGGCTACACACAGTTGAATGAGAGCAGAGATAAACACTTGTCGGCTACAGGCCAAACAAAGAATTGGACGACGTTTATGGTCACCACACCCATGAGACTTAAAAACAACTTGTTTTGGAAACATACATATAATTTGATGAAGTTCCCAGCGTGAAAGACCTTAGCGCTGTGTCCATGTCACCGTGACATTTATAGTAGTAGTATTGATTGCTTATGATAGCAAACTGCCACGAAACTCGCAAAGCGTCATTTGTATATACATAGAAGGTCATTTTAGAAGTGGTGCTCGCATGCTACTGGAACAAACAGTGCCAGCAGCAGCTAGCTCCATTCACTGGGACGGAGTAAATAGCGAATGACAGTAATCTTCTGATGTCCACACACGCCAAGCCCACCTCCTAGTAGTACAGGCAGGGGAATTATTTTCGTAAGAACTCAGACTAACGGGGAAGTCAGCCAATATGGATCCAATCACTGATGATATAATTGCCAAAAAGAGGACCTTACAAAGGTTCCAACATTACCGGACCATAAACTTTACCACGCACGCGAATACAATTATGTCAAAAGCTATATTAAACTGAGGCGCAGAGATACACTCGTCTCTTTCTTTGTTTATTCGCTTGCATGTTTATGGCGCCACAATGTTGGTCCATAGGTGGATATAACAACGGACGTGTAAATACTAAAACAGAGTTGATAAATCAAATGGACTTAACATAGCTACAGGCCAAAGGACGAATAACGCCCCGGTAACATATACGTTAGATGCGACGCAACACAGGCGATATGGGTAATTTATCTATTCATTCTTATTTTAATAGTTTAATCAACATTCCAATATGCACGAATTGAACACAGGGCGTACCGCAACCACCCACGAAAGGGATATGTTTGTTCCGCACAAAACGAATATTATGTACACAAAAATTGTATTTCCTGTGCGTTCTGGAAAACAATATATGCAACAAAAGCACGGACATAGCAATACATTATGAATCCAAGGCAAACATTTATATAATATTTAGTGGAGAAACCCAGTAAAAATTGTTGTTGCCAATTATGTTTTAGAATATACCATGCTAAACAATGTTCACAATAGCCTTTCGTAAACGTTTTGACGAAAGAAAACATTATTTATTGTAAAAACTATCAAACAATTACACAATTGCGTGCGTGAATGAGTGTATATGTGCATGTGTGTATGTGTGTATGTGTATACGTACGTACGTATGTATGTACGTATGTATGTATGTGTGTATGGGTGTATGTGTGTATGTGTGTATGTGTGTATGTGTGTATGTGTGCATGTGTGTGTGTGTATGTGTGTATGTGTGTGTGTTTGTGTATGTATGTACGTACATATGTACGTATGTACGTATGCACGTATGTACGTATGTACGTATGTACGTATGTACGTATGTACGTATGTATGTATGTATATGTATGTAAGTATGTATGTATGTATGTAATTATGTAATTATGTAATTATGTAATTATGTATGTATGTATGTATGTATGTATGTACGTATGTACGTAGGTACGTATGTACGTATGTACGTATGTACGTATGTACGTATGTACGTATGTTTGTATGTATGTATGTATGTATGTATGTATGTATGTATGTATGTATGTATGTATGTATGTATGTATGTATGTATGTATGTATGTATGTATGTATGTATGTATGTATGTATGTATGAATGGATGGATGTATGTATGTATGCATGTATGCATGTATGTATGTATGTATGTATGTATGTATGTATTTATGTATTTATGTGTGTATGTGTGTATGTGTGTATGTGTGTATGTGTGTATGTGTGTATGTGTGTATGCATGTATTTATGTGTATATGTGTGTATGCGTGTATGCGTGTATGCGTGTATGCGTGTATGCGTGTATGCGTGTATGCGTGTATGCGTGTATGCGTGTATGCGTGCATGCGTGCATGTGTGCTTGTGTGCAGATATGCATACATATAATAATTATGTGTTTATATGTGTATGTGTATATTATGTGCATGTATGCGTGTGTGCATATCTATGTGTGTGTGTCTGTGTGTGTGTTTGCTTGAGTGTGTTTGTGAGTATTTGGGTACGAGAGAATATGTTTGTGTGTATATGTGTGTATGTGTGTATGTGTGTATATGTGTATGTGTGTATGTGTGTATGTGTGTATGTGTGTATGTGTGTATGTGTGTATGTGTGTATGTGTGTATGTGTGTATGTGTGTATGTGTGTATGTGTGTATGTGTGTATGTGTGTATGTGTGTATGTGTGTATGTGTGTATGTGTGTATGTGTGTATGTGTATACGTACGTACGTATATATGTACGTACGTATGTATGTGTGTATGTGTGTATGTGTGCATGTGTGTGTGTGTGTGTGTGTATGTGTGTATGTGTGGGTGTTTGTGTATGTATGTACGTACATATGTACGTATGTACGTATGCCCGTATGTACGTATGTACGTATGTACGTATGTACGTATGTACGTATGTACGTATGTATGTATATGTATGTAAATATGTATGTATGTATGTATTTATGTATGTAATTATGTAATTATGTATGTATGTATGTATGTATGTACGTACATATGTACGTATGCACGTATGTACGTATGTACGTATGTACGTATGTACGTATGTACGTATGTATGTATGTATATGTATGTAAGTATGTATGTATGTATGTATGTATGTAATTATGTAATTATGTATGTATGTATGTATGTATGTATGTATGTACGTATGTACGTAGGTACGTATGTACGTATGTACGTATGTACGTATGTACGTATGTACGTATGTTTGTATGTATGTATGTATGTATGTATGTATGTATGTATGTATGTATGTATGTATGTATGTATGTATGTATGTATGTATGTATGTATGTATGTATGTATGTATGTATGGATGTATGTATGTATGCATGTATGCATGTATGCATGTATGCATGTATGTATGTATTTATGTATTTATGTGTGTATGTGTGTATGTGTGTATGTGTGTATGTGTGTATGTGTGTATGTGTGTATGTGTGTATGTGTGTATGTGTGTATGTGTGTATGTGTGTATGTGTGTATGTGTGTATGTGTGTATGTGTGTATGTGTGTATGTGTGTATGCATGTATTTATGTGTATATGTGTGTATGTGTGTATGCATGTATTTATGTGTATATGTGTGTATGCGTGTTTGCGTGTATGCGTGTATGCGTGTATGCGTGTATGCGTGTATGCGTGAATGCGTGTATGCGTGCATGCGTGCATGTGTGCTTGTGTGCAGATATGCATACATATAATAATTATGTGTTTATATGTGTATGTGTATATTATGTGCATGTATGCGTGTGTGCATATCTATGTGTGTGTGTCTGTGTGTGTGTTTGCTTGAGTGTGTTTGTGAGTATTTGGGTACGAGAGAATATGTTTGTGTGTATATGTGTGTATGTGTGTATGTGTGTATGTGTGTATGTGTGTATGTGTGTATGTGTGTATGTGTGTATGTGTGTATGTGTGTATGTGTGTATGTGTGTATGTGTGTATGTGTGTATGTGTATACGTACGTACGTATGTATGTACGTACGTATGTATGTGTGTATGTGTGTATGTGTGCATGTGTGTGTGTGTGTGTATGTGTGTATGTGTGGGTGTTTGTGTATGTATGTACGTACATATGTACGTATGTACGTATGCCCGTATGTACGTATGTACGTATGTACGTATGTACGTATGTACGTATGTACGTATGTACGTATGTATGTATATGTATGTAAATATGTATGTATGTATGTATGTATGTATGTATGTATGTATGTATGTATGTATGTATGTAATTATGTAATTATGTATGTATGTATGTATGTACGTATGTACGTATGTACGTATGTACGTATGTACGTATGTACGTATGTACGTATGTATGTATATGTATGTAAATATGTATGTATGTATGTATGTATGTATGTATGTATGTATGTATGTATGTATGTAATTATGTAATTATGTATGTATGTATGTATGTACGTATGTACGTATGTACGTATGTACGTATGTACGTATGTACGTATGTACGTATGTACGTATGTTTGTATGTATGTATGTATGTATGTATGTATGTATGTATGTATGTATGTATGTATGTATGTATGTATGTATGTATGTATGTATGTATGTATGTATGTATGTATGTATGTATGTATGTATGTATGAATGGATGGATGTATGTATGTATGCATGTATGCATGTATGCATGTATGTATGTATGTATGTATGTATGTATGTATGTATGTATTTATGTGTGTATGTGTGTATGTGTGTATGCATGTATTTATGTGTGTATGTGTGTATGTGTGTATGTGTGTATGTGTGTATGTGTGTATGTGTGTATGCGTGTATGCGTGTATGCGTGTATGCGTGTATGCGTGTATGCGTGTATGCGTGTATGCGTGCATGCGTGCATGCGTGCATGCGTGCATGTGTGCTTGTGTGCAGATATGCATACATATAATAATTATGTGTTTATATGTGTATGTGTATATTATGTGCATGTATGCGTGTGTGCATATTTATGTGTGTGTGTCTGTGTGTGTGTTTGCTTGAGTGTGTTTGTGAGTATTTGGGTACGAGAGAATATGTTTGTGTGTATATGTGTGTATGTGTGTATGTGTGTATGTGTGTATGTGTGTATGTGTGTATGTGTGTATGTGTGTATGTGTGTATGTGTGTATGTGTGTATGTGTGTATGTGTGTATGTGTGTATGTGTGTATGTGTGTATGAGTGTATGAGTGTATGTGAGTATGTGTGTACGTGTGTACGTGTGTATGTGTGCAGGTGTGCAGGTGTGCAGGTGTGCAGTTGTGCATGTGTGCAGGTGTGCAGGTGTGCAGGTGTGCAGGTGTGCAGGTGTGCAGGTGTGCAGGTGTGCAGGTGTGCAGGTGTGCAGGTGTGCGTAGGTGTGCGTAGGTGTGCGTATGTGTGCGTAGGTGTGCGTAGGTGTGCGTAGGTGTGCGTAGATGTGCGTAGGTGTGCGTAGGTGTGCGTAGGTGTGCGTAGGTGTGCGTAGGTGTGTAGGTGTGTAGGTGTGTAGGTGTGTAGGTGTGTAGGTGTGGCGTCAAACAGAGATGCGTCCTCGCCCTAACACTATTTGAGATATTCTTTGCCCATATGTTGAAGTACGCCTTTGGATCTTCAACAGAGGGAATGTACGAGCACACGAGATCTGACGGAAAACTATTCAACTTGTCTCGCCTAAAAGTGAAGACCAAGGTACGTCTGGCCTTCGCTAGAGACTTTTTGTATGCGGATGATGCAGCAGTCATCACGCATACTGAGGACGAACTACAAAACCTCATGAACCGCTTTACAAAGGGATGCATGGATTTCGGACTGACAATCAGCTTGAGAAAGATTAACATCATGGTGCACGATGTGATCACTCCCCAACCATCACCATAAGCAATTATAAGCTAGAGGTCGTCCACCTGTGTACGCGTGTACGCATGTACGCATGTATGCATGAATGTTTGTATATAAGAGCTATCTCTGCAGTTTCGCATATTTGGGACTGTAAGTTTGTCGGAGTCCTGGCCGCAACGCACCGTTACGGTGTTTCGTAGATTTAAAGTTTAGTTTATATTTCACCAGATGTGCCCCAGTGGAATAGGGATGTGTGTGGGGCGCATACGGAACTGCATATAGTTCCATTTTGCTGATCGCGATTGTTAGTGACGTTGCGCCTGCTGTTTCCGGTAGGATGCCAAGCAACTAACACCACCGGCGCGGCATTATATAAAGACATTGTAGCATTCCATGGATATCACAAACATTCTTTGATCTAGAGGCGGCTTTAACAAAAATAATTTTTTATTAAACTTTTCAGTGCCACCGTGCCAATCACTGCTTATATGCAGAAACATTAAGGCTAAAGCAGCCGAATTCGCCAATTGGGTTTTTGCAACGCCTTCTGGCATTGGCTGAGATCTATGTCACCGTTACAAATTGAAAAATAAGATTAAACGTTACTAACAAGAAGGGTGCTGGGCTGTTGTTATTATGATCACCGAAATATTTGTATTCTTTACATGACACAAATAAACCGGAAGCCGCAACCAAAAAAAGAAATAGCGTATACTTACCAAGTTACCATCCAAAAGGGTCGGATAACAGTCCAATCGCATATGTTTGTGAAAGCAAGTTATGTTATGTTACCTGATCATCCTATATGTGGAACGAAGTACAGAATGATATGCCCTTTCATGAAAAGTGTAGTTTGCTTGATAACATTCGAACACTAAAGCAAGTTTTGATCAATGTGCAAACCTTACAAACGGCGTGGCATTTCTTGTAAATCTGATCAATTTTGGCTGGCATTGAAGCAGTTTTAATATGCATTTTCTCTTCGTCCATTGACTGGGTTACTTGGTTAGTTCAATATAAATCCGTTAAAACCACTTTTGAGAGTGCTTGGGCAGAATACCGAAATGCAGTAGTGTAGAGACAACGCTGCTGACATTCCAGAATGATTTACTCTTAGTTATGGATGAAAGCGTGGACCAGTGTCCTTTAGTCGGCTAGACGTTGTCAATTCCCTGCTTTTTTCAAGACAATATTGAAAACATACCACAGTCCAAACTGGCTACACTCATTAAATCTCACTGGTATATCTAAAAATCAGACAGTGAAATTATTATGACTGATGGTTATTTATGATGTTTTGCATTGACATAATACACTTGGGCAACAACCGTACAACGTTGTTTAACTCCTAACATTCTACAAACGGGAACAACCTCTGAGTTTCCCAATCGACTTAATAGGAAATGTTTTCCGGCTTCAGGGAACACATGCCATCATAATCTCGTCTGATTCTACGGCGGCATAAGTTTTCTGCGACGAAACAGGCACGCACACGAACGCGCTCGCGCGCGCGCACACACACACAGACACGCAGACACGCAGACACGCAGACACGCAGACACGCAGACACGCAGACACGCAGACACGCAGACACGCATATTCGCAGACACACACAAACACACATTAACGACCGTTGTTGTTTCCATCTAGATGGATGAAAAAACTCCAAGTGACCCTCTACTGCTGCCTGAACCGCATTCTGATCAAACTGGTGGGACACGTTTTGAAGATGTGGTTGCTCTGTGACGTAAGTGAACGCAAAGATAAACAACCAACAGACTGGTAGGTCTACTTCAGGTCAGACTGACCAACTGAATATTTAATTGCTTCATAAAACGTTCGGTTTGATGTAGCACTGTAACAACAATGACCGAAAGTCTGGAATCTATCTAAACTTCATAATGCTATACCGCATCACTAGCAACTTATTGAACATAACACTAATTCATCACCGCCGCAGTGCATATCTCTACTTCCAAAGTCAGTGATATATATATATATATATATATATATATTATTATTATTATTAAATATTACATATATACATATATAAATATATATATCAAATATATAATACATATACATATAAAATTTAATATATATATATATATATATATATACTCGGTGATGCACCATGCACTCATTTATCTTTGCACAGAAGGCACTCCAGCCAAATAATAATACCACTGGAGATAACGTATGAATAGGAATAAACGCAGCATCAGACTAAGATTAATGGCGTGTTCAACATGAATCCTTTCATAAGCGAGAAGTAAATTGAGATGTTGCCAGTTTCGTGGTAATTCGGCATCATAAATAACAGCTAGCATAGTGTGTGTGTATTGTGCGTGCGTGCGTGAGCGCGTGTGTATTTGTAGCTGCAGCTTGTTTAGACAACCGTTTACGCTCTCCGTGTTAGTTCATTATTCTTCATCACAGACATGCGTTTAGTCTTTAGCGTACACACACATACAGCGTTAGCCATTGATTTGCCGACACCTGACTGGATCTGCTTAAATATAATAAAATATTTATGATAATATATTTATGATTTAGAACTCGTTTACACCATCACTAAATCACACACACACACACACACACATATATATATATATATATATATATATATATATATATATATATATATATATCGCAACACAATCTTGCACGCTATGCGCCGAAAAGCTCGCGATAACGCCTCAGCGAGACTAGACAGGCTAGCGTCAGAAGTTGAACGTCTCCACGATGGCGCAAAAATGTTTCGTGCCGTTCATGAAATGACGAGGAAACCTGCCGTCAAGCTAACGATCCACGACGACGCTGGACGCGTTATCTGTAACAAAGCCGAACTGAACGCGCGGGTCACCGAACACTTTAGTCGCCAGTTCAGCGACGAAGCTATAGAAGAACTGCCTGCCTTCACCGGAAGACCATCGCGACTGGCAGACCCAATCACAACAGAAGAAGTCAAGCAAGCGATCGGGAAATTGAACAGCGGCCGAGCCAGCGGGCAAGACGGCATACCGGCCGAATTTTTCAAATGCACGGCCTGCCTGTTAGCAGACACAATTGCCAGCATTTTCAACGATGCACTGGAAAAACACGAACCGCTCGACCTAGGCAAAGGTGTCCTCGTATTAATACAGAAGCCGGGCAAACCAATAGGTCCACTAAGGAGTGTGCGTCCGATAGTCTTACTATCAGTGCTCCGAAAGACACTGTCTCTCATCGTACTATCGAGGATCGCGCCGAAAGTTGACGACTTCCTGTCGCCGTCGCAATCGGGATTCCGACGCGGACGCAGCACGGCCGACGTAGTCTTCGGGTATCGTTGGCTCTGTGCTAAAGCGCAGCGTCAGCACATATCAATCGAATTCCTCGGCATCGATCTGAGTCGCGCCTTCGACACCATACGTCGCGACAAGCTGCTTGACACGCTACAAACATTCCTCGGCGAGTCGGAACTGCGGATGATTCGCTTCCTACTCGCCGCCACGTCGCTCGAGCCGCGTCTCTCAACAGGCGATTGTCATTCATTCGCCACATCCATCGGGACGCCGCAAGGCGACAGCCTCAGCCCGGTGTTATTCATTGTGTACCTCGAAGCGGCACTCCGTGACCTTCGTTCGCGCCTCCCGACACGTCCACCAGCCGATGCCACCCTACCGCTGGACGTCGAGTACGCTGACAATACGGACTTCGTTAGCTCTTCTCGTTCGTTCCTCGACGAGATCGAGCGCATCGCGCCAGCTTGCTTGGCGGAGTGGTCGCTGACGATCAACGCGTCGAAAACAGAACGAACAAGTATCAGCCGACACGCTGACCGCATTCAGGAAGAGTGGCGTATGACACGCAAGCTTGGATCGCTCCTCGGTGAAGCCGAAGACGTCGCTCGCCGAAAGCAGCTGGCCAACGTCGCCTTCCGCAAGCTGTGGACACTGTGGTTTAGGCGATCACAGATCTCTCTACAGCTGCGGCTACGGCTATACGCATCCTTCGTTATGCCCGTGCTGACGTACAACATGGGTACATGGGGACTCACGAAATCAGAACTAGATCATCTGGATGCGTACCACCGTCGTCATCTACGCCAGATCATCGGCATATGTTGGCCACATCGCATTTCCAACGAGGCACTGTACCACCGTCGCCGATGCCGTCCCATCAGCGAAGCTGTCATAACTGCAAGATGGAGTCTATTCGGGCACGTGCTCCGTATGCCACCCGATGCACCCGCTCAGCGAGCGATCGACAACTATTTCGCCGTGGACACAGGTGTCACGACATACATGGGTCGACCGCGAACGATACTGCCGACAGCGTTGAGCGCGGACCTGCGACGCATAGGCCGTACGCTACGTTGCCGTGCCGATGTCGACGCTCTGCGCTCACTCGACCGTGAACAGTGGCGACAATTGGGGCTAGCCATTTCAAAATAAGAAAGTATCATGTGAATCCATGGAATTGACCATTTAAAATTATTTATTTACATTTTTATTACTTTTTAGTGCAATTTCTACTGACATTTTAACGATTATTTTATATATGTTTATATCATATGGACATTTTAATTATTCATGTATCTATTCATTTAAATATTTTTATTTATTTATTTATTTATATGTCTATTTATTCCACTTCTACAAAGAACTGTGATGGTATATTTCGTGCGGAATGGCACAAGCGAAACAGACGCGAACTACATCACGTCTGCCACGCGAAAGTGCACATAATAATAATAATAATATATATATATATATAAAGGAGCTATGACGGTGTAGTGCATAGTGTATCAATTCACCTTCTTGCGAATGGAATACGACACGAATATGTGAACCATCAAACTGAGGATGCACCTTTGTATCAAATGACCGTGTCGTGGTGGACGTACCATCTAATGTGACACGATGTGCTTTTACGTGTTATTATTGAATACTGGTTGGTTCTCTGTGTAAAAATATGTAATTGTGGCGGCCTAGTATCCTGTGGTCGATGAACGTCCGGTTTCCGGGTTGGACGTTCCGCGGGTTTGTTGTTCTTTGATCGAAATACAGTTGTGCAGCTGTATATATTCGTATGAGCTTTATTTGTGACCCTGAGGTACCAAGACGGAATTTTGGTATTTAATATACATACACAGTTACACGAACTGCAATAAACGCTGCTTAACACACGCCTTTAAGTGTAGCGACTAACAATTCGACATTATACACTCGCACTCGGCATCCGGCACCGACACAATCAACTCGTTTACAACGTCAACAACCAACATGGCAGATACTCACGCAGTCGGCCTCAAGCTGCCAGTATTTTGGGGAAATCACCATCGGGTCTGGCTACAGCAAGCTGAGGCACAGTTCGCCTTGCGTAACATAACTGCTAACGACACCAAGTACCATTATGTGGTAGCGGTCTTAAAGTAACCTACGGCATTGCGCGTGGTAGATATCTTAGAAAACCCACCACAGGCTAACAAATATAGTAACTTCAAAAAGAAGTAATTTCGGCCTATCGCGGCGACAACGTGCCGACCAACTCTTAGACATGCAATGATTAGGAGATAGACAACCGTCTGAGCTGCTGGACGAGATGCTGGCCCTATTTGGCGACCACAAGCCTTGCATGTTGTTCGAGTGTGTCTTCTTGAAATGTATGCCAGAACACATTCGACTACAGCTAGCAACGGCCAGTTTTGATGATATGCGCACCCTGGCCAAGAGTGCTGACCAGCTCTTGCAAGCGAGAGGACAAAGCTGCTATTGCCTCAAACATTATGGACCGGAACCACGTTGATGATCGTCTACCGCGTAACCAAAGGTCAAGGGCCACGACAAAACCGAAATCAGCAACTCCGACCACAAAGTCGCAAGATAAAGAAGTCTTTTACTACCATCGACGATTTGGCAATACAGCCAGACTGTACAATGCCCCGTGCGTGTTTTCGGGAAACGACCAAGCCGGCTGTCAGTAGTTGTTTCAAAGGCCGGCAAACGTAACAGCCTTTTATACCTCAATTACGATAACTCCGCTACGAGATTTCTTGTCGACACAGGGGCAGCGGTCAGTGTGTTCCCCGCCTCTCATCAGGACATCAACAATGGCGCCCGTACGCCTTCTTTTGTAGCTGCCGGCGGATTGACTATACACGGCCCTTCATTCTGGCCGAGGTGAAGATGCCGCTACATCGAGCTGGTTTTCTTCAGACGAATGGATTGATGGTTGATTTCCAAAGCCGACGTTTGGTAAAAGTGCTACAATCAAACACTCGAACCAGCCGGCACTCAATCTACATCACATCGTCTCGGACAATCCCTTTAAGCGGATACTAGACGAGTTTTCTGATATCACTCGGCCAAAGTTTGCAAGCCCTTCAGATCGCGAAGGAGTGAAACATTTCATTCCAACCAACAACAGGCCCCCTGTTCACGCCAGAGCCTGCAACCAGATAAACTTGTGGTTGGTAAAGAAGAATTAAGAAAGATGGGGAAAATGGGAATGATACGACGATCAGACAGACCATGGTCATCTACCTTACACATGGTGCCGAAAGACTCTGGTGTTTGGAGGCCCTGCGGAGATTACAGACGTTTGAATTATGTCACGATATATGACCAATATCCGGTACCACACATTCAAGACTTATCCTCGCAACTTGCAGGCGCTACAATCTGTTCGAAGATCGATCTGGTGCATGGTTACCATCAGATTCCTATGGCCCAGAGGACATCAGTAAGACCGCCGTTATCACGCCCGCCTATCATGCTACTTGAGTTTGCGCGGACCCATTTCGGCCTCAAGAATGTAGCACAAGCTTTCCAACAACTTATGGTCACTCTCTGCAGCGGACTCGAGTTTGTTTCTGTCTACTTGGATGGTATCCTGGTTGGCAGTGCATCCGTAGATCAACACAAAGACCATCTACGAACAGTTTTCCACCGCCTAGTCTCTCGCGGTTTACTGGTCAATGTAAGCAATTGTTAATTTGGAACAGACACTATCGACTATCTGGGCCATCGAATCGCAAGTCAAGGGGCCGTCCCGCTGCCCGCTAAGGTGGAAGCTAATCAGACCTTTACACGGCCTACAACTGTCAAGGGACTCCAACAGTTTGCGGGAATGGTGAATTTCTATCACCGCTTCGTCCCAATGGCGGCTCATATCATGCGTCCAATTTATGATGCGGCAGGCAAACCCACCACATTGTAGTGGACAAAGGACCCCGAGCAAGTATTTACGTCTGCCAATGAGTCTCTGGCGCAGGCCACTATGCTCGTACACCCACATACCGATGCACACACAGCCCTGACAGTGGATGCATCAGGAGCAGCAGTTGGCGCTGTCCTAGAACAAAACATCGGCTCCTGGAAACCGGGGGCGATTTTCAGTCGCAAGCTTCGACCTCCGGAACAAAAGTACAGTGCGTTAGACCGTGAACTATTGGCTGCCTACTTGGCTATTCGACAGTATCGATATGTCCTGGAATGTCGCGCATTTACGCTTTTCACAGACCACAAACCTTTGGTTTTCGCCATCTCCAAAGCAAGCCACCCGTAGTCTCCCAGGCAACAGAGACAGTTGGCCTACATCTCAGAATTCACCACAGATGTTCGTCAAATCGAGGGCAAGAGCAATACAGTAGCAGACACTTGATCCAGATCTGGAGTCTCGGCAAGGGATTACCTCTGTCCGCACAGCCACCACTGGCCTCGTATTCCGTGACATTCCACTTGACCCCAGCGGTGAATCTGTTGTGATATCTCCACCGGACGACCCAGACCTCTCGTCCCTGAAGCCTGGCAGCGTATAGTTTTTTATGCTGTCCATGGCCTATCTCACCCGTCCATCCGAGCAACCAAGAAGATGATCGCGGACAAATTTGTATGGTCAGGTCTTAAGAAGCATTTGGGCAAAGGCATGCCTCCATTGTAAGGCGGCCATAGTGCATCGACGCACCACAGCCCCCTCGATCAACATGGTTAAATATCTCCTGTATCTTGATTTTGGAGGATGTTAACGATTATTATCCCCATTAAGCAATATAGTAGTAAATTATCTCGAACAGAACAATAATAGTAATGACACATCTATACAATATTTAATGTTACAGCAATCATTTATGTCACAATGTATATAATTACAGTTCTCAGTCATTCTCAAAGTTGAGTGTTTTATCACGTATTTTATACCGGTACAATTCCCGCAACGCTCGAATATTTAATTTAAGCAAAACGACATCAAGGACACAGGGGTGAGGCTCCTGACCTTCAACCCCTGATGTGCTGGCCACTGCTTGTAGAGGTTGACACTGGTAATTGCGTAGAGCCTGCTGCACCGACAGCTTGACAATGTCGGCTAGAGAGTCGGTAACACGAGCCGTAATGACGCGTTCGAGTTCGGTCTTGTCATCTGGCACAGCGTTGTCAGCAATCCGCTGACGCCGAATGATCACCCGAGTTTGTCGCGGTGACGCCTTACGTTTGGGCATGCTCAAAAATACAACAGAGAGCAAGAACAAGTAGCCAAAGGACAATTTTCTTCTCAATAGTACTCAAATAGCAATGTCTCAAACTTTCCGGGCAAAATAAGCAGTAATAATTGTATCAAATCACATGTAAAACCAAGAGTCTAAATTCAATATGAATATATATAAATTAAAACATCTGAAACTGATGTCATAGTAACCGCTTCACATGTTGTATAACTTAAGTAGTGTTGTTGCAGCAGAGCTTGTTAACAGGAGATCTGCAATTGTAAAAATGTAATTCCGACAAATGTTATCAATTGTAACGATAAAACAAAATAGACATATGGCAAACTATGTGCCAGTATAATAAATGCTATGCAAAAAGCACAGCATGAAGTAAATATAAGATGCTACAATGGATAGCATAACATGTATTACACAATTACAAAATATGCTATAGAAATAGCACAAAATGGGATTTATGAAGAACCCACTGCTAAAAAAATGGCACAACCTATAATGTATATAACCAGACCGCATGAAAACCCATGAAAATAGTCAACTAAATGCTGTGATGCATAAAATGTATCGGACATCCAAGATATGTAACGAGTACACATCCCGCTAGAGAACAAATAGTGACATATATTTATATAATAATTTTATAAATGTAGACTTAGCTACATATCATATAGAATGGTGTAGTAATTATAGTCATCAATATATGAAATAGTTGACAGCTATATATAATATATATGTAGACGTAGCTACATATAATATAGAACAGTGTATTAATCACAGTCATCACTATAAGAAAGAGTGACATATATAATGTATATGTAGACGTAGCTACATATAACATAGAACAGGGTAGTAGTCATAGTCATCAGTATATGAAACCCTCAACAGTAAACAAATAAAAGTGTCGCTGATAACAAACTATTTGTGCGTGCATACTCCTGTATTGTTTTAAAAAGGCTATTAAAGAGGGACACCTCGCTTACAAACGGTTATGTGGCTATTGTCATGGAACTATCGCCACAATCCAGCATTCATTGCTTCACCTGATCATTATACAACTCTTGTTGTTGGTATGCGTGTATATACCGGCTTTTAAATTGATTAAGGAGTTCACCCACAAACAAACGACTACATCAAGATTGTGACATTAATTCATTCGTTCGCTAGAGCAATAATTTCTCTAGCTACGTATAACCCATTGCGTGACTCAACTGAAATGTCATTTTCACCTATGTGAAAAAAAATTATTCTAAGCTTCTCCCGGATAATGTGGGGTAACAACTGTCGCATCAAATCAACACGACCTCTCCGTTTATACAGAAATTTAACCTTGCATGTGATCAAGTCCAAACCTGAAGACATATCATCTCGACTTCCTGTAGCCGATTCTAAACGAGCAACAAAGCTATGGCCCATTATAACTGCTGATGTCATTATAACAACAAACCAGCAAACTGAAGTCTGTTTCATAGAGTTATAGTTAATGTCAATAATGACAACAAGTGTGTAAATGATATATCAATGTTATCATATCTCTTTGCAAAGCAGTGTATGCATTTCATCAAACACACATGTTCAAACGAAACACACAAAGTTCTGTTGTGTCGATCCGTAAACACAAAAGTTTACCAGCTTTTGAAAGATCGAGGCCGTGTCGCTTTCCGAGCTAGAGGGCAATGAATGTTCAGTCGTCCGCACAGACTGAGTTGTTTACTTCCAGAGTATGATCTTCTATCAGTGAGGTGACCAAGAAAGTCGAAACAGAGGAAAACTGCAAAAGAAACCAAAGTATATTAAATATATGCGAAACAGAAAGGTGTACCGTAATCCTAAAAACACTAGTAGACTTCATTGATGAGGATGACATATCCAAAGTGCGCAGCTGTCATAGTAAATCGAGGATATGCCTAGCTTTCTTCAGTCACTCGACTCATGTCACTGTCACAGTGTCAGGGACAATGTGCTGCTGGAACAAATAAACGGATATCACAGCCGTTAAAAAATCAAACTTATTACGAAATAAATCAACAACATAAATAAACCTACATTCACTGCAAAAAATACTGGTGTAAAACACACAAAACTAAAAGAAAATCTACTTTTTTGTTTACAAAATTGAAACGTCATATGACTCGCAGAACCAAAATCTTAGCCTGATAAACATCGCCGTCTATTGGATCATTTGTGTCACGCGGGATTTCGGCATATCGATGTTAGTTCTCAATCATCCACTGGGGTCACCATAGCTAGGCGTCAGCACTACAAGAAATATATGAGGGTAAAGATATGGAGTAACAAAACATATAAATACAACGCCATTTACCCGTCTATAAAGTCTCATAAACGGTGTTTACTTCATTTTATAATATTTGTGTAAATTACAACTTCTAGTATCAAAACACAAATATGTGTACAGGCGACTGTTACAACCGGTAATGTAATAACCGACTGGTAATGCAATAAACCGACCGTTAATATAATAATCGACCGGTAATGTGATAACTTGACCGGTAATATAATAAAAACGACTAAGTTGATTATGATGCCGACGATAATGAAGGTGATGATAATGATGTTAGTAATGATGACGAAGACGGTCATGATGAGGATAATAAATTATTACGAAGACGATGACGTGGAAAATGAAGACTATTAAAGGGTCACGTTAGTAATGCTGATGAGTATAATGATAATTATTACTATTATTATTACTATAATTACGACGATGATGATAATAATACTACTAATAATGTTGATAACGGCAGTGATGATGAGGGTAATAAATAATAATGATGACGAGGAGGAAGAAGATGAAGACAAATAAGGCGTCGTCTTAGTGATATGAAGGTGTTGATGATTATGACAATGATAACGACGACGACAATGATAATGATGATGACTGTGATGACAAAGATGATGTCCATGACTGTAATAATGACTATGATGGAGAGGACGACGACAATGACAACCTGGCGGATAAGCATGCTGACACTCAGTTAACGTTCACTAATCATCATAGCGGATCGATCCGCTAGGTGGCGTGTTGATTGGTTGCATTGTTGTGGTTCTGTGATATAACCTGCAAAATCCAGAAACGACCGAAACACGGTGTGTCAGTTTTGACAGTACAAGTACGTGAACACTGCATATACCAAACAGTTGTTATCGATTCTTATCTGTCGTTAAAAACTGTATGAGATGTTTTAATACTGCTGGTCAAACTATCGCCCGTGATGGGTCTTGTTGTGCAACCGCGTTGAATGCCAGCTGACCGCCTAAGCGTGACACTGTCCTGGACGCTATCTGCAACTGACACTTTCAAGTGGGTTTAAGTGCGTTGAATGCTAGCAGACCACGGAAGCGTGACATTGCCTTGGAGTGGACGCTATCCAAAACACGCCCTGTGGGATGCGTATTAGCCCGTGGATGTCCTCGACAAAATGATCCACAGGTTGGACGCTACATCAAGAAGTTCCGAAGATGCGAACACGGACGACATCCTGACAGCGCTGTTGAAAGTATACGCTCTGAATTTTCCTCCATGTGTTGTGCTAAACGCACAGGACATCGTGGGAATGCCCAAATATTCGCCCGGTGAGCTGTTGGAGCCGTCTCTAGTGGAGCGGCTGGCAGTGGTAGAGAGCCAGTTGCGACAACTTAGTGACAGCACAACCACTGACAAACGTCTGCGAATGGAGGCGATCTTTCTACACTCACAAAGAAAGCCGCTTCCACCCACAGTCGGTCTCCACCCACAGTCGGTCTTACGCAGATACACTGGAGACTGCTACTGACAAGCAGCAGAAGAAACTGACTGTGAAACTATCACCGGCCAGCACCGATCAGTCAGGAAAACATAGGAAGAAAAAAGTGGATTCTGGTACTGTAAAAATAGGCAAGCACCACGAGTCACGACCGAGTCAAGGACCGTTGGCTCGACTACTGTTGTTTACAGTGCCGCACTGGTTGTTGACGATGTTGACACGCAAGTTCGCATTGATGTCAACTCGAGCGCAGGTGACTCATTCGATATTCCTCGCTACCTTCGGCGTAAGAACGAGATATGCATGACTCAAAAGACAGTTACTGCAACGGCTACCGCCTCATAAACATTTAAGGCAGCCAGAAATGGTAAATCGTTTAGAGAAATATTTGTATCACGGGTCTCTAAAGAAGTTAAGCTGGAAGATTTTAAAACCTATGTGGAAAGCAAGGGCTTCATTGTGTTGAATGCTAAGTGTGTATCACGTAACGAGGCTAAAGACAGCTCATTCAAATTAAGAGTACCTCTCACAGAATGTGATAAGCTGTTTGACAGAAGTGTGTGGCCAGAAGACATCAGCATTCGTAGATTTCGCTTCAAGAACGCGCATAACACGTTCTGATTTCATTATCATCAAAGAGCTCATCAAAGCACATGATTTTGTTTTACTCCAGGAACATTGGTTAATTAAATCTCAGTTCCATAGGATTAAAAACATACCCTGTGATAACAATGTTAGCATTTTATCTCATGATGCTTCTGGAATAGATAATATTATGTTTTAAATGGCAGAGGATATGGTGGATGTTCCATTTTGAGGAACAATTCCTTGAACTGTATTGTTTCCCCTGTCATCATGAACTCTAATAGAATATGTGCAGTTAATATAACTATGCAAAGCATGTCATTATTACTTTTTACTGTGTACATGCCATGTGATACCAGGTCTAGTGATGATCTGTACTGCAATATTTTAATTGAAATTATGAGTACATGTAATATAATGAACTGTTCCAATTTCATTATTGGAGGTGATCTGAACACGTCTTTCGAGCGTGTGTTTTCTAGCTTTAAGAAATATTTAAATTACATATGTGAATGTGAACCAATCAAGCCATGTATTGATTTTGAAGGACATAATGTTTGTTATACATTTACTAGTCCTGTGGACAATGGTACTCGTGTCATTGATCATTTTCTGTTAAACAATGGACTATTTGACCATATGTTAGAATATTATACTATGCACGATGGTGCAAATTTATCATTTCATTCGCCACTGGTTCTTACCTTGAGTTTAGATGTTAATTATTGTTCACCTTCCTCTAGAAGGTACATATCTAGACCTAAATGGCAAGAAGCGTCAGACTGTAACTTAAGTCAGTACAGCAAAGTTATAGAAAGTATGATTGACGAAAAAATATTTATACCATGGCATTCTCAAGAATGCCGTAATAAACATTGTCCTAGCAGGTTAACGCATTGTCACGATATTCAGATATTTCATGATTCAATAATGGATTGTTGTATAAGAGCTTGTCAAAACTCCATTCCACATACTTCATAACAGGGAAATCCGAAGGTAATAGCGGGTTGGAATGAACCTTCTTGATATGTTTTATACTACGTGGCGCAAAGGTATAAGAAAACTGTTTAATCTACCAGTTTGCACGCATTGTATTATGGTGCCACTTTTAGCAGACTGTTTACCTATTCAAATTCAAATGATGAATCGAATGGTACGATTTATGCAGAGTTGCTTGAAATGCAGTAACTCCAGTTTGAACATGCTCTCTCATCTGGCCCTCCAAGGTAGTGGGTCATACATGTCTAACAGTTTTAACTATATCATGTCCAAATTCAAACTTGATGCCATGATATTCTTTCGAATGAAGTCTAGTTAGTTTGATGGTATGATTCAAGACCACTACCAGGAGGGGCTGGATGATGAACTAATATGTACAGTCTCATTTGCAAAAGATGTATTACATAATATATATAATGCGGGTAGCTCTTCTTTTTTAAGCATTGACGAGCTGCGCTCATTGCTTACTGTTTTATGTACACAGTAACTTATATACATTGATTTCATCGAATTGTACAAGTTTTTAGTACAAATAAATGTATTATTATAGCGCGTTTGCAGATACTCGTTGTTTGTTCAAAATGACGATGGTCGAAGAGAATACGAAGTTCATTACCATCGATAGGCCCTAGTCGTGATATTGAACAATGGTCAACAAATATTGGTATTGCTATGCTATTGGCTGAGGGTAGACATAAACATTATTGTGTTTCCGTCTACTCCACATAGCCAAGTTTATGACGCAGGAGCCGTTTTTCCAGTTTTTGCCGCGCGCACATGGTTCCTGCAGTTGTATCGATCGCTTTACGTGTTACGCGCTGGTTACATTTTATGTATTACGTGCACTTTACGATTTAAATTCAGAACCGTTAAGAAACAACCTGATTTACCCTTACCCTATATGGGTGTCTCTAAGGGCCATTGATTAATCCCTGGACGTTTGGCGCTAGAGGTTCAAGCTGTCTAAGACGAAAATTTTAAGATACATACGCTAGGTCGATAATAGTTAGATGCTGATCTTTCACGAAGTAGTACTCTATACAGTTGACGCAGCTTTCCTTAGGATGTTCATTTCCAACAGATAAAGTGATTGTTGCGACCATAAGCAACAATATATGGGAGAATGTTATAGACTCAGACACACGTAGTATGGTCAACATAAAGTGCTTGTTCTCCTACCCCAAACACAAACGCATACAAAACCTATGCAGCCGATACTACTGCGTTTATTCTACAAAAATGTGTTGTCATTCATTATGCACTACCGAGAGAACCGTTGGACAATAAAATAAAAAGGTGAATTCTTATATAGCGCAGTACTCAGTCCTCAGGGCTGTTCAAAACGCTTTACACTTTACTCCCTAGCAGACCTGTTCAGTCGAACATCATCTCGACTTTTTTGGGAACCATTCATCCATGCTGCAATTTTGTGCGAAGACTATTCGTATATGCAAGCATCCACCATAGTCTATAGTAAGGTACTCATTCTTACAGCTGAGTGAACTAGAGCAACTTAGAATGAACGACCTTGCACAAGGTTCGACACAGCACACAGTATTCCAACTCAGGTTCTCTCTCGATTGAGAGTCCGATGCTCTAGTAACTGCACCGCCGCGCTCTACATGGATGTACGCTGCTCATCTTGAATAATTCATCTTGTCGGTTAGATTATCTTATGATCAAGCATGCCACCGTTTTTGTTAGTAGATGTGTCAGTCCTCAAACTTAGATTATACTGACTACATCGAGGAAAGTGGAAAAGGGATACGTCATGAAATCCTATCCCATAGGTTTCTGACATAAACATTAGGGGCTATTGTTCAATGGCCTCAGAAATAAACATATCGAATGTGTGTGTGTGTGTGTGTGTATGTGTGTGTGTGTGTGTGTGTTTGTGTGTGAGAGAGAGAGAGAGAGAGAGAGAGAGAGAGAGAGAGAGAGAGAGAGAGAGAGAGAGAGAGAGAGAGAGAGAGAGAGAGAGAGAGAGAGAGAAAGAGTGCGTGTAATCGTTATTTTTGCTTATCATTCCGGATCATATGATAAGAACTGTAGCATTGCACCTCTACACATACAACGGCAATTAGAAAATATCCAACTATAACAAAAGTGTTTTATATATATATATATATATATATATATATATATATATATATATATATATATATATATGTGTGTGTGTGTGTGTGTGTGTGTGTGTGTGTGTGTGTGTGTGTGTGTGTGTGTGTGTGTGTGTGTGTGTGTGTGTGTGTTTAAGTAGCAATAACAAAAAAAGATGGAATATAAATTATCATTGTGATAAGAAGTTAGATTAACATTTTGACAGCACACAATGCCATATATATTTGGAACATGTTGATCACGGTGTCACGTAGGTACCTACATGTAGGTAATTAACAATAAAAAACACTTATATAAATTGTTAGTTTACGTATCCGCTAGCTGCAGGTCATAATATTTTTTTATTAAAACAAATATATACCAATATATATAGATAAGTATCTTATGCGCAGAGAATATGCATAGAACAAAACACAGAACATTTTGTGGTTTCGTATTGAAAGATCATGTGAATAATTCAGTTTTTTCTACATAATAAAAAATTGTAATTATTGCCAATTAAGTTTGCTTCAAAATAAACAAAATCTACACAAAGTCAAGTCAAAAGGTTTGTATATGTTCTTCTTTCAGTTATGGTGTTTGTTTGATTGATTGTGAACAATGATAAACCATTGGAATAACATTAAAATGACACCAACTGTCTACCATCTGTAATTTATTTAGGAGTGAATTTATGATAAAGGTTATACATAACCTTTGCATTGTCACTGTATTTAGTGTCATGCCCCTAAATATTACAACATTAGCGTAATGTAAGAAATGTGTTTAATATTGCATAATTACTAAAGTACTCAAATGCCTAAGATCATACTTTCACTGATTATTGTTAATTATGAATGTTTCAACATAAAAAAAATCAGCAAAATCGGAGTAGTTATAACACCTCGAAGGTATCAAGGTCGGGTCAAACTTTGACGACATTTACCTCTGGAAAGGAAGGTCAGGTTGACATAAAATTTGATTGGTAATGGTATTGTGTCGATATTATACAAGTAACTGCCAAGGCTTAAATTTGCGAGCAGTGGCTCGCCAATGGCGACCAAATATTGTCGTGGTGAATGACTTTAAAAAATGGGCGCCAACTGGTGAGTATAAAGATTTGCTAAATCAATAAATAATGTGGGCCAGAAAATCATCATTTACTTGAAATGTTGACAACACGGGATGGAACTACCACCACTTCGGTAGGGTGGTATTGGTAAGGGGCCAGCAGTCTAGGCAGAGAATGTCGTCATTCACCTGAAATACTTTAGCACAACACATTTTACGTAACTATGATTAAGATTAATGAGTAACTTCCTGAATGTAACTGTATCCCTGGGCAAATATGTTGGATTGTCACTGTATCTATTTCTGGCTTGATTGTCCAAAATGTGGACTGTGGGATGAGGAGCGATGGCGGGGGGGGGGGGGGTAGGTATTATTAACCAACCCAGCATTTGTTTTCCATGACTACTTGAGCTTTCGAGGACGACCTAACATGAAAGACATATTACAATATAAACACTACCAGTATTATGGCTAATGTAGAGCTTGAATTATATTATTATGGTAATTCAGATAGTTAATAGATTTGTGATAGAATGATAATGTATAATGGTTCATTTGAAAACATATTGGAAAGTCGATTCTCATACAAACCAGGAGCCTTTTTCTGAGACCTGTATTGCGTGGTCAGTTTTATGCAACTAAAGTCCTATGATTAAGGTGTTATTAGCTCTGAATCATTGGTCATGGTGAGACCTTAAGCTAGGCATTATTGGTATGTATCAACAAATTAATAACAGTAATATTATAATAACTTTCGTATGTAATGCCCCAGCCAAATCATTGCTCTGGGGCGTTTATTGCCCACACCAGAATAATAAGTAAATCCTATGGCTCAACCAACACATGATAGTATTGTAAAAGGTTACACTGTAATGAAAAAATTGAGAATCTGACACTGACCAACGCTAACACCAAATCAGATAAGTTAGCTGAAGAATGCGCTGTTTCAAGTCGATCAGTAAAATTTATATTGTTTGTCAGAAGCCTCGACTAATATAAACAGGGCCGCGTTCAGAGTTCCCGCCGTACCGCACCGCGACGTCGCTTTTTGCCCCGAAAGCCATTGTGCCATTCAAAGTTACATCGTGCTGAAGCCGCGACACGCGCCGCCCAAGCGTGTCTCCAAAATGGCCGCCGTAGTTGGTTTTGAGGTGGATTATTTGTTGATGGCATTAATAATCATTAGCCAGGAAATGGAAAGAGTGACGGCATTTTCATCAAAAACACATTCGAAATCAGTCACATAAAATGCACAACGTTTGCTTTCAACACAGCCATTTTGTAACAATTGAACTTCAGGCGGTGAACCACGACGGATCGGGACGTCGCGGTGCGTCACGACAGAAATTCTAAACGCGGCCCTGATTCCGCAAGGCAGAGCCACCTTTGGGCGCTTTCCCAACCGCCTAGTTTCAACATGCATTTCCAAGTAGGCTCTATCACTGAAATGAAGGAAGCGCGATGTTTGCAAAGAATCTGAATAAATATCCGTGAACTTTCATTCTAACCTTGCAGTTGAGGACATGTCGTTGGGGTCCCAATTTGTAATATTTTAGTCGCTGTTTCAATTCCCATTATAATCAGCGGGCCATTAAATCAACATGTTTAACATTTGTTTCTGCATAACATGAAATAAATATTCTTGAAGGCATATTTAGTGGTTAGCAACTGCCCTGATTTATCCAAGAATCTCTTGCCTAAGGAATATTGGTAACGGGAAGTAAGAACGTTCGTCAGACAACACACAGAAACATTGACAAGTACCACGCAGACAGCAATTCTCCAAATATATATTTATATTTTGATAACAGCCCTGAAAACCGTTTATATATATATATATATATATATCGCATTTGAATAATGTCTCCTAAGAGCGTGTAAGCACATGCACATGCAAGCTAGACCTACTACTGAGTGTATGTTTTTACATTATTTACCTCGTGTGTCATATCTTTGGCGTTCGTTGCGTTGTGTATGCGAACACACTTATCTGTTGATCAAAATGTTCTATACAAAAACTCAGACCCCCGCATATCATGTCACAAAGGTTTCTTACCAATGTGAATACGAATATGTGACCTCAAATTACCATCTACTGAAAAATTTTATGTTCACGTATCACACAGATTTCCCAACAATGTGGATGCGGATATGTGACTACAAACCACCATTTATTGAGAACTGTACACCACAGGTATTACAGTTGTAGGGTTTCTCCGAGTGTGGATACGGATATGTCTTTTCGAATTACCACTTTGTGAGAAATCTGCTCCACAATTATCACATATGTAGGGTTTATCCCCAGTGTGAATACGGATATGAGAGCTCAAATGACTCTTTTGGGAGAATTGTGCATCACAGGTATGACCTTTGTAGGGCATCTCCCCAGTGTGGATACGGACATGTCTTTTCAAATTTCCACTTTGTGAGAATTCCGCACCACAGGTATCACATTTGTACGGTTTCTTTCCCGTATGAACTCGGATATGTGACATCAACTGATTGTTTTTTTACAAATTGTGTACCACAGCTATCACATGTTACGGATACGGGTCTTTAAAAGACCACTTACAAACAATGTTGCACCGTAAGTATCACACTTATAGGGTTTCTCACAAATATGAACTCGAATATGTAATTTCAAATTACTATGTAGCGCTAAGCCATCTTTGTTTCGGAAACATTTCCCACAAGTTTCACAGTTAAATCGTTTCTCAACGATAGCCGGAAGCACATTCGCATACATACTGAAACTATTCGTTTATAACCTGTTTACACATAAATCACATTTTCTACGATGTCATACTTGCGTCTTCAAAGTAATAACGATTATAAACATGTTGAAGTGTTATCACTAGTTTGAGAGTATGTATGCACTGCTCAATAATAACCAGGCATGCATTATGTATGCATGCATCAACTTTGAAGGCTTTCTCACAAGTGTTACTGTTTACATATAGCCTCAAAGCACCATCCTGTTAAACAGTTTTCACATTATGCCTTATACAGAAGGTGTGTCACATGTGTCAGTGTGCAATTGCAGCTTTAAAGCACTACTCATATGAAAATATCTTCCACGTGTGTCACATAGCGTTTCCATCTGCCTGGGAAAGCAAATTAATCTTTGCATCTGCTGCACAACTGTCACTTTTGAATGGCTCCACGCCAGAGGAAGTGGTTGTCTCTTTAGGTGTAAATATTATATCACGATTGACTTAGTGACGTTTTCACTTGTTCTTGAAGTTAGATATGTTGACATTCAGTGACTTGGTTCGATGTCCTACGTCGTATTGGTGGACATAACTTGACAGTTGTTGTAGTCAATGTGTTTGAGTTTTTGCTGCGTTGTCACTTCATTGTTGACACTTCTCTCACAGACCGCTTTCAACTCTCAATGCAGTGTCCTGCGACAACATAACAGTAATTACTACCATATGCAAAGCCAGTGACACAATCAGAAGTCACATCGGTCTAGTCCTATGAAAGAGGTTAACTGAATAGATCGAACTATTCCACCAGCATGCAGCATTAAACTGTAATAATCTGTTTTGTAGGGAAAATCCAGATAATATCCATCTAGTGAGACTACAAAAATAACATGTACAATGTTCTAACAACATTTTTCTACGGATGCTCTGAAAATATTTCTAATGTATGTAAAGAAGCTTCATTTGTACAACAAAGTAATATCCGAACCATCTAATAAAGTATAAGTACATATGACAAAAGAGACAAGTAGAGAGAATGAGTGAGAGAAGATTTATAAAGTGAGTGTGGGAAACAGACAATGATAGTTGAAGGACAGGAAGAACAAAATCAAGACCGAGAGCCAGAGTGAACAAAGATCTTGCAAAAAGCAGTGATCATTAGTTGCGAGTAGATAACATTGTTGGAGACTGGGAAAGGTGTATTCTGGAGCACTGGCACAGGAACGAAATTAGTATTGGGGGAGCTGAGAACCAGAGCTTCAGCTCTGGTGTTAATCATTACACTGAAAACTCTTGAAGAAAAACTACCACATTTTCAGCTTCTCAGCTCTCGTCTGATGACATTGGAATATAGTGGGGTGCTGTTTTGACAATTTTTAGCGGCGACGTTCAAAGGCTCAGATTTACTATAAAGGCAGAACCATATGTCTACCCCCGCAGCTAAATTCCACGGGGGCAGCATTCACCTTGCCAACCCCCCGCCCCCCCATGTTCCCGCGTCTATGTTCTGGAGAGGGTGGAACGGACTGGGTGATTGTTGTTCAACCTTCTTCAATTAGTTGAAATTGATATACATTTCACGAATATTTAGGTAATTATAATAATAATAATTCCACTTCTTAATATAGCACTTTCTAAGTAAGTAAATGCCAATCAAATCACATCACATATTAAAATGACGTGTTGACTAAATGCTAAAATATAAATTAATTAAATAAATAAGCTAAGATAAAAATAAATAAATAAAAATAGATAAATTAGGGTATAAAAATACAATTTCAAACAATGAAATTAAAAACTAAGTAATACTATAAAATAGAAACCAGTGTCATTTAGATGTGGCAGCAGTGCTTGCATCAAGGCATGTAGTGCAGGCGAAATAGGTGGGTTTTAAGTTGTTTCGGGAAAGCCGCCAATGTTCCAACCGATCGCACACATTTTAGCAAGCTATTCCACATATGTGAGCATGTCACTGCAAAGCTACCCCGTCCGATAGTTCTCTTCTCGTCTGGTGACATAAGAATATGGAGGGGTGCTATTTTGAGAAAAAATTGCGACGACGTTCAAAGGCTCAGATATACTATGAGGGCAGAACCATATGTATATCCCCGCAGCTAAATTCTACGGGGCAGCTGTCCACCTTGCCCCCCATGTTATCACGTCTATGTTCTGGAGAGCGTGAACGGACTGGGTGATTTTTGTTCAATCTTCTTCCATTAGTTAAAATTGACATACATTTCACGAATACTTTAGGTAATTGACAAACATGTTTATTGGTGTCAATATTAAATAATAACTAATTGCATAGGCATAAATAAAACGCATTAATTGACTAGGCCTACCTCGACTCTAGACTACATGTTTGTAAAGAAACATCATTTTGCAATGTTCACCTCATCAACATTGGCTACAACTGTAATTCCACTTTTAATTATTCATATGATTGTCTGTTGTACAAATATACGATGATCACTTATCACCAAACCACGCATGATAAGTGTGACACTGGATCTCAAAGTGGCATATGCACTGCTGTAAACTATTCTATTGTGTTCTGCACGTGTGGGTTGATATCACCCGTTTATTGCCCACATCGGAAGAAAAGTAAAGCCAAAGGCTCACGGAAATAACATATGCCAGTAATATAAAGGGTTGCGATGTAAATATAAACCATACAGTCAAATAGCGACCAACGCCAACACAACATTAGACATGGAAGCCCAAGGATGCACTACGTGAATTCCAACGCTTAAACATTTACACACCGCCACTGGTCTGCGAAACCACCTCCATCGTCTACGCACCGTGACGCGGCGCCACTCTTTGTCACAAATCTCGATTAATATAATCAGACTCCACAAGGCAGAGCCACCGCATGTAGCTCTGCCCGGTAGCAAATATCCGCGGCATTCATTCTCATTAATAAATTATTGTGGATACGGTCGTTTGTTTTCAATTGATAATATTGTGGTCGTCGTTTAGATCTCATTACAAAGTACAGCCAAAGGTTGGGACCCTTTATCATAGAGGAGCTTTATTCGAGCCACCCCCAAAGTGTTACTTTGTTAATACTTAAATTACTATACCTATCTGCCAACTTTTGTTTTAATTCCGGGAGATTCATGAGTGGTTCTGCACGTTTCCCGAATCCCGCTGTCTGGTCGGGGTGTTTCGGATCTTGACATCAGAAGACGGCGGAGATGCTCCTGGATATATCTCATCCGGAACTTCAGCGGTTCAGCCTATTTCAGCACATCTCCCATGGTATCGCGCTGTCTTAGATGATGACATCGAAAGATAGAGAGGATTTGTTGGCGATTTTAAAAGAAAGTCAGGAAGATCTGCATGTATTCCGGGATCGGGTCGAACTGACGGTGTCTACGGGGGCGGCTATCTCTCTTTCTACCGCTGTCTCAACCTCCGCTGCTTCAGTGTCTAATGTCGACATTCATACATGTTTAATAAACCCACTGGTCGCTGTGGCAGGTCAGGCAGGAGTGCACTTCATTATGTCAATTTGTACAAACAATTCCTTTCCCTGACAAGATATCTTGGTAGTTCATTCGTGACAGTCGTGAATGCAATATTTGTTAAATGTCAGAAAACACGGCATTCTTACATAAACATCGCGACGTATACTCTAAGCCCAGCGATGGTTTCAACGCACCTAACACGTAGACAACCGCGTCACGCACGTGCTGCAGTACTCGTTGTATTTTCAAAATGAAGAAGGTCGGAGAGAAAGTGAAGTTCATGTCCATCGATACCTCTGGTCGTGAAAGTGTAGAATTGTCCAATAATGTTCGTGTTGCTATGACGATGGCATGCGGGTAGATGTACAGCATATTGTCTCAGGGTCTACTTCGTGTTGCCAAACAACCTAGTCCATGACGCAAGGGCCGATTTCCCGAAACATTTGCTGCGCGTGGTTTCTGCGATTGTTAAATGACGTTTTACACTTGACGTGCGTATCACGTTTTACATTGAGAACAATGGATTTAACCTACAAAAGGAATAATCCTTTACCTATATGGGGTATTTTGAAAACAAATAGACTTACATTACATTCGTTGGTTCGTAGATTAATCGCTGAACGCTTTGGCGGCGAGAGATGCCAAGATGACAGCCGTCTAAGAATAAAATATTACCAAACATAAATACATGTAATCGATTATAGTCAGATTTAATTCGTTTCCATAGCTCTGTGAATGTTGTCATCGTAAGAGAACGTTGATTTTGTTAGTCAGTAAAGGGGCAGTAAAAATATTTGGATAGTTATGTGCAAATTTTAATTCGGCTGCGGAATACGGTTCAGTGTACTCATTATTAGGCAACACCATATTCATTGCAAATCACGTGGAACAAAAACAAAGTTCGGAGTATTATCCAAAAAAACTTATTATTCCATGTAAATTATATCTACTTAATTTGATTAATAAACGAAATTTAAATGTTGTGTTGGTTTATAATATGTCACAAGTAGAACTGCTTAAAGTGACCGGATACAACAATTATTATTATGCAATTAATAAGACTTAAATGTAGAAGTGCACGCATGTCTCTGTGACTAACTTGCGGAATACGGAGGAACTGGTCCGGGAATGCGGAAGGAAAGTACGCGGACGTTGACGGCAACTGTCGCTTTTAGAAAAGTTTCATTTTGAGGACCCCATAGTGGTGTCATTCATAAGGGACGAGTGCGTAATCGTTGGAACCAATCAGACGACGGGAAAAAATGGTTGGTGTCAACCTCATTATTTGTTAGAGCTAATATTATACATAGGTGGGGTTAGGGCCAATTAGAGTTGTAGCAAATAGTTAAGGTTATATGTGGTTACGAGTAGAGTTATGCTTACAGTGAGACCACCCTTCGATACAGTGTAAGGCCAAACTGCTCGTTTGCGTCCAGAGAGCGCTCTCAGCGAATTTACGCGGGTAACCGGGAGTTGACTAAGCAAGCCTTCTGTATCAGTCATCCTCAGGTTGCATCTGTCATACCTGTTATATTTCTCATACAATTTTTTAGCCCGCTAGTTTTAAATACTGCGCATATATTTGGGAAATAAAATGTGTTTGCTGTATGAATGTAGATTATATTAATGTTGAATGGTCAATACAGCTAATTGCTCTGTGATGCAAAAACTTATCCCAAGTGTTCATATTTATGCAATAGTGACCATTAATTACATTTACTGACGCACCTACCTTTACATCATAACTACGTTAGTGAAAACGAAAACAAACCATGAAATGAATATGTTCATATAGTTTGTTTTAATACAATACATAATCACGAATATTTACATCAACGCGTAAATGGTTAATCACGTTACTGAAGTTACGATTGTTTATTTATCTTAGCCACACTATCGCGGCAACACACATACGTCAAATCTTAACGACTGACAGTCATACAATTATTCACTAAAAAAACAGACACAGAAGACAGTTTCTCCCAACTAGTTCCTGTCTAACGTTAGCTATATCGTAAACTAGAGCAGTTTGTTCATTGCAATGCAAGTTACAACGACGACGAGGACGACGACGACGACGACAACGAAAACATCAACAAAAGAAAAGGCAACGACAACAACAACACTTCTAAGGCAGACGATGATCACAGTAGCAAGAACAACAAAACGCAGACGTTCGCGATGGCGAAGGCGACAACCACAGCAGCAGCAGCAGCAGCAGCAGCAGCAGCAGCAGCAGCAGCAGCAGCAGCAGCAGCAGCAGCAGCAGCAGCAGCAGCAGCAACAGCAACAGCAGCAAAAATAACAACAACAGCAGCAGCAGCAACAAAAATAACAGCAGCAGAAGCAGCAGCAGCAACAACAACGCATACGATGACGACGACCACTGCAATAACAACAGGAACATCGAAAAGAATCAAATAACGACGAACGACATTGGTAATAGCAGTAAGAATAAACACCCACTGCGACTAAATGACGTCCCCCTTAATCAACCATGAAATATATGGTCAACGGTCTCAATCACTCGATGACAGATTCATCACCGACATATTTGTTAATGACGAATGGTATATGGATGATAGCTTCGATATGACAAACAATCGGTCACGTCATAATTACAGCAACGTGCATAAATACACCCACTAAACTATAGCGGTCTAACACGCGTTACAACGAAAACAAAACATGACTGCTCATATTTTACTGCACTGGAATGAAATACTACAGGCGGGTGTCACCGTTCTGGACTGAACAGTTTGCGTCTTGTGCCAAAGTGCTTATATCGGGAGTTTTCCTCCTCTGTGTCCCATTGAAACGTTCTCGCCATAATCTACGAACGGTCGGCGTCAAAATGAATGAAACGCAAATAAAGACTCCCTGGCAAGTGTAGCACACAATGAATGGGTACCATAGGAAACGGAAAAGGTCGATGTTTGCCAAGAAACCAAACAGCCAGGTGAAACCCATCAGTGACGTCAACCGTACCTAAATGCCGAAAGTCCTGCTTTGTTGGTGCTCTGATCGGGCCTTGCTGCCCACTGACATGGAACTTTTGAGAGCAACGAGGGTGTGGACAAATAACACTGCATTAGCTGTTATCGCTACTGCTAGAGGAACTGCGAAATAGTATACGTTGGCTCTGCGACCTGCAATCCAACACATAGTCTTGCTGCCGTAACTTAAAGGTCGTGTCGTATAGAAGGCGAGCACCAGACATATAGCAACAAAGACAGCCGGTAGGCCCCAGGCGTACACAGCAAATGTACATAGACGATATGTACTGGTAAAACCGTTGGGTGGTCTCGTATCTACAAATGTGCACGATACGTCGAAGGCAAGTACATTCATCCAGAGGAAGGATACCAGCCAAGTGTAGTGCTGAATGACAGCCACGACGGTACAAGCCTCGCTGTACGACAAAAACTGATCACTCACTTGCAACGACAGCTGGGCAAAGAACAGCGCCCCGCATAGATTCATTACGCCGTCATCGTAAACGCGAGACAGACCATTGACAAAATGTTCCCAACCATCGAAAGCGTATCCTGTACAAAAAAGTTCTGTTTTACTGATACTACGAATCCTGCTTAGCTTGGGAAGTAGGTAGGAACATAAAACGACCGCATTTGATTCCAATCTAACAACGTGTCTCTCGTTGATTTCCACTTCTTCTGACGTTCCTTCATATAACAGCAGTGAATCACCCAAGTCAACGTGTTCGTTCGCCTGAAATGTGACCGTGACACAATTGAATACGTCTGGCTCACAAACCAACGCAGTGGCACGTACAGTCAATCGTTCGTTTAAGGAATTGTTCATCCGCCAAGATATAATAACAGGAACTTCTGCCACGTCATACATCTCCGACGTACTCACAACTAGAAATTTAGACGGAAACTTAGACGCAAACATCATGTAATGGTCACTTACAAAGATTACATCACGTCGTATTTTTGGTGAACCATTTATACACGTGCCAGATGTTTCGATAGCACATCGGTTGAAAACAAATATGTTGAATTGCGGAGACTGATTTGGGAGACTGTTGACGTGGTTAACGTACCTCAGTGCATTAAACACAACTTTAGCGAAATTGCGGGATATCGCTTCTTGAATCCAAAACAGTAGATGTATTGGAAATAACTTCATTCCAATGTTTGAATTATTTAACGGCGTTGCATTCGCTACATTGTTTGGAATTTTCTAAGCCAATTCTTCGGATAATACGTACTAGGTCAAGCTATCCAAACTGGTTATTGTACGTACAGTATAATATATGGAACACTCAAATTATACATGGATTCGTCAACAACATCGACATCATCTTAATCATAATACTCAAAGTCGTCATCATAATTATCATTGTTTTCTACATCACCATGATCTTCTTACTTGCTTTCATGATCTTCATTGTCATCATCACCATCATATTCGTCTTTGTTTTCATTCTGTCATCATATTCATCATAATCTTCAACTGGTTCATCTCTCTTTTCATCGACATCATGAGTATCATCAACGTTGTCATCGTGTTTATCTTCATCTGAATCACCGACTTTATAACTATTTTCATCATTGTCATATCCATAGACTTCGAATTCATAATCTTCTTTGTTCTCCTCTTATTCATCTTCTTATTTATCGTCGTCCTCATATTCAAGATCCTAGTCATTGCAGTCACCTTCATATTCTTTTGATGGGCTTTATTATTATTATTCTGTGCAAAACAGACACGACCACCGCTCCTCGCATAGTCATCTGTTGACGGCGAACTTGTTTGACCTTTTTTGTGGAAAGTCACAACTTTGAGTATAGATAATTTCACGGTGACCTAGTTTAACTTTCGCTAAGCCTTATTAAACCACATCGCAGCCAACCGTCATACCAGATGTTAACGTTTAAATCGTATACAGTGTATACCATTTCTATTTATACTGCTAAAACCAAACAGTCCTTGTGGAATTGTTATACGCATATTAGCCATATATAAACAAGGTTTTGCGGGTAGCGGCGACAATTTGTCGCTGTGGCGCTTTCTAAACAATCATCACATTGTGTTCTACTTACCGACTCGTGGAACTTACAAAAGAAACATCTTGATATGTGGCGCAAAGTTATCAGAAACCTGTTTCATCTACCAGTTTGCCCGCATTGTAATATGGTACCACTTTTAGCAGACTGTTTACCGATTCAAATTCAAATTATGAATCGAATGGTACGATTTATGCAGAGTTGCTTGAAATGCAGTAACTCCAGTTTGAAAATGCTCTCTCATCTACCCTTCAAGGTAGTGGGTCATACATGTCTAAAGGTTTTAAATATATCATGTCCAAATTCAAACTTGGTGCCATGACATTCATTAGAGAATGAAGTCTAATCAGTTTTAAGGTATGATACAAGACCACTACCAGGAGGGGCTAGATGATGAACTAGTGTGTAGAGTCTCATTTGCAAAAGATGTATTACACAATACAGATATTGCGGGTAGTACTTCTTTTTAGCCACTGATGAGCTGCGCTCATTGCTTACTGTTTTATGTACACAGTAATTTATGTACATTGATTTAGTCGAATTGTACTATTTCTAGTACGAATAAATGTATTATTATATGATGAAATTAATGGGACATCTCAATCAATTTAGGGGAAATATCAAAATACAATGTTACATAGTGACATCATAAAGTTACTAGAAACTTAAGAGTAATGGGTAGTTTCAAATTAATAATAATAAAAACGAACAGCTAGAACAAGTAAAGGGTAATCTTTAGAAAAGTAAGTTAAAATTAAGTGTAATCTCATTCGACCATATTCATATAAACGAACAACGAACACGTAATATATTTAAAATATGCCTAATTTTAAGGGATTAAAAACAATAAGTAAAAAGAAGTCATCAAGGGGTCATTTTATAATGAACTAGCTATCTCATAAAACCAAGTTGTCTTCTCGAAAAAGTTAATTAAGTTAAGAGGACACCTCATAAAAAGAATGTGTCTTCCAATAAAGTATCATTACAAAATATGTAAGATGTCACCAACACATTAACGGATCATCTCAAAACAATAAGTGCTCTTATTTACTTACTTAGACTTAGTTCCTCCTGTTCCTCTCGGGACATCGGGCTACGAGCTTTCTCCATCTAAAACTGTCTTTCGCAAATTCTTTTGCCTCATTTCTGGTAATTTCCATTTCTGTCAGATCTTCTTTAAATGTCTTGCGCCACGTCTTAGTTGGCGTTCCTCTCGTTCTATTGCCACCTTCAGGCACCAAATAAATCGCTACATATGCTATTATATATGTTCAAAAACATAGGATATGTCCACTTAGTCTCCGTCGTCGAGACTTAACTATGTCATGCAGGCTATCCAGACCTGTCCTCCTCATCACTTCTTCATTGGTGATGTGTTCTCTCAGTGAAATGCCCAATATGGAGCGGAGGCATCGCCAGTGGAATATGTCAAACGTTTGTTCATATTGTTAATATACACTACAGTGTATTTTCGTTTGAACATTATTAAGCGATCTATAGGCAAAGCGTCATTTCATCCGTCAAGTGAATGGTATATCAACACGACTTGCCACAATAGTTGTTTTCAATAGCTTTGGAATACGTAATTTTCAACCGCATGTGATAAGATGGCGCAACGCGTCTAGCTAATAGATGGACACATCACGTGACATATTGCCTAGTAATATGGGCCGTCAAGTCGTAAAAAATGGTTGACGAACACGCGAATCTGTCACATACTCCCTCGTATATGTGAACCTTCTGGCCACAAATGTTTTAATGGAAAACTGTATGCTGGAATTATAGATGTAACACATATTGTCACTGTAATGTTTGTTTCTGAGTCCGTAAATTTGGCATCGGCCGTGGCTATAGACAGCGGGACTGAAGATAACTAAAGCATCATGGTATTCACTAATTACTTTAACAGCTGTCTCTCAACTTTGGTAGTGTTTTAGTACATTGTGTAGTTGCAAAGGTTTATGAACGTTGCTTCCTCGATGCGTCATGAAATCAGGTAGTTTCATCAACCAGTCGTTGCTTCAAGGTGATGATAACCTGCTATGTTTCTTGGTCTTATATTAATTGTCCTATCTTCATGAATAGTTAATATAAAAACAAATATAAAGTGCATTTTTATATGTTTTCAGACATACCGAATCCAATAGCGTCGTCAGTTCATTGACAAAATGTATATATTTTAAGATAGGGCACAGGTTAGTGGTAACATTCAAGATGGCCGCCGCCTGAATTGTGAATATCTACCAAATTTCATATCTTCCCAACCAGTTGACATAAAACCTTGGTTGATGTGTCCTGGTATATTTTTTCTGTCATGGTTTATTGTCATGCAGCTGGAGCTCCTCGTCTTGGTGTATGTGAGGTCTCTACGTGATTCCAACTTCTCGCTCTATGTCGCTGTCCTGGCAGTGTTGACACAATTTGTTGGCACTGGACCACGCTCACTATTCTCGATGGGTGCCGATTCACATTCGTGACATGATGACGTTGCATGTACGACATCCTGACGTAGCAAGCCAGTTCGCTCAAGGAGGCTTTATTGTGTACAAAACAAAACTTCCATTCTCAGCGATAGCTATCGACCGTGCACACGAACAAAACAACAAGGTCGTGGAAGGAAATGGTGGGGAAGTCGGTTTGTTACAAAATCTAAGAGCCCTACTGTGCTGGATGGTGGCAGGACCTGAATTGGCGAGGGACATTGAGAAATTTGAGATCAGTTGCATGGATCGCAGCTTTGAGAACACTGATACAAGCAATCTCAAGAACCATGAGCACACTAAGTCTGTGCAAGTCACATTTCTTAAGGAGGTCAGGGCTCTTGTTCAAGTAATTGAAGACATGGGAGATCCATCCACAGAAGATATTGGCTACCTTCTGGTACTTGACACTAGAGACGACGTTGATCCAGCAACAGTCGAAACCATGCGTGTGATAGAGTAGACAGGTCAGGACCAGTATTAAAAGTACACGACAGAGCGAGTTACACAACGAATAACACATGTATCTGATCTCATCAGTAGAAATTAAATGCCCTTGTTCAACCGATCACCATCAAGAGTTCTATCAAAAGAAAGCACGAGAATCATACATACCCACCGTTGTCTCAGCTAGGAAAACTCCCGTTTGGGACGAAGTCTGATCTTTTGGAATGTCTGGAAAAGTTCTGCACGTCGTGTCCGTCGATGTCATCATATTGGATGGTGTTGCAATCATCAACATGTTGAAGCCAATCGGTGTCAAAACATTCAAATAATATGTCACACAGGTGTTTCTTCCTTACGTCAAAGCGCAGTTGAGAAACATGACAAGAATTGACATAGTTTGGAATGTGTACCTGGAAGGGAATCTGAAGTCCATTGCGTGAAAGAAGCGAGGAACGGGTGTTCGAAGGAGAGTTCCAGCATCCAACACAATCCCAGGAAATTGGCAAGATTTTTTTTAGACTGGTAGACAACAAGACTAAACTATTCAACTTCTTTGCACACCAGGTATGAATGAACGTTTATTCAACAACAACAACAACATAATACATGTACAGTATGGTTTGCTGCTGCTGCTGGTGAAAGGACATAGCTGAAGTCTTAGACTTATGTGTTGCTATGCCCTTAAGCTACCAGTATGGCATGATTTGTTTTGGAAACAATATACATGCGTTTACACACTATACATCGATGATCACTGACCTAATAATAGCATTTGCATGCTAATATCAAGATCATTATATGCAACATGTACAATAACGTACAATGTATTGGTTCTTTTACTTACCACCAAAGGTTGTAGAGAATCTTTCTGTGGAGAAGGAGGTGTACTCAACATGTGACCAGAATGTCCTTTGCACCAGATGTGCGCATGTAGAGGCCAACACACGGATGCTCCTTCAGTGATAAATTTAATGCGATATTATACGCCGATGACACTACCCTGATTGGTCCACTTTGTTCCTTCCAATCTACTTCAGATGTGTTTGATAACATTACTTTAAGCATCAACATAAATAAGGAATTGGAAAAAATAAGTGAATGGTTATCAGTAAACAAACTGTCTCTTAATGCTAGTAAGACTAAATATATGTTGTTTAATTTTCCTCAACGCAGTACCGCGCGTATCGAATTAACGCTAAAAATAGATGACCAACACATTGATCGTGTTCAAGGATTTAACTTCTTAGGCACAACTATCCATGAAACATTAGATTGGACAGCACACATTGATAACATTTCCATTAAAATTTCAAGAACTCTTGGTATATTAAATAAGTTAAAGCACTTCTTACCTACATGTGCTCTAAAGATAATGTACAATTCCTTAATTGCGCCACACTTCAATTATAGTATTTTATTGTGGGGCTTTAATTTAAAAAGAATTTCGAAATAGCAGAAAAAGGCGATAAGAATTATAACCCACAGCGAATATAATTCCCACACAGAACCTCTAATGAAATCACTAAAGTTATTGAAGGTTGACGACATTTTCACGCAAAAATGTCTTATATTTTATCACAAATTTGTGAATAGTATAGTTCCTTCTTACTGTAAATCTTTATTTTCACTAAATACCACACACCATGGCCATCACACTAGGCAAAGTCATTACATCTCTATTCCGTACAGCCGAACCTCCCGAGCCAGAAAGTGTATAAGATACTACCTACCAACTCTACTCAGAAATATGCCACCTAGAATTACGGAAAAAGTCAATACTCATAGTCTTCACGGTTTCTCTTTATATCTGAAGAAATATATATTGGATCAATACCAAGAGACTTGCACAATTGCAAATTGCTATATATGTAGGCAAAACAATAATCTGTAATTTTAGAAAGTGAATACTTTTTATTATATAATAAACTGCCTACATGCTTGTATTTGCATAAATTGATGCGAAACCACAAAGATTTCTTAATTGTATCCTCTTTTTACTTATAGGCCGATTTCTAGGTGTATTCCCGAACCAGAGCAGCCCTGGTTATGAAGATCTAACCTGTCTCCGCCTATACTAACCTTTTAGTATTTGTGTCGTGTCTTGTCTTTCATAATGTATGAAGCAATTGCGACTAAAAGTAAACTATAATTTAGTCTAAACCGAGCATGGTATTCTGTTCTCCAATGAAGTGCTTTTCTATGAAATGAAACAGCCATTCATAAATCACACGTAGGCTCATAATTATTGTACTGGATTATGGCGACCTTGTGTATATTTTACCAAATCACTTCATATTTTTACTGTGTGCACCACGGTGGGAGAATACGGATATGAATGACATAAAAGTAGTCTACTGAATAATCATTTACTATGTTAAATTGACTACTTGCAGTAAATATTCTCTTCCCGTGGGTGGCTCTCACGCTAGCGGCTTTTGAGCCTTAGTGAGAGTCTCCCGACATAGACTAACTATTGTAAAAATGTGTGTTGCAATGTGTGCTTTTGTTTGTTTATTGTCGAATAAATTGTTCCAATTCCAATTCCAATTCATGCAGTCGATGCAGCATACAAGCAGTATCGCAGAATCATGTTGCGTACTGTGGAAATTGACGTGCTATTTTTGGCAGAGTCTAATGCTCTGCTCGTTGAGAACACGGAACTATGGGTCGCATTTGGCACAAGCAAACACCTGAGGAACATTCCTGCTCATGACATCGCCATAACACTGGGTGGTGAGAAGGCACGTGCACTCCCCGTGTGCCATGCCTTCACAGGTTGCGAAACGCTTTCATCATTTGCAGGCAGGGGAAAAAAGACTGCATTCGATATATGGAAATCTTTCAATGAAGTCACCCCAGTATTCTATACCTTGTCGACACATCCAACGAGCTTCAGTGAAGACTGCATATATGTGCTAGAGACCTATGTTGTGCTACTGTATGACCGAACCTGCACAGATACTAGTGTTGACTCTGCCAGAAAACATATTTTCAATACCAAAGCCAGGTCCATCGACTCCATACCAGCTACAGGAGCAGAACTGTTGCAACACACAAAATGGGCTATATACCAAGGTGGACATGTGTGGGGACAGGCACATGTCCGTACTCCAGAACTTCCTTCTCCAGAGTCCTGCGGATGGCGTAAGAGTGCCACACAAGAATGGGAACCACTGTTATCACAGACGCAGCGGCGTCATGTTCCGAGTTGCTACGCTGTGGATGCCAGAAAGGGTGCACATGACTATGCAAGTGTGTCAGGGCTGCTCTAAAATGCACATCACTATGCCGATGCAGTGGTAACTGCGACCACAATGACTCCAACTAAGTGTTGTTTCAATATGACATGTACCGAACAGTTTGTTTTGTCCGAAAAAAATACAAGGACATTTCAACCATGGTTGGGAAGATATGACATTTGGTAGATATTCACAATTCAGGTGGCGGCCATCTTGAATTGTATCATTAACCTGTGCCCTATCTTAAAATATATGCACTTTTTCAATGAATTGATGACGCCATTGGAATCGACATTTATATCCAGCTTCAGAAGAGTTTTCCAGACTGTTCTTTGCTGATTTATTTGTGCTGTCTTCATCTATGCCTCCAGTTTCAGGCTTCTCTGTGAGTCTCCCTGCGAATCTAGTTTAAATAGATGCAACCTGTCCCACTGTCAACAGATCGCAGCAGGTTCTCCGAGGAAACTGCTGCCCCCTTTCCACTAAGTTGGAGGCCATCTCTCATGTATATATCTTCCCTCCCAACAAAGTATCCCCATAAATCCGTGAATCCCACCCCCTCTTCTACACACATCTGCTCAACTAGTGCGTTGATCGCCGTCCTCTTGCAGTTTCTATATGTCCCCACCCCTTCCTCCCATTACTGGCAAAATTCCTGAAATAAGAATATAACTGAGTAAAATGTTGCAACAGCCTGAAAGTTGTAATAGTGAAGACACGTAGCATAAACTAGGTATGGATTTCTAAACCCAACATACGTTGAAACCATGTTCCTAGAACATATGTAATATTATGCTTGGCAGCCATCTTGATATTTTGTGTGACTATGGTGATATGATGATGGTTGTAGTCTATTTATATTTATTTACACCTGTATTACCGGATTAAACACAAAGAGTCTGTTTTGTGTTGCACGTCAGCTGAATTAAACCGACATATATGATTATATGGATGTCGGCCATGTTGCATTTCAATACGTCTTTCATTTGGGGATACAACACGTGGAAGAAATGATTTAATTAATCCTGAATATATTGGTATATCGACCAATATCATGTTTATATGTTGCGTAGAAGCTGAGATATTCGGACAGATGATTTCCATGGCAGCCATTTTGTTTTTCATTATGGCCGCCATATGAGAATAATGCAAGTGGCAAGATTTGATTCCTTGACATTGAAACGTATGAACCACGTATGGATTCGTCATATGGAGTCCTCAATATCAATCACAACTAAAATTATGCTCGTGAAACGTCTATGCATGGCAGCCATCTTGAATTTCACTATGGCCGTCATCTGTGGATAGAGCATATGACAGAAATGGATTCCTTGACCATGAATAGGTTGATTTAGACACATAGAACATGTTTTTATGTTGCTTAGAAACATATATATCTGGATAATGGATTTCCATGGCGGCCCTTTTGAATTTCAATAAAAAATATAGCCGTCATCCTTGGATACTGCACATGACAGAAATGGATTCCTTGACCCTGGACATGTTAGTTTGGACACCAAGATCATGTATATATATTGTTTAGAAGGTGATATACTTGCCTATTGTATTTCCGTGGCTGTCATTTTAAAATTCAAGATGGCGGCTGGGTGCCATGTTCATAGCGATGGGTACCTAGCTTTATATGATTCTACATATCATATAAACTACACGTGTGCCAATGTTCATGCTTTTGTCAAAAAGTGCACAATTCGTAAATGTCTGGCTCTTAGCCGCTGTACTAAGTCCAATTGTCATTTCGTGAACCTAGAAATGTTTTATCCTATGAACTTTTCTTGTTGACTTGTACTCATATGGGGTCCCAGAACAAATTTAGTTTGCTTGCCCAAACAGCAACTTTGGGCAACTCTGGTAATTTGCATTAATTCAAGGTGGACACTGATTGATATCTTCAAAAATGTAACTTTTGAACCACTTGTCATAAATTGATGTATACTACCACTTTTATGGTGTGTTGGGGTACGTAGAATTCATTTCTGATGTTATGTGTTTCAGGTCATGGTCAAGATCAGATGCTGAAGGTCAGGTGAAGGTCAGATTTGACCTGTTGGTAGACAATGAATATAAATTCCTACTAAATTCTACTTTCGTTTATTCAAGCAGATAAATGAATAATCTTACAATATTTAACAGATTTGCTCGTGAGAAAAAAACAGTAATCAGTCATATGTGAACACGTAGTCACATCTGTTACACGGGATATTACAAGGATTGATATCCATAACTATAGATAAATGATAATTTTACCAAATGCTATATTATAAGCTTAGGGTTTAAGCTATCTTACTAACTGCAGCAGATATCGCCTAGTAATCTTCACATTTTACCTAATCCCACTCATCATCCAGGTAATCAGGATCAGCAAGACCATCCTCATGGCCTTCACCCTCCTCATCTACATCCGCGTCCTCTACACTCTCATCCTCAACATCCTACTCCTCAGCATCATCGATCTCGACACCCTCCTCGTCCCCAGCTTCAGCCTCTTCTGTCTTAGTTTACGGATTACAGCAGTCCTCTTTGCCAGAGCAGTTGCAGTATCAGTCTCAATTTGGGAGGTTAAAGAACCACTGAAGACGACAAGCACTGTGGCAGTGACCACCCTCAGTGCCACCATATAAAGGTTGGTTTGGCGATAATGTTCTGAAAAAGGCTGACTAATGAAACCTCATAAAACCATTACATTGTAACCACAATAATACAGATTAGTCAGTTAATAGAACGGTGCCAAGCGGTGGAAACAACTAGAAATAGTATGACGTGCATGAAAGATGATCTTTGTGGCAGTCACAAACCTCCATGCTGCGCTTTTTGCCCTGTGCCCCAAACCCACAATGTATCACATCACAGAGGTATGGTGGACATAGGTCACCCTGATCGAGCAATAACAGGAGAGGGGACGGCATCCCGGATCTCCCACTCGAAGTGAGTGATATCGGCTGACTCACTGGGTGAGGCTTGCTGGTCTGCCGCTTTCCACAGCATGACCTGCAGATGGGCCCGCAGCACGTGCAGGAACAGTGTGTTGGATGTTGGATGCAGGGATTTGAATTTTGCATTTTTCTTCTTCTTGGTGAATAGTGTGAAGCGGGCAAGCTCCATGGCTGACCTTACAGAGCGATGAAGAAGGTTTTCAGTGTCTCCACCAGATCGGCCTGTGTGGCATTCACCTCTCCCAGCTCATCATCCAACCTGTGAAGTCCCCAGTGAGCAAGGTATTTAGAGCGTTGATCTTGCCGTTGGCATACGGATATGAGGTCATGTCGCACCCGCTGAGGGTGTGCATGCCAAGCAGCTACATACAGCGCAGCCCTAGGTCAGCGCAGGTGGCGTTGATGTCCAGCACTGTCCCATCCCACTGCTCCGTCTGCACCTTGCACTCCAGCTCCTCCCGATACACTCAATAGACAAGTAGACAAAACACATCAGCGTCGTCGCTAAGTACATGGGTCACGCTTTTGCCAGAGTTAAGAGCCTCAATAACATAGGAGATAATGGTGATGTCTGCCTCATCATGACCAAACGAACCCTCGTCACGAGTCTCCATCATCACGTTCTCTCCTGCACTGCATTGCGAGTAAACGGCGGCAGTAACTATGACTCTCTTGCAGGTTGCCAATTATGTATGGAAACATATGCGTGCGTAGGCCTCACTTGAGTCGGACCGTTTTTGCTTGTTTAACAACAGTTACACGCCGTAGGAACTACGCGCGAATGTCCAGATAAGACCGAGCTTGGTCCCTCGGTCCCCTCTCTCCTCAGCTGGATAGCCTTCCCTTCCGGGGGGGGGGAGTGAAAAACACCGCATTGGGGCATCAGCCTTCCAGTAGAATAGCCTCTGTAGTCTCTAGACTGTTGACGTGCGTCTTCGACGTGCCCGTAGAAATTATCCCACGTCGGGGGGAGTCGAACCGTCAGTGGCCGACCCTCTGCACTTCACCATCGGGGCAGGGGTTACGGGAGGAGCAACGGCCTGATCACTGCGGGGACGGCGTGAGTTGGAATAGGCCCCGGAAAGGGGGGCGCCCTCCGAGGGTGACCCACCTATTCCCGGCCGGGGCAGCCGATAGTCGCATGACAGCCCCTAACTGATCGTCCCTGGAGTTCTTCTAGGGGCGGCCGGAGCAGCAGTCGTGCTCATTTGGGTATGAAAATCCCAGGGTCTGACGGCCCAACCAGCCGTCCAGCCCAATTTCAGGGTTACACAACGATTAGAAGCAATTAGACCCCCCAGGGGGTCTCCTTCCGGAATGGAGATTAGGCAACGCCCTGCCACTCCTGAGCCAATTCCCGCCGGATGCTGCCCGCACTGTGGGTAGCAGTGTAAGGGCGTGCGAGGCCTCACTATTCACTCGCGCAGTGTGCATGCAGAGGCTTACCACTCAAGGCAGACGGCCGCTATCGGGGCAGCAGTGCGAGCCCAAACCAAGAGTCGGTGGGCAACAGAGGAGACGCCCACCATGGCTAGCCAAGAAGCCATCCTACGATTGAGAAGCGTCAAGACGGTTAACGTCGGTCGAGACGTTAGAACATCAACACTGAGCTGGCATCGTTCATGCATGTAGGACCCTTGAGGCAATCAAGGACCAACGTTGACGCGTTGAATACCGTAGGATGGTGGAAGAATACATGGCGGTTCATGAGAACGATCCGGACAAACGGGTGCCCCAACGTGCACGTGTGGCTCCGGCTGCAAGGGGCCAGACTCAGATCAGAGAGGGAGAGAGGAGGGACATCCACCCAGGGCACAAACGACACGAGTCGTGATGAATGTCGCAAACACGCACGCCTCCTCCCAGAGACAAAGGGGCGGAAGGAACGGGATCTCAAGGGAAAGCGGGCACGGCCGCGGAGACCCCGGACACCCCGTCCCAACTACCGAACACAATAGAGGTTCACACACCCCCTCAAGTCTCAGCCCACGGATTGGACATCGATGAGTCTCGGGCAGACGTACCAGATTGGCGGGCCCCAATCATTGAGGTAATTCTCGCGCAAGCAGGAGAGGTGAGCGTCTGCCCCGAGCTCATCGCCTCCTGGGGCTGTTTCCCCAGTCGAGCGACCCGGTCGCGGGAACCAACACCAGCCCTGACCGCCTCGTCAAGAAGCCCGTAATACACGCGCACAACGGAGAGCTGACTACGCCCGTATTCTGGCTTTATACCGGTCCTCGAGGTCCGGGTGCACACGGGTGGTCTTGGACGGCCAGTGGCACGGTGTATTTCCTTCCTCTGTTCGAGCAAGTGGCATACTGGAAGACACTAATGGAAACCTCCATCACCTGCGTTCATAGAGAATTATCCAAATTACCTCTTCACTGAACCAATGCGTGAAACCGCCTGGGTCACGTGGTTATCGTTGCTACCGAACTTGTTTACACATCTGGCATTAGAGGGGGTGCCTTCCGTGATTTCTGTAGTTCACACACACACACACACACACACACACACACACACACACACACACACACACACACACACACACACACACACACACACACACACACACACACACACACGCACGCACGCACACACACACACACACACACACTCACACACACACACACACACACACACACACACACACATATATATATGCCCATATCTGGAAAGACGATGTGTCAACCTTCAAGGAGTTACCCGATACCCGATTTGTTAGGGATCATCCAAAGAACGCGCGCAAATGGCGGCATTTTCGACTTCGTTTTACGGAAACCAAGTGGAACACTTCGCACAGCTCCTCAAAAATGACATTAAGATACGTAAGACATAATTAATTAGAGAGTAACCGTTGTGGCAATCGGTAAAACGAATATTAAGGAATACTTTTAAGGGGAAATCTCAATATCTGTAGATTCGCGATTTTTTTTACATAAACGGCATTTAAGGAAAATCAGTTTTGTCGACACCCCTACTTATTTTGTTAAGATGGGTCACTGTTATCGAACGAGCCGTACACCAGCCTTCTAAGATCCCGGTAGGGACGTCGCTGAGGCGCCGCTCTGTAGCGGAGTTGTCATAACGCTATTTAATATAATTTACCATTAGTGTGACCTTTAATAGTTATCTCTCAAAACGTATTTATTTCCTTGTTCTATTCCATAAATAAAACATAATAAACAGTTGTGTATTAATTAGGAAATCACTCTGGTTTCACACAAATAAGCTTTCGCTAAATACCAAAATAAATAATGTCATTATTTTCACACCAAACGGGAAGAAATACAACATTGAAAAGCTGAAATAAACGTAGATCGAAACAAAATAAAACATATTGACATTCTGTCAACATAAAAACCACGGAATATAGGAATGCTAAACAAACTAAAACACTTGTTTCCTATTTACATTATGAAAAACATTTACTCCTCACTAATCTCATCACATTTGCAGTATTGTACTTTATTATGGGCAAATACTTATAGCACAAACTTTGTTAAAATACTACAAAAGAAAGCTATACGGATAATCACATTATCACACCATATTGCAAACTCAGATCCACTATTCTCAAAGTTAAAAATATTATAATTGTAAGATCTGTACAAACATCAGTTAGGTATCTTTATGCATAAAGTAATGAATAAACAACTCCCAGATAGCATGTCCTTCAATATTCCTACGAATTGATTACATTGTTGACCATAACCTTAGAAACCAAATTGTATATTACATCCAACAAATAAGAACAAACTCTAGGAAATTTACATTAAATTATTCAGGACCAATTTTCTGGAATGCCCAACCTCATGTTATGCAGCAACTTGTATCCGTAAATCAGTTTAAGAAGAAACTGGAAGAGCTATTACTGTCTAAATACCTGTGAACTCTTGAAATGTCTTATTCTACTCATAACCTACCATAATTGTGATAGTATTATAAGTGATTAACTTTTTTATTCAATGAATTACTGATGTTAAAAAAATTATCTAGTAAAAAATTATACCATGTCCTAATATATAACTTTATTTATTTCTTTAGCAGACAATCGTTTTAATTATAAAAAAAACACCTATTCATGTGTATAATTATTCACCTTGTTCCAGTTGAATGTACTATATGGTTATAATGTTATGGAATAAGGAACCTGAGTGATATATAATGATTATGATCCAGGTGGTCCTCGACATAAGCCTCTTGGCATTTGCAGTATTGATTTTTGTAATCCATTGTACATATAGTCAGAAATGTGTATTGTGATCGAAATAAAGTTTTATTATATTAAATTCTAAAAAAAATAGGGAAACGACATTTATTAAAACTATCGATGCACAGGTGGATGTAGAACGTGCAGGGTTTTCAAATGAGTCAGGTAAATGAAAACACATCTCCAAATATAGCTGCTATGTAAACAGGGTCGTGATCCTGGGTGAATTAGCGAATCTAATCTATCAAGATACACTACTTTCCTTGTTGTTGTTTTATAAACAATGGTGTACTTGTTGAGAAACGATAATTGCAAATTAGATTTATACATCGTATAGTAATTGGAAAGAAAGGGCATCCAAAACGGGACACAGTTTGTTATCGAGTACTGCTAATTGGAACTAGTCATGTACATTTCTACGAAATAGCTTTGTTGAACGCAAATGATGAAAAATACACACTCACACACATGTTGCTAGCGTGTCAGTGTGTTTATGTGCGTGTGTGCGTTAGTGGTGTGTGTGTGTGTGTGTGTGGTCATGTATATGTGTGTGTTAGTGTTTGCATGCGTGCGTAGTATGTGTGAGATTGCGTGCTTGTGTGTGTGTGTGTGTGTGTGTGTGTGTGTGTGTGTGTGTGTGTGTGTGTGTGTGTTTGTGTGTGTGTGTATGTTATTGGATGCGTGCGTGCGTGGTGGTGCATTTGTGATTGCATGCATGCAATATGTGTGTTTGTGGGTGTGCGTAATTTTGTGTGTGATTGCGTGCTTTTGTGCGTGTGTGTGTGTGTGTTATTGCGGGCGTGTTTGTGTGTGTGTGTTTTGACGTTTTCTACTAGAAGGCTCATATCTCAAAATTGTTGAGATTACGCTTAGGCTCCTAAGCAAAAAGTAACATTCAATTTAGTTTTTAGGAAGGGTACGGTCATATGGGTATATTTCACGTAAATTGAGCTACGAAAATGGCAATACAGTGTGTTGCTGAACATAGACTCCCCTATATTGTTGCACTACAAAAGAAAAAAGAAATAGCTAAAAGTATAGAAATGTAGTAAGTAGATGTAGATGCAGTAGACATACATGCTTTTGTCAGCGTTGATCTGATTTCTTCCGAGTTGTCATATGATGTTGTTGGTGTTGAATGATGAATACCGACATAGGCACATGACAAGCCAAGTAATCAGCTGAAAGAAGTCGAATGCATCGATAAGATGTCGAAAGCTTCGTCAGAGCAAACAAGGATTCAGAAAGGTAATTTTCTACATTTCTAATATCATTCATGAAACAAGAGGTACCTTTCATGCTGAAATAATTATCAGCCGGATTAATGACAGTGTTGGCCCCTGGGCAGTGGTTATACGTAGTACATCAACTCAACGTTGACTTACAAAATATCTACAGCAGCTGATGTAACCGAGAGAAACATGTTATGGAACGAGGCACGCACTAGCCTTCTAAGATCCCGAGAGAGACGTCGGTGAGGCGCCGCTGTGTCGCGGTGTTTTCATCATGCTGCATTTAATTGACCATGAGTGTGACCTGTGACAGCAATCTCTCCAAATAAACTTATTTCCATGCGTCCTATTCCACAAATAGAACATAATAAACACTGGTGTACTTGTTGGGAAATCATGTGTTCGAAATAGTTGTGTAGCGAATCTAATCTCTCAAGATAGACTACTTTCCTTGTTGCACATTACGCTAAACAATGGTTTACCTGTTGAGAACCTGAAATTGCAAATTAGGTTTATGCAAATTATAGTAATTGGAAAGAAAGTGCATCCAAAACGGGCCACACTTTGTTACGACGTAATGGTAATTGCAGCCAGTCATGTAATATTACTGCGAAATCTCCAAATAGACGCCTTTCCTCGGCATTCTATTTCACAAATAGAACATAATAAGCAATGATGTACTTGTTTGGAAATCATTTCTTCATAATGGTTGTGTAGCTAATCTAATCACTCAAGATAGACTAACTTCCTTGTTGCACATTAGATAGAACCTGGAATTGCAAATTAGGTTTATACATTACGTAAACATTAGAAATTATGTACATCAAAAACGGGACACTTTTTTTAAAGAAGTAATAGTAATAATATGCCAGTTAGCTAGCAAAAATGTTTGAGGTGTAGGTAATAATTGTAATTAATATGGATTACGGTTTTCTCACCTTCAGTTGATTTATTCAGTACATTTTTATTATTCACATGTATACATTTCATTTTTTTATTGAACACTGATATGATGGTAACAAATTCTTTTATGAAAGAGTTGTGGCTCTGAAAAGAGACGTTTGTTTTTCTGGTCTGGCTTGGCAAAGGCGATCACCACGCTGTTACCATAATGCAGCTATAGCTTCTCACAATTTCGTTCTGGTTTAATATCTAGAACAGTAAAAACTACATTAGCTATACATTATTATATTCAATAATTAGTAATTAAAATGATCACATCTTAATAACTAATTAATTTTTTTATTCACTGACTAGTAAATCTACTACTCGTCTAAGTAAAGTGGCTCTTGAACTAACTACTAACTATATTACCTGCATGTCTGACTGCACTAACTGGATGTCTAACTTTACTAACTCCTAGTCTTACTACTATAATTGCTAGCCTGACTACTAACTCCTGGTCTGATTATTAACTGCTGGTCTGTCTACTAATTCCTGGTCTGATTACAGATCTGACTATACCAACTCCTGGCGTGACTATACTAACTCCCGGTCTGCAGGCCTGACTATGTTAGCTCCCTATCTGACTATACTATATCCTGGTCTGACATTAGGTCTGAGTATAGCTCCCGGTCTGACTACACTAGCTGCAGGTCTGACTATACTAGCTCCCGGTCTGACTACACTAGCTGCAGGTCTGACTATACTAGCTCCCGGTCTGACTACACTAGCTGCAGGTCTGACTATACTAGTTCCCGGTCTGACTACACTAGCTGCAGGTCTGACTATACTAGCTCCCGGTTTGACTACACTAGCTGCAGGTCTGACTATACTAGCTCCCGGTCTGACTACACTAGCTGCAGGTCTGACTATGCTAGCTACCAGTCTGACTACAGGGGTCAGTCGTATTGAACACACGGAATTTCAACTCATAAGCACTACTTTTTATAGACCTGGGTTATCCCTTCCTCCTTAAACCTGCATTATGAGGATGTCGTAAAGGGAGTCTACCTGGGAAAGATGTTGCGGCTGCTGGTTTCTCTGGATCATGACGAAGTTTAAATAACTCACCTTTCTTAGCTGTTGTACCTCTAATGTAATTGACTGGTGAGAAATTTGCAATAATGACTGGATACAAATGAAAACATTACCGCGAACTTGTAGATAATTTCTACCGGGAAACAGTCTAGACAAACCGGGAGGTATTTTAAGGACAGAAGCAAAATACAGTTCGTACAAATTTTAAACGTCCAATGCAATTATGCTTACACAAATATGGCTGTCCTTTGTGAACAAAACCTAAGCATGTACATATATTAAGTAACCTGTAGGCAACGTAAACGCCATCATCTGGTGCCGGAACAGGAATGTATTGAGCAGCAACTTTATGGAATGTCTTAGCAGCAGTAACATTTAACTGTGTAAGTAAATTTGCACTAGCTGTGTTTATTGAATAATCATGATCACTACCCGGTTGTTTTTTGTATTCTGAAGTTACAAATGTCCACCCATATTGTTCCCAATTTTGAATCATTCTGACTTTTCCTGCCTGAACCTTCCATAATACACTTTAATAATTTACCCTTGGAAGTGTTCACCTGATTTTAAAATTTAGCCAAATTAGTAGCGCCACGCACTGTGTCATGTGCATGTCTGGGAAATGTTCTATCAATCAATGTTCGCACTTGTAATACCAGAGATTTATTCAACTGATTTACATTTTCCCCTTGGACAATCAACCTGAAGTGATTTTCCGTTATATTATTAGTTAACAAAAGTGGATTTCGTCTATCTTGTTCTGGCACCAAGAATGCTGTCTCGGCAGTAAAATGTTCCGTCATTTCAGGGTAAATATTGATTAATATAATCAATTATCATGCATAATTTCCACAGCACCTGAAATAAGTTAGTCAAAATCAATTAATTAAATGTTGAAAATAATAACTATATTTGGTGAGCATTTCCAATTAAATATCAATATAATTACAAGAGGTGATGCAATGTTTCATTTTGGACAAAGTGCAATACCAGTTAGGATCAAACCAACAACTAAAACCGAGATATTAGCATCTATATTAATTACAAACAAAAAAGTAGTTTTATAAAGTTAATCAATTACTCCAAAAGGCAAGCTGATTATCTTTGTAAGATTTTATGGTAACTTCTCTCTTGGCCTAGGCATTGCTGGATGTGGTCAAACAGCATTAGTGTCTGATATCAGATGGCAGAAGTAATGTGGAAGCAAATTAATTAGTATTCTTAGCACTAATTCCAATATCAGTTAGTGAAATCGAAACTTATCTGTAAAAATAGTAAAATTTAAGAAGTATGTTCATAAGAAAACCACTTGGGTAACAAAAGCAAAGGTATACTAAGATCAACTAAATATTTAAATAATATACATAAACAACTCAAACTTAATGATCTGAACTCATTAAGATACACTAACCTTCAGACAAATCTTAAAACGTGTAACGCTATCCTAAAACGGACTATTCGCATTGTTAACAAATTTACATTTAATAAATATAGTAACGACATAAGAAAAATCTGGAGAATAATTAATGATATTTTGTCTACAACAAAAAACCCATACTATGTGTGTTTAAAGATGGTGAAAACACCATAAGCGATAAAGATAAAATAGTAGAGAAAGTTTATATTTTTTTCATAAACATCTTTAGCTTGCCAACAAAATTGTAAACGATAGTAGTAAAATATATAACGTTTATATGAGTAAAAAGCATATATTACCTTTACATTTGTGCATTTAAAAATACCTAATTAAGCCATTGACATTACTCAATAAATAGACAGTAAACACAGGAATTTTGGAAGACAAACTAAAAATTGCCAAAGTAATTCCAATATTAAAAAATACTGATGACATTAAATTTACAAATTACCGACCAATATCACACGTTTGCCTGTTATCTTGAAAGTGCTTGAAAAAGGTATATATAATCAATTATGTGATTTTTTCAAGAAACCACGTAACTTGTTCTATGAAAGTCAGTATGTCTTTCGAGCTGAACACTCAATGGAATTAGCTTCAATGGAAATAATCGATAGAATGATAGTAACCATGGACAACAATGGAATACCAATAAATATATATTCAGATCTATAGAAAACATTTGATACAATTGATCATAACATTTTGTTAAATAAAATTAGTTGCTATGGTATAAGTGGAGTAGCCTTAAATATCTTCAAAAGTTATTTATCAAATCGAATTTGACGGAGTCCAAACATGTATGTTACACATAACAACAGGGGTCCCTCAGGGTTCTATTCTATGGCGTTTACTGTTTATAATATATATATATGAACGACTTTCCAAATGCTAGTAGCTATTTAACTGATGCAGATGATACTACCCTCTCGAAATTGGTCTTAGTATGTGTCTCCCGTCCCTTTGCTGACACCACTTTATTCACACTAAAATATTTGTTTGAATAGTTTATTTCGTGATTGTTTTTCTGTTGTAGTGAAAACAATGTTACAGTATTATATTGTTTGCAAATTATTTATGTATATTTATTATCATTAAATATTGTGTCACCGGGACAAATAAACATTTCCTTCCTTCTTTCTTTCTATGAATTGTGAAATTACTATATAAACTTAACATTCACTGTATTGGTTCGATATTATATGTTATAGTTTGGACACAAGCAGCAGGTTATATAAGAAACAGTCCAACATGAATTAAATATATAAATCATGTTATACAAATCACGTACAGCTTTTACAGAAACAGACGTAGATCTGACAACCGAAGCCAACGCCTACGGTCAGGAACAACCTAAGTAAGTCAACGTAAGTAAGTAAATGCATTTTGACTGTACATGCAGATCTAAGCTGAAGCAAATCTTACCCTGGCAAATGTCGTTGACATGACCACCACGTCTGCAATGCAGATCAAAGACAAAGTCAACATTGCTGACACTCTGGGGCAGGTACTTCAAAATGGAGTCGGAGAACACTGTCACCAAGTAGGACATGTTAAAGATCTGTAATCCAATACCCACAGTAGTTCACAATCGAGTAGTCCAAGCAATAGCTATCAAAGTATCCAAAGCGAGCAGCGAGCGAGTCAAAACAAATCTGTCATCCAAATGAATAAGCATAATTGTGAAACACCATTACAAACAATGATAATTTTATAAACATATGGAACCAGAAATTAAGGCCACACCTACTTCATGGAGCCACCAATGCATGTTCTTGTGGCACAATTGCCACTTACAAGTTTTTAAGAAGAACCAATCGATTCATAACACGCTCACTGTTGTATGTTACAAAACGACCATGCAGTTGGCTAAAATGCAATCGTACATGACACGTAGGAGCCCAGCTAGACTACAGTCGAGAGCCTGAGGTGTTAACCTAGCCCTGGGTGATGACAGTATCCACTTACAGGTGTTCTTGATCCATGCTGTACACAAAGGCGATATCATTCAATCAACTGTAAAATCACACATAAACAAACAAAAACACAAACAACAAGAAGATAACTGTAAGTGTTTAGTCTTTAGACCGTGCTTCCCTTGGCTTGATCCATGCTGTACACAAAGACGATACTGGCCATGCATGTGAACCTAAAATCACAGGAAGACAAACAACAAGATTACTGCCTGTGTGTTTTGACTGTTAATTATAACCATGCTACTCTAAAATACGCCTACGTTATGAAATTATGCAATATAAGACAGACTACCACCAATTGTCATTGCTCATTTTGTACTGCAAAATCTCTGTTTATTTTTATTAATTGGAATTCACTCCAATGCCCACACTTCGAAAGACATTACGATTTATTTACTATTCACTGCCATTAGATGTAACACGTGGCGAAGCAATTCATTGATAATGTGTATAGTGAGAGTGTGCCTAGAAAATAATTGTCACTGTAACAGTGACAAAGTAATATAATTTTTTTTTCTTTCTTAACTTCACGCACAGTTCGTTTAAAATTGTGGACGGACACATGAATGAAAACGCGCAAATCATTACCGCTTCTCTCCCTGTCCCACCTGCGCGCTCATGTTCAAATTACTTCTGCATCCACTTCCGTTATGTGTTGCGCGCGCAAACGCTACCGCCGATTTACCAACATTTCAGTGTCTTGCCGACAGGTGCAGAAAGCAGTGTGTTCTCTCAGGCGTAACTGGAACGTCGGCCTCCTTTTTACACCACCAACGCTTACCGAGACAAATGTAACTGTCCTCCATCTCTTATTACACAATCACACAAACATTAAAAAGGAAAAATACGTAATAAAGTTGAAAAATCACTTCAATGAATAGTATTACATCGACACAAGTAAACTAACTAATGCGTCTGGCCAACTATTGTTAATATTGATAACTCACTGTACTATTGCCGAAAACTATCGATATATAAATTTACTATCTATAGTATTGCATCGTGACATCGACTATCGCGATGAATCCATAGTACGATGCATTATTACACCCCATGTCGGCAATAGTTTAAACACGATCCGCGACAACCTAACATTAAGGAAAACATTCCGGACGTGCATACATGGGTGTCTGCATGTACAGATGTATATTCTTATCCAAGTTTTTTTCTATTGAAGCCAGAACCAATAAATTACAGTAATTAATTAATTAATTGATACAACCACACAACTATATAACTAATTGCAGCACTTCGTCTGAAAAATAGGGTGTCTACGTCAAAGAAAACGATGCTTTTTACACCATCTTTTTATACCATCATTTTACACCATCAGTGGTGCCAGGCAAATTGTGTAATTCACAAAGATCACGCCACTATTCTCAATGCAGATATTTTTGTACATAATATATTATTCTCATCATGTGACGCAATATCAAAACCGAGCTCGTGCCGGTGACTACCTGTGCATTGAAACTTATAATAAATGCTGTTACACAACTCATATGCCAAACCATATGTATAGACAGCAAAATCATGCTCCAGTGCAAAGATGTAACACATTTTCTAATTTGACCTAGGTTCACGGCAGCCATCTTGGATTTGCTTGGTTCCAACAAGTTGCCCAAGGATGGCGCGTTGCCATCCCGCTGATTTGAGTTGAGGGACCCATAACCTACATGATTCAGGAAAAAAAAACTTATACTACCAACCATTTCCAGGTTCCAAAATGAAAATGGCAACTCGACTATAATGGGCATACATAATAACACAGATGCGGGAAGATGTGTATTATTTGAATTGTTGTACGATAGTCTAACTGGTACTGGTGAAAAGTAAGATGAATAATAATATAATATAAATTAGGAGAAACCGGATGTCGTAATAAGCATTCCTTAAAAGGGTCGCAAACGTTTGTGTCTGGTGATTTTTTGGTTGGAAGTAATATAGAATTTAGTATTTTCTTACACATATATAATCATACCCTGTATCATAGGAACTTCCAATCTTCTAATATCATGGTTCTTGACGTGTTTTAATTTTATTTATCTTGGATGTCGTAATAACAACAAATCAAAGGTCCCTCAAAACAATATTCCCAACAATTTCCTAGATTGAATATACACATTTCACAATATCATGTATTTTCTAAAACATAGACGCAAAAACAATGTACTAAGGCCGTGTATAATAATTAAAGTCAGTGATGTAAGAAGTGGAAAAACGCAAAACAGACGCGTTTATGGGGTACTCCTCATATTTGAAAGGCTATATCTAAAAAAGTTTTGGACTTTTGAAGTAGATTCAGAGTTGGTCAATCAAATAATTGGGCTGCGTTTCACCAGTACTTAAAAGAGCATGTCAAAGTCAAGAGACACACTTTTTTGCAGTTTGCCAGAAGAAAAATGTTGCCCACATATATATATATATATAAATGTATATATACAACACACAACTGGGTGTTTCTGTCTGCCCGCCTGCCTGCCTGCCTGCCTGCCTGCCTGCCTGCCCGCCCGCCCGCCCGCCCGCCCGCCCGCCCGCCCGCCCGCCCGCCCGCCCGCCCTCCTGACTGTACAATTTTAATACAAAACATTTCGGATATTACGAATAAATTTACCAGTCACGAAGGATTCGTTGTTATCCGATGTATAGTGTAACAAGTAAGTTAAACAGTGAATAAAATAAAATACGTTTTCAATGCAACACGTACTATTCTTGGAACAGCAGTCGGCGTACATTGCCAGACATAGCAGCAGCACCACGAGACCCAACTGTCGAGTCGCGTTATTCATGTTGTCAACGAATGTGTCGCTGAACCTACATGGAGAGGTAGCTTATTAGAATGTATTGAGTTATACTGAGTAAAAGCGACAGCTGCAAGGAGGGGAGCAGCCAAAGGGGAAGTTGACAACGGGGAAGGAAAGAAGAGTGAGAGTGACAGGAGGGGAAGATAACATGAGTTTTATAAGGAGACACGCAGGAAGAAGACAGGAGCAGCGTACAAGACGCAGTCCGCGAGCTTCTCTCACGGAAACACATGGAAGTTAACCTACCTATACATGAAAAATATCAATTACATTAAAAACGAAATGCTAAAACGGGCCTAATATCTATGGTACAAGTATATTCCTTTGAAGTACTATTTTAAACAGATAACCAGTAACACCATATGAACTGCACTGGACATGTCGTTATACAATATTGTTATTATTATTTTAAAATAACACAATAAGATAAATTAGCATTTGCAATCAACACCAAACGGCCCACACCATTCAACATTGCCAATCTACGCTAGCCACGTCCCAACACAACGACATAATGTATAAATAAAACATTCACGATGATACATCTAGCAACCTCATTGCTACAACTAACGCCATCCACCTAACACCACAGTCACCAAACATCGTCAAAAGTAATCAAACTTGTAACGTCCCACAATATAACACCAGTTGTTTATTATAATAGTAAGAATATTATCAGATCAAACAAACTTGTGAACTTACTTCGTCCAATCTTCCGGAATACTATCAAAGTATTCTGCTCGGTGAAGTCTTGTGAAGTGTTGTGTCTTGAGAACCGTGCGTCTGAGACGATATTGGTCATAGTTGATGAGAACTACCTCGTCTTATATACCCAATTGGCGGAACAAACTACTGCGCAGTTTGCTGTCACGTTTTTGATGACCCATAAATCACATACCCACGCATAATCACCAAACCACTTTATATGCCAAGTTATTGTAACTCTTCACATACGCTCTCCTCTGGAGCCTAATTACCAATGGATGGTCGTTCAACGCAGCATGACGGAAGCGACTCTTTCAGATGCTCTTACTAAAACATGGACCGCCACTTGTTTTGTCAGAGTTCACGACCACCACAATTAATAATATATATTAAAATATATGTAGGCACTAACACTCGGCAGACACACTCCTACTTTTCGAGATGCGTAACTAATATATCAAGGTAAGCATAGCCTATTCAATGCTTCTGCTGTCTTTGCTTATACACTACTTCAATATCATTTTCTGAATCATAGTCTATTTCAGCCAAGAAGGTTATTCTTGCCTGCTTGCTTGCGTGCGTGCGTGTATTTGTTTGTGTATATGTGTTATTGCGTGCGTGGGTGCGTATCGGTGTATGCATGATTTCCTGTGTGCATGCGTGTGTGCGTGTATGTGCGCGCGTTTGTGCGTGTGTGTGTTTATGTGCAGTTTGTGTGGGTGTGCGTGTGTGTGTTCAAGTTTTCAACTAGAAGGCTTATATCTCGGCAGCCATAATTTCAAAGATTAGACTTCGACTCCTCAGCCGAAAAGTATCAGTCCAGTTTAGTTTTTGGGAAGATTGCGATCATATTGGCATATTTTACGTAAATTGCGTTATGAAAAATGGCATCATGATCCATTTATGTTGCGTGTCTTTTTTGACACTCTAACAGCCAAGATATATAATCTACACAAGCGGTTAGAAAAGAAGAACCAGTACATAGAGACTCTACAGAAGAGACTTGCGGCTGTTGAGGCAAATAACGATCGCCTAGAACAATATTCTAGATGTTGTAATGTAAGAATTCAGGGAATTGAAGAAATTGACAGTGAAGACATCACTGCGAAAGTAATGGCTATTGTTAACGACACTATGGCATTAACACCTCCTGTGACGAACAATGACATTGTCACCAGCCACAGACTTGGGCTTAAACCCGCCGCTGGGGAGCGGCCCAGGTCTGTTATTGTGCAATTCACCTGTGCACGCTTGCGCGACGCGGTACTACGGTCCAGACAGAAATTACGAAGCCACGGTTCAGTAGTCTTTGTCAATGAGGACTTGACAAAACATCGAGCACAGCTCGCAAGCAAGACACGGAGGCTGAAGAAGGAACATACAATATCAGACTGCTGGACCTACAATGGACGAGTTATGGTAAAGTCGGTGTCAAATGACGTGCGTGAAGTGCACACAGATGCTGAACTGAGCAAGTACTGATTTGACCGTTTAGGCTCACGCTACTTTGCTGAGGTCTGGCACGCGTTGACTGTGGTCGTCTATGACTTTGTAAGCCAACTTTTTAGCTTGTCGATCATTTTGTTGCATCATAGCTTGAGCTTGTTAGGCTGCTTGTGTATTTGTTTGTTTCTTTTCAAAGCTTTATTTTTATTTGTGGAGAACAAGGTTTGTTCACATGGTACTCATGTAAACTTGTAATTGTAACTCTTAACGATTGTGTGTATTCAGTCACGATTATGCTCACTGGTAATTGTTCTTCAAACAAGATGTAGTTTCTGATGAGTATGACCACTGTTAATTGTTCATGCAAGCAGCTGTAGTCACTGTTTATTATGATTATTGGTATTTACTCGTGCAGTGAGCTAGTTTTTTTTAAATTAATTAATAAAAGAGTACTCTCTCTTTGATGATACAAGTTCTGGTTGCTTAATTACTTGCAGTAAGGTGGAGTTACAGGTGATTATGATCAGTGTTAATTTTTCTTGCAAGCAGCTGAAGTCTCTACTGACTCTGACTATTGGTAACTACTCGTGTAGTGAGGTAGTTATTTATTGATACACTAGTAATAACTTGCATACGAGCACATACTTTTTTATGATACACTGTAAATTTTAGATATAATACATTTCGGATGTAACGAATAAATTGGCCAGTACCGAACGATTCGTTATTATCCGATGGATACGGTATCAACTAAGTTAAACGGTGAATATAACATAATACCTTTTCATTTTGTGTCTGTGTTTACGTAGCATTATTCAGAGGATTTATATTTTTGCTAGTTTTATCAGTACAATATAAACAATAGCCCATTTCAGAAAAGGGTGTTGGTGAACATAGATTCCCCTGTATTGTCGCATTACAAAGGAAACGAAACAGTTATATTTTAGAAATGAAGAAAGTAGATGTACATGCAGTGTATGTAGATGCCTTCGTTACCGTTGAACTGTCTACTTCACAGCTGTCATGTGACGTTTTTGGTGTTCATCACATAACAAGACTTCCAAGAAATTATGAACACCAACAAAGTCACATGACAGCTGTGAAGTAAACAGTTCAATGTTAACGAAGGCATCATCAGGATGTCGAAAGTTCGCTCTGAGCAAACAAGGATTCAAAAACATATCTCTCTACATTTATAATTTCATTCATGAACGTATCTGAATCCTGAAGCACCTTTTATGCTGAAATAAGTATCCGTTTTAATAGTATTTATGCAGCGCCTGGTTTATGACAGTGAGGGCCCCTTGGCAGTGATTATAGTACACTACTGTACGTAAGCACTCAAGGTTGACTTACATAATATCGATAGCAACTACTGTAACCGAGAGAAACATGTTTTGGAACGAGCCACGCACCAGCCTTCTTAGATCTGGAGAGAGACGTCGCTGAGACGCCGCTCTGTCGCGGTGTTGTCATCGTGCTGCTTTTAATTTATCATGAGTGTGACCTGTGACAGCAATCTCTCCTAATATACTTATTTTCATGTGTCCTATTCCACAAATAGAACATAATAAACACTGGTGTACTTGTTGGGAAATAATTAGCTGTGTAGCGAATCTAAACTCTCAAGATAGAGTAATATCCATGTTGCACATTACGCTAAACAATGGTGTACTTGTTGAGAACCTGTAATTGCAAATTAGGTTTATGCAAACTATAGTAATTGGAAAGTAAGTGCATCCAAAACGGGACACTCTTTGTTAATACGTAATAGTAATTGCAACCAGTCATGTAATATTACTACGACATATTTTTAACGCAAATAATTAAACAACACATGCACACATTTTGCGTAGTGCGCGCTAGTTTGTGTGTGCGTGGGTGCGTAATATGTGTGTGATTGCATGCGTGCGTGTGTCTGTCTGTCTGTGTGTTTGTGTTATTGCATGCGTACATGCGTGAGTCCATGTTTGTGTGTGTTTCTTTAAAATTTCATGAATTTTCTCAAACACAGGTGCAAAGATAATGTTGTAAGGCCATGTATAATAATTAACGTCAGTGATGTAAGAAAAGGAATAACACGTTCTACTCCACAAATTGAACATGACAAAACAGAGGTGTACTTGTTGGGAAATTATTTCTTCGAAATTGCTGTGTTTAATAAAGCAATTAGTGTAACAGCAGTTTTAGGGCTATGAAGGATAATAAATCACCTGGAGTGGATGGGATTCCGCCCAAACTACTATTGGAAATTGTAGAACAAATTAGCATACCACTTGCCACAGTTTTCAACTTGTCATTAGAAGAGGGAGTGGTTCCTTTAGAATGGAAAGACGCGATCATTATATCTTTATTTTAAAAAGGATCTAGAAACAAGACAGAGAACTACAGACCAGTGAGTTTAACGTCAGTGATTTGCAAATTATTAGAACGACTAAATAAAGATCACATGGTGGATTTTCTTGTTAGACATAACTTGATAAACCCATCTCAAAATGGGTTTCTAAAAGCGAGGTCATGCTTAACAAATATGTTATATGTTTCTGGAAGATATCACTAAGTGGGTAGACGAGGGATCACCAGTAGATATCATCGACCTAGATTTTCAGAAAGCTTTCGACAAAGTGCCTCATCAAAGGTTACTGCTTAAACTAAAGGCCCATGACAGAGTAAATGGTTTAATTAACCGGATAAAAAATGGCTAATTGACAGAAGACAACGGGTAGTAGTTGATGGGGAGGCTCCAAACTTCAAACTGGAAATAAGTTTTGAGTGGGGTATCACAGTGATCAGTACTGGGACCTATATTATTCTTAATATATATCAACAATTTGGATGACGATATAACAAGTAAGGTGTTGAAATTTGCGGATGATACAACATTGTTTAGAAGGATTATAAGTGATGGAGATAAAAAACATTTACAAGATAATTTTGACAGGTTGATAAAATGGTCTAACGAATGGCAAATATTGTTCAATTTTGGGAAATGTAAATGCCTCCACACAGGACATGGGAACGAACATGTACAGTACACAATGGGAGGTTCTGTACGAAGTTCTACTGTTAAAGAAAAGGAATTAGGTTTAACCATTAGTGCTGATATGAAGGTTTCAGAGCAGTGCGGAATTGCTGCTTCAAAGGGAAATCAAATCCTTGGATTAATTAGGCGAAACATAACGTTTAAGGAAAAAGAGCTTATAATACCGCTGTACAAAACAATAGTTAGGCCTCATTTAGAATATTGTATTCAAGCGTGGAGGCCATATAGCAGGAAGGACATATATATGCTAGAAAGAGTACAGAGGAGAGTAATTAAAATGATACCTAAACTGAGGGATCTTAGTTACGAAATACGCCTAAAAATGTGGTTTAACAACACTAGAGACCAGGAGATTTAGAGGAGATCAGATAGAAGTGTTTAAAATATTGAATTGTAATGAAAATATTGATAGAAATATTGTTTTCTCAGTTAAGAAAGATAGAAGGACCAGAGGACATGAAGTTACATTAGTAAAGGAGCATTAGATTAGATATAAGAAAGTACACATTCTCACAAAGGACTGTAAATGAATGGAACAGATTGTCTCCTGATTGTTTTGGTGCTAATAGCGTGAATATGTTTAAGAATAAAATTGACACACACCTTAAAAGGACGGGATACACGTAGATAAAAATGATTGGACTCTCGATAAGCCGAAAGGCTTCCTTGTCCACCAACCATCTAGAGTTAATTTTCTGGATGGCAATCTTGTTAATGTCACATGCAGATATTCTGTTCGTGGCTTCTCGCAATGATGGTGCCTATTCCAGTTTCTATATAAGTACGCCATGGCTCTTTGCCGCGACATGGTGCAAACACGCAGGTACGACCAGCCATCATCACGACCAAAACACACATACATACAAATTGGCGGTCTCTTGCCGCTTCCCACCTGATCGTCTTCCCGCCGACAGACATTAAGTCGCTCGTTCTGACATCCCCTTTATGCGGGGATGCTCGATCGCCGAGTCTCCGTAGCCAGCCATTACACCACACCTGAAACGAGGTCCATCAAAAATAAATAAATTGAATATCAAATATAACTGAAAGACACATGGCAACATAAGCACACATCTTAGGTGAATTCCAAGCAATATTTGTAAAAGATAAATATGCTTGGGATGATGTTGAATGATTTAATTAACGTACTGAAGTATCAAATGTAGCCAAAGATACAGTTACAACGGCACAATTGAGGTGGATCCGGATTCTACTGAAGTGCCGCATGAACGCGCGGATCGTCGGGGCCTAATCAAGTCCATAAATTTATATATTTTACAAAGAAGTAATGGCTAGATTTAATCTAAACACAGTGAATAATATTTTACACTTTCTGACTGCGTACATAATATGACAATTTGGCCGACGATATACGTAACATTTTCGAAACATAGCACAGAAAAAATTAAAAACATGCCTGCACAGTTTCCCGCGTCCATGTTGTCGTAGATGGGTTCTCGTTGCCGTAAATGAGTTCGCGTTACATCCTGGTATTTATGATGATGTATAATGGTGTAGAATTTTATTTTATGGGAACAAATTCCTTGGAGGTACGCAACTGATAAATGGACACGACAAAAGTTTATTTTCGTTAGGTCTGCGTCAAAAACATTTATACTTCTTAAAAAATAACTTTCAAAATTAATTAATGCCAATGCCAAGTCAAAGAAAATATTGTTTTTTATTGTACAATATTATTTTACTTTTTAATTAAGGCAGTACAAGTGTGTACCAGTACTGTGTTCTTGTCCATATGCAAAAACATAGGTATAAACATCAAAATCGTGTCGGTAAAAATGGCGACCATTTTGAATTTTGGTCAGGTGTTCATAGTCGGGCATCATTGGAAATGGTTCCATTGAATTCCTGATATGGCAAAGCATAGCGATGGACAACAAAATCGTGTCTCTAGCATAAACCAATCAAAAGTTATTCTCGATTTTGGCCGTTATGATTATCGTTCACTTTTGCCGGTCGGCAATGTTTAGTTTTTGTTTGTTTAAATGTTGTCGTTTGTAACTATTATACTGTTAAATGATTCAGTTACAAAACATGCTGCCTGTGGGAACTGTTCAATTGGCCTTTTATATTACTATTGGCATTTTATATTATTACAATAAATGCGGTATTTAAAAAGAAATCATGGTGCAGTTAATTGCCATTGAGTGGTTGATACTACAGTCAGTTTCTGCCTATCTAAGACTAAGGCTACGGCTGAGTGAATTCTAATAAATAGTTATCCCTCCCTTAATAGGCCTGTAAGTCTCAATTTAGTTACCGGAGTTGGCCCCGGTTCAACATTTTCTAATTAAATAAAGTAGGCTTTATTGTTAAAATTGAGACTCTACTGATCTTGTAAATATAATTTAGTTTTTGACTTACGCCGTAGGCTTAGCCTTAGCTCTGGGTTTAACATTCGTTACTATTTATTATCTACATGATATACAATTATATGGTTTCGGTCTATTAATTTCTACTAAATATGATAACCATCTGTTAGACGAAACATTCGGGTGGCCACTACAAACGTTCGATCTGTACGAGATAAGACAGCCTCACTTTGTGATTTATTAATTTCAAAGAAAATAAACATTCTAGCTGTAATTGAGACCTGGCTCAGACCACATGATACACATGCATGCATTGCTGACGTTTCCCCTTCTGGTTACACCTTTCACCATACTCTAGTTTTGAGTCCATATGTGCTCAAATTTCAGATTCTTCTTTCTCCGCATACTTTGTTTGTATCTATCGTCCTCCAGGAAGCATAGACTACTTTACTTGTTGCACATTATGCTAAACAATGGTGTAATTGTTGAGAACCAGCAATTGCAAATTAGGCTTACGCAAATTATAGTAATTGGAAAGAAAGTGCATCCAAAACGCGATACACTTTGTTACGACGGGTAATTGCAACCAGTCATGTAGTATTACTACGAAATATTTTTAACGCAAATAATGAAATAACACACGCACATATTTTGCGTAGTGCGCGCATGTTTGTGTGTGCGTGCGTGCGTAATATGTGTGTGATTACGTGCGTGCGTGCGTGTGTTTGTGTGTATGTGTTATTGCGTGCGTACATGCGTGAGTGCGTGCTTTTGTGTATGTGTGTTTGTGTGTGTGTGTGTGTGTGTGTGTGTGTGTGTGTGTGTGTGTGTGTGTGTGTGTGTGTGTGTTTGTTCACGTTTTCCTACTGGAAGGCTTTTATCTCGGGATCCAAAATGTCAGAGATTAGACTTCGACTCCTAATCCCAAAAGTAACATAGAAGTTAGTTTTTAGGAAGGTAACGATCATGTGGGTGTATATAGCTTCAAATCCGTATTAAAAATGGCATCATATATTTTTATGTTTCGGGAAACCGTCTTTTGTCTCTGTTTACGTAGCACCATTCAGATGATGGATACTTTGCTGGTTTTATGAAAACAATACGAACAATTGCCCATTTCAAAATAGTGTGTTGGTGTGCATAGACTGCCCTATATTTGCACATTACAAAGGAAAACGAAATAGTTATAATTTTAGAAATGTAGAAGGTAGACGTAGACGCAGTAGATGTAGATGCCTTCGTTATCGTTGAACTGATTACTTAACAGATGTCGTGTGACGTAGTTAGTGTCCGTCACACGATAGCACTTCCAAGAAATGATGAACACCAATAAAGTCACATGACAACTGAGAAGTAATCAGTTTAACGCTGTCGAAGGCTTTGATAGGATGTCGGAAGCTCCGTATGAGCAAACAGGGATTCAGAAAGGTAACTTTCTACATTTCTGATATCATTCATGAACGTAAATGAATCCAGAAGCACCTTTCGTGCTGAAATAATTATCAGTTTTAATAGTTTTTATGTAGCGCTGGATTTATGACAGTGTGGGCCCCTGGGCAGGGATTATAGTGCACTACCACACGTAAGCACTCAATGTTGACTTACAAAATATATGCAGCAGCTAATGTAACCGAGAGAAACATGATATTGAACGACCCACGCACCAGCCTTCTAAGATCCCAGGAGAGACGTCGCTGAGGCGCCGCTCTGTCGCTGTGGGTTCACCATGCTGCATTTAATTTACCATTAGTGTGAACAGTGACAGTAATATATCAATCTAGACTTCTTGTCTTGTCGTTCTACTTCACAAATAGAACATGACAAAACAGAGGTGTACTTGTTGAGAAATTATTTCTTCGAAATTGCTGTGTTTAATAAAGCAGTTAGTGTAATAACAGTTATTAGTCTCAATGCACAGGTAGCCATAGGTACGTGCAGGTTTTTCAGATCGAGTCAGGTAATGGAAACACATCTACAAATATAGCTGCAATGTGTTCAGAGTCGTGATCCTGGGTGAATTAGCGAATTTAATCTGTGAAGATAGACTACTTTCCTTGTTGCACTTTATATAAACAATGTTGGACTTGTTGAGAACCTGTAATTGCAAATTAGATTGATGCATACTATGGTAATTGGAAAGTAAGTGCATCCAAATCGGGACAAACTTTGTTATGGCAATTGTAATTGCATCTAGTGATGTATAATTTCTACGACATAATTTTGTTGAACGCAAATAACGAAACAACATTTACTATAAGTTTCAATAGACATGGAGTCATCGGCACAAGCTCGGTTTTCAGATTGCGTCAGATGATAAGAATATAATAAAAAAGTATTATGTAAAAAAATATCTGCATTGAGAATAGTGTCGTGATCTTTATGAATTACTGAATTTGCCTAACACTACTAAGTTATCTGATGGTGTAAAAAAGCATCGTTTTCTTTGACTTAGTTACCCTATTTTTCAATCGAAGTGCTACAATTAGTTATATAGTCGTGTGGTTGTATCAATGAATTAATTACTGTAATTTAATGGTTCTGGCTTCAATAGAAAACAACTGGGATAAGAACATACATCTGTACATGCTGACACCCGTAATAATGGATCGAATTATCGTTTCATCGCGATAGTCGATGTCACGATGCAATACTATCGATAATAAATTGATCTAACGATAGTTATCGGCGATAGTACAATAGTTGGCCTGACGCATTAGTTGGTTTACTTTTATCGATGTAATACTATTCGTTGACGTGATTTTTCAACTTTATTACGTATTTGTCCTTTTTAATGTTTGCGTATTTACCGAATCCGTGCTAGACATATTTACCTCACATGAGACTATTGCGATAGTCTCATGACTATCGATAGTCTCATTAGGGAGGATAGACGGCATGATCGGGTGACGGTTGATCAGCGGCGTGGTTTTCCCAAGTTCATTTCATCGGAAGTAAGATTGATGGGAATGTTTAGCGAGTGTCACTGTGCCTGTATGTGTGTAATAAGAGAGGGAGGACGGTTACATTTGTCTCGGTAAGCGTTGGTGGTGTAAAAAGGAGTACGATTCTATACGGACCCCACATTCACTGCATTATCGTCTGCGTCAGGCCGACGTTCCAGTCACGCCTGAGTCAACACACAGCTCTGTGCACCAGTCGTCTTGGCGCACCCCTGTCGCTACAGGGAGCTTACAGAAACAACCTCTTCCACGATGCGACCAGAGCGCGACTTCCCCTGACGGAACGAGCTGCATTCCAACATAGCCTCAAATTGCACCGCCTGTCATGACCGACTGAAGTATGTGCGCTGCAAATGTAAGGCATCGTCACGACATCCCTGCAGCACCAATCTTTGTTCCTGTCGGAAAAGTGGGTTCAGCTATGTAACTGCTTGTCGTGACTGTCTATGTGAAGGTGCCGCAATTCTGCTCCCATGCAACCGGAAGAGGACGAAATGCCTGAGGACGCGAACATCTTTTAGATACTATTTTATATGTATTTCCTAGATTCTACATATTCCGTACAATGTATGCCATTCCAATTTTTATCTGTTTTGTTTGTAATGTTGCTTAATCATGACCCTATTATTTTAGATGTATATCTTAGATAGCACTACGTGGGATTCCATGTGTGTCCCTCATATTTTGATTCAATTGTAGTAGTGTTTTCGGGGAATAAAATAATATTTAGAAAATCACTCTAATTTTCCTTTATTAATGCACAAATAAACATTTTATAATTTTTATGTAAATTAACTGTACTTATATAATGCAAAATTACGAGTAGTCCTCGCGCATTAATTGCAACGTGGCTGAATGCTTCCCAGAGAAGTCGAGATGGTGTTCGATTGAACTGGATACTGCGCTATATAAGAACTTACCTTTTTATACTAATAATGTCATACCGCCTGACACAATTGTGTTGCAATGCTTTATTAATCGTTGTGTAAAGGTTTCCCCAAAGAGGCTCAACGAGGAGTTTTCACCATCATGTAGAGCATACAATTGCTCTTCTTTTGATACCATGTATGTCTTGGTAACAATTTATTCCTGGTACATCCCTGAAGCGACCATACAATTTGTAGATGTTCCATAACATATATATCGGTCTGTAGTTCTTTAAGTCATTCTTATTTTCCTTCTTGAAGATTAACAAATCAATCAGTCATATTTCTCATACCTTCTGTAACATTCATCCTCAGGTTGCATCTGTCATACCTGTCATATTTCTCATACCTTCTGTATCATTCATCCTCAGGTTGCATCTGTCATACCTGTCATATTTCTCATACCTTCTGTATCAGTCATCCTCAGGTTGCATCTGTCATACCTGTCATATTTCTCATACCTTCTGTATCATTCATCCTCAGGTCGCATCTGTCATACCTGACATATTTCTCATACCTTCTGTATCAGTCATCCTCAGGTTGCATCTGTCATACCTGTCATATTTCTCACACCTTCTGTATCAGTCATCCTCAGGTCGCATCTGTCATACTTGTCATATTTCTCATACCTCCTGTATCATTCATCCTCAGGTCGCATCTGTCATACCTGTCATATTTCTCATACCTTCTGTATCAGTCATCCTCAGGTCGCATCTGTCATACCTGTCATATTTCTCATACCTTCTGTATCATTCATCCTCAGGTCGCATCTGTCATACGTGTCATATTTTTCATACCTTCTGTATCAGTCATCCTCAGGTCGCATCTGTCATACCTGTCATATTTCTCATACCATTTTATAGCCCGCGAGTTTTAAATACTGCGCATATATTACGGAAATAAAATGTGTTTGCTGTATGAATGTAGATTATATTAATGTTGAATGGTCAATACAGCTAATTGCTCTCTGAAGCAAAAACATATCCCAATTGTTCATATTTATGCAATAGTGACCATTAATTACACTTACTGACGCATCTACCTATACATCGTAACTACGTTAGTGAAAACGAAAACAAACCCTGAATTGCATATGTTCATATAGTTTGTTTTAATACAATACATAATCACGAATATTTACATCAACGCGTAAATGGTTAATCACTTTACTGAACTTACGATTGTTTATTTATCTTCGCCACACTATCGCGGCAACAAACATTCGTCAAATATGAACGACTGACAGTCATACAATTATTCACTAACAAAAAACGGCTTGCGCTGCATACACACAAACACAGAAGACAGTTTCTCCCAACTAGTTCCTGTCTAACGTTAGGTAAGTCGTAAACTAGAACAATTTGTTCATTGCAATGCAAGTTACAACGACGACGACGACGACGACGACGACGACATAAACATCAACAAAAGAAAAGGCAGCGACAACAACAACACTACTAAGGCAGACGATGACGACGATCACAGTAGCAAGAACAACAAAACGCAGACGTTCGCGATGGCGAAGGCGACAACCACAGCAGCTGCAGCAGCAGCAACAACAGCAACAGCAGCAACAATAACAACAGTAGCAGCTGCAGAAGCAGCAGCAGTAACAACAACAACGCATACGACGACGACGACCACGGCAACAACAACAGGAACATCGAAAAGAATCAAATAACGACGAACGACATTGGTAATAGCAGTAAGAATAAACATCCACTGCGACTAAAATACGCCCCCCTTAATCGACCATGAAATATATGGTCAACGGTCTCAATCACTCTATTAAAAATAGCAACGTCTTGTAAAATTGGAGTCGATGACAGATGATTCATCACCGACATATTTGTTAATGACGAATGGTATATGGATGATAACTTCGATATGACAAACAATCGGTCACGTCATAATTATAGCAACGTGCAGAAAAAACACCTACTAAACTATAGCGGTCAAACACGCGTTACAACGACGCGGGGCATGTTTGATATATGATAAAACACCGTCCATATAGAAGCACTAATACACAAGACCAAACCAACAGTTCTGACAAGTATCCACATGTTGCTGTACAAGCAAACATAACATGACTGCTAGTATTTTACTTCACTGGAATGAAATATATTACAGGCGGTTGTCGCCGTTCTGGACTGACCAGTTTGCGACTTGTGCCATGGTGCTTATATCGGGAGTTTTCCTCCTCTGTGTCCCATTGAAACGTTCTCGCCATAATCTTCGAACGGTTGACGTCAGAGTGAATGAAACGCAAATAAAGAATCCCTGGCAAGTGTTGCACACAATGAGTGGGTACCACAGGAAACGGAGAAGGTCGATGTTTGCCAAGAAACTAAACAGCCAGGTGAAACCCATCAGTGACGTCAACCGTACGTAAATGCCGAAAGTCCTGCGTTGTTGGTGCTCTGATTGGGCCTTACTGCCCTCTGACATGGAACGTCTGAGAGCAACGACGGTGCGGACAAATAACACTGCATTGGCTGTGATCGCTACTGCTAGAGGAACTGCGAAATAGTATACGTTGGCTATGCGACCTGCAATCCAACACATAGTCTTGCTGCCGTAACTTAAAGGTAGTGTCGTATAGAAGGCGAGCACCAGACAGATAGCAACAAAGACAGCCGGTAGGCCCCAGACATATATAGCAAAGGTACGTAGACGATATGAACTGGTAACACCTCTGGATGGTCTCATATCAGCAAATGTGCACGATACGTCGAAGGCAAGTACATTCATCCAGAGGAAGGATGCCAGCCAAGTGTAGTGCTGAATGAAAGCCACGACGGTACAAACCTCACTGTACGGCAAAAACTGATCACTCACTTGCAGCGACAGCTGTGCAAAGAACAGCGCCCCGCATAGATTCATTACGCATTTCCCAGCTCGAGTGCGAAGGTTTTTGAACATACAGTACGTCGTCATCGTAAACGCGAGACAGACCATTGACAAAATGTTCCCAACCATCGAAAGCCTATCCTGTACAAAAAGTTTTGTTTTACTGATAATACGAATCCTGCTTAGTTTGGGAAGTAGGTAGGAACATAAAAAGATTGCATTTGATTCCAGTCTAACAACGTGTCTCTCACTGATTTCCACTTCTTCTGACGGTCCTTCGTAAAACAGCAGTGAATCACCCAAGTCAACGTATTCGTTCGCTTGAAATGTGAACGTGACACAACTGAATAGTCTGGCTCACAAACCAACGCAGTAGCACGTACAGTCAATCGTTCGTTTAAAGAATTGTTCATCCGCCAATACATAATAACAGGAACTTCTGCCACGTCATACATCTCCGACGTACTCACAACTTGAAATTTAGACGGAAACTTAGACGCAAACATCACGCAATGGTCACTTACAAAGATTACATCACGTCGTATTTTTGGTGAACCATTTATACACGTACCAGATGTTTCGATAGCACCTCGGTTGAAAACAAATATGTTGAATTGCGGGGACTGGTTTGGGAGACTGTTGACGTGGCTAACGTACTCAGTGTATTTAACACGACTTTAGTGAAATTGCGGGATATCGCTTCTTGAATCGAAACAGCAGATGCATTGGAAAAAACTTCATTCCAATGTTTGAATTCTTTAACGGCGTTGCATTCGATACATTGTTTGGACTTTTCTAAGCCAATTCTTCGGATAATACGTTCTAGGTCAAGTAATCCAAACTGGTTATCTTCGGTCGATATGACGACATACGTGCTAATATCATTTTTTTCTCAGAAAAGATCTGTGGCACAGTCACATTTAGTTTCATGCACCTTTTGTCGCGCAAACGCACGTGACCAGCGGGATTCATGGGTTTGACGCAAAATCCGGTTATGTAATCGAACACCGTGCCATTAGGACATATATTGAATCTTATAAATGGTTGATAATAGATTACTGACTCAGAGACGACCATCAATCTATTAATGATTACATGTTCCTTCTTCATCTCACATACAAATTCGAATATGTTCTTAATGCCTCGACACATGGCACAGTGCGGATTTCTGTAGTACCTCTGTGAAGGAATATGGTATATGTTCGACTGATACTTTTGACATGTTGAACGTAGGTAATCGAACTCAAACCGTGGATCTGATGAATCGGCGTTGCACGCGTTCGACGAGCTGCTTTCCACCCGGCAGTTGTAGCGAATGTTGTCCTGGAGCATAGTCGACAAATTGAACATCAGTTCGCATTTGAAAATATCTTGGTCGTATATAGAATCTCTGTAGTAATGCTGCCACTGATCGGAGGCAGATCCTGTGGAGTTCACACATTTAATAGCTACATCAGCTGTGGCCATATCAGTCATATCGTTGTCAGGATTGTTGCAAATTGCACAATACTTGCTGCGGTAGATGACACCACGAAACATAACCGGAATGTCTGCGGTAAGCGTGTAGTTCACCTCAAACGGTCGTTCACAGAGATCAATTGTATATGTGTCGGTGGTTGGCGTTGGTTGACTGCCGCAAGACGACACAACCAGCAATGAACTGTCGGTCACTTGTTCTATCAGCGTTATGATCGTCTTTATCTTCATCTGCGTCACCGTATTTATAACTATTTATCATTGTCATCATCATAGACTTATGCATATAAAAAATCATGTTATTGTACATATGTGGAATACTCAATTTATACATGGATTCGTTATCATCACAATCTTCAAAGTTGCCATCATCGTCATCATTGTTTTCTTCATCACCATCACCTTCCTACATGCTTTCATGATCTTCATTGTCATCATCACCATCACGTTCGTCTTTGTTTTCATTTGGTCATCATATTCATCATAATCTTTAACTTGTTCATCTTTCTTTTCATCAGCATCATCAACGTTGTCTTCTTGTTTATCTTCATCTGAATCAACGTCTTTATTATTATTTTCATCATCTTCATCACCATAGACTTCATGTTCATAATCTTTATCGTCGTCCTCTTATTAATTTTCTTATTCATCGTCGTCCTCATATTCATGTTCTTAGTCATCTTCATCTTCTTTTTATGGTTATTACTATTCTGTACAACACAGACACGACCACCGCTTATCTAATTACTGCTAACTTGTTTGATCTTTTTTGTGGAATGTCACAACTTTGAGTAGAGATAAACCTTATTGCACCACATCGCAGCCAACCGTCATACCTGGTGTTTAAATCTTGTACAGTGTATATGATTTATATTTATATCGCTAAAACCACACACTACTTGTGGATATGTAGCACGCACATTAGTCATTATATAAACACGATTTGGCGGGTAGCGGCGACAAATTTTCGCTGTGGCGCTTTCTAGACAATCATCACATTGTGTTCTACTTACCGAGGCGTGACCCGGTTGAGTCAGCGCTTCTGGCAGCAAACTCGGCGGTGAATGAACTAGGGCGTTGGGCAGCGTACTCGGTAGTATATGATTCAGGGCCTTGGGCAGTATGCTCGGCGGTTGATGAACCAGGGCCTTGAGCACCGTACTCTGTGGTGGATGATTCAAGGCCTTGTGCGACGTACTCGGTGTTTGATGAACCAGGGCCTTGGGTTGCGTAATAGGAGGTTGATGATCCAGGGTCTTGGACAACGTACTCGGCAGTTGATGAGCCAGGGCCTTGGCCAACGTACTCGGTGGTGGATGATTCAGGGCTTTGGGTAATGTATTCGGCGGGAGATGGCGAGGTGCCTAGGGCAGCGTACATGACGACGATCAACAGAAAGTGCAATAGCATTATCACTCTCATAGGCATCCTGGCCAAGTGATAGTAAACTAGCATTGACAGCTGGCTTTATATGATTAATATAAAGCCAGCTGTCAATGCAGAATGCTATTTGTATTCGTACTAAAATCTGCACATACCAATTTAGTCATGACATTTGTTTTCTTAAATAGACGGACCACACGTAGTGGGCATTACATTATTTTAGTAATATATAGTATTTTACAGGTTCCATTTCCATAAAATTCATGGTAAAATCAAAGGTTACTCTTTTATTAATTGTGCACGTGTTGTTTGAAATTGTTGTTTGTTACACTTAACAACTAACATTGAGAAGTTGCTTGCAAAATAAGTGTATGGCATCGAGTGCAGACCACAAATGTTTATTGTATGCTATATGTTATGAGGCGGTGAAAGTAATTAGTTGGATTGGTATGGTGGCTGGTATTATCAAAACGCGCGGCCGCATCCATAAAACGGTATTTTTATGGAAAAGCTAGCGTTTAGTTTAACCGCACCCTCTAGGTTTAATTGTTTTCTGCACTCAGCAACGTTCTATTAACTGCCTATTCAGTACATGTAGTGATTATCATGTCATGGGACTTTGAAGACTTATGCAACTACTCAGCCTTTTTGAGAACATAGCCAAACTGGCACTGAGGGTAGTCATTGCCAGGTTAGTGTCGTCCTGTGTCTTTCTTTTATGTCCCAAATTGAGACGGGACCGATATTGTCGTGATCTACGAGTCACGAGGGATACTCAGTCCCCAATGATGAGAGCGCGGTTTATATATCAAATATACCATACCTACCCGGTCCAGATTTTGAAATCGGAACTTGGGCATGCCAGACGCACATGCTAAACACTACATTATTGCGCGCGTTCTCTCGCACTCTTGGTATTTCGCTCTCTCACTCTGTCGCTCTGTCGTTCTCTCGCTCTGTCGCTCTGTCGCTCTGTCGCTCTCTCGCTCTATCGCTCTCTCGCTCTCTCGCTCTCTCTCTTTCTCGCTCTCTCGCTCTCTCGATCTCACACTGTTTTGGTCTCTCGCTCTCTCTGTCTCTCGCTCTCTCGCTCTCTCACTCTCTCGGTCTCTCACTCTCTCAGTCTCTCGCTCTTTCTGTCTCTCACTGTCTCTCTCTTTCTCTCACTCTCTCTCTCTCTCTCTCTCTCTCTAAATGAGAGAGAATGCACAATGCGTTGTCTTGTTTTCACTCCTGAATTGATGCATGATCTTAGTTTTAATGTAGGATGGTTTTCTGGTACTAGTTAATAGTAAAACCCTAGTTCCTAGTAGCGAATACCTACTAGATTTATTATACTACGTGAGATAAGCCATTGCAATAACTGCATGTTTATTATAGTTTGTTCTACTGTGTGGAGTACGAACATGTTGGTCATAGTAATTCCGTGCTCATACTTAAGCTAAGTTGATACAAGGACGCAGTACCAATCAAGCAGGCTCACGTTTGCAATAAAATTAATGGAATAGCATAAAGCAATTTATTGCAGACCCAATTTCGAATTGCCACGCGTATTTCCCATATTCAAATAATGTATCACAGGCGTAACGTCCCCCGTGAACAATGAGTTTGGTAAGAGCGCGCAATGCAAGTGTCATTTATTAGTGTTTTTTTAATTAGTCAGGAATTTCGTGGTTAAGACTGTTTGTATTTTCTTAATGCAATAACGTCATTAGTAAATAGTTACTACACTGTCTTTTTTCGTTTCGCTTATGTGTGTGTACGTGTGCGCGTGCGAGCCTGCGTGTTACATATAGGGGATTAAGAGTATGACGTAGCTATTCTTGTGTTTCAACCTCTTTGGTGTTGGCTCGTATTAGAGAAGCGGGTATCGACAATCTCTAACTGTTTCAAAATGTATATTTGCCAGTAGGGTTTAGGCGATGGTCGTCGAACATTGCCACATGTATTAGCTGTGTTCAATTTTTTTTCAAGAATGCAAACGTCTTATTGGCGTCTGTTGAACGACCGCAAAACAGAATAAGCTTATTCATCTGCTGAGTAAAACAAAGCACGGGAATTCTTAAGATTAAAGGCACCGATTCACATATATTGGTTGTGCCCACGAGTTAGTTACTACATGTTGTAGATTAATCAATCTCTCAATATATTTGTACAAAACATATATGTACATAACTATCACGATGCACATGGGCATACGTTGTTTTGTGTTTAATAACCGTATATTGTTGAATCGCTTTACTCTATTAATGCACCAATAGTACAAGCAAATTCCTTGTTATTATAAATGTTGGGGTTGATCCGCTTTAGTTCGAAGGATGTCCAGGTGTTTACACAAGATGACACGCTCGCACGCACCCACGTACACATGCGCACTCACACACGAACACACAAACACACGCACTCACACACTCGCATGCACGCACTCACACCCGCAAACGCGCACTCGCGCACTCGCGCACTCGCGCACACGCACACACAAACACACAAACACACGAACACACAAACACAAACACTCACATTACACACAAACATACATGCTCTGGGTTTTATTTTATTGTTAAGCATTACAAAATTTGTTTTGTTCACATTAAGCGGTAATTTGTTCGCTCTGAACCACAGGCCAAGTTGTTAGTTCGTTGTTTACTGCATTGGTTACAGCATCAATTTTAGTAGCCGAGTAAGAAATGTTCAAGCGATTCTTCATAACATTGTAATACATTGTATCAAAACGTGATAATTTCCCTTAATTACTTTCTCTGCTACTTATGTCTTGCATGTTTATGTATAATTTGGGTGATACTGCGCAAAAAGCCAATAAACAATTGAGTTTATGCGAATCGTTTTGACCTTGCTGCCTCGTGGAGATTCATTATGCAGCCCAAGTTTAAAGAATATTGATGCCCGCGCAATGAACCTGAGTGTAATGAATATTCATGCCCGCGCAGTGAACCACGCAAAGACCGTTAACGTCACACACACACACACACACACCCACACACACACACACACACACACACACACACACACACACACACACACACACACACACACATACACACACACACACACACACTCACACACACACACACACACACACACACACTCACACACACACACACACACACACACACACACACACACACACACACACACACAGTCAACATATCTGATTCCGAGGTGAATTTATTCAAGCAATGGCATTGCAAATAAGCTATTTGTAGACATATGTATATTGTGTAATAATTTTAGAACCGGCATTATGTAGTCACGGCGAGGTGTGTATGTGATGATTCTGGCTGTCGTGTTTTTGGATTCGCTGGAGTTTGTGAAAGTGGTCACGTGGTTGTCCAGCCAGAAACGCGTTCCCGTAGTTCAATCTAGATATGACGAAAGCGTGCACAAGTGATTAAGTCGCATCTGTTGTGAAGAATCGCCTGATACGACTGATATACGCTGTTTGGCAAATGGCACTTATGGGGTTAGTCATTTTGAGGGATTGATCAAATATAACGCCCAGGTTGTGAGCACTTGAAGATGAAGTCAAAATCGAGTCAAAATACGAATGTCTTTTAGGAGTGTCAACTTATGTTTAGTACCAAACACTATGATATCCGTCTTCTGATCATCTAACTTCAGTAAGTTGGTCCGAGACCATTCACCAAGTTCTTCTAGGCAACAGTACAAACGATCCATTGAGTTCAGTTGGCCGTCGCCACCAGGACAAAACGAAACGTCAAGTTGGGTGTCGTCGGCATATAGGTGATAATCCAAGCCGAATTTCTTGATGACGTCGCCAAATGGGGTGATGTATGCAGTGAACAACAATGGCCCGAGTACGGGGCCTTGCTGTACACCAAACGGCACAGCGTTTGGAGAGGATTTGAAACTTCCAATACGAACGATTTGATGTCGACCGGACAAGTAAGATCTGAACCACTCAAGCGCAGCGCCAGTGACAACGAATCTGTGAATGAGACTGCTCAATAGAATGCCGTGTTCAATGGTGTCTAAAGCGGCGGTCAAGTCAAGCCTAACCAACACAGCCACGGTCTACTGCAGACAGAATGTCATTGTGTACTTTAAGCAGAGCCGTTTCATTTGAGAGATCTTGTCGATATGCCGACAGAAACCGGTCGTGCAAGTTGGTCTCTTGCATGTGGACATTTAGTTGTTTTGCTACAACGTGTTCGATTACTTTAGAGAGAAATGTCAGATTCAATACGAGGTCGATATATCTGCAATTATTCTCTATGTAGTATAGCCTTGTTGATTAGTGGCGAGATGCAGCCAGTCTCTTCTGGAACATCGTAGCCAGTCTAGTCTTTTCTGGAACAACGCATACACATGGCAGATTACTTTGGGAGTAGGTACCATGGTTAGATATTATTATATCGTTGTTAATGTGTGGGTAAATGTTAAGTCAATCAGTCCTTGATATATATATATATATATATATATCTAGAAAGTCATCATATAGTAAAGGTCGTATCAAATTTTGATGACCTACATCTTTGGAAAGGAAAGACTGATTGACTTAACATTTATATAAAATCATGGATACATTCACGTACATGTATGCATATTAAGCACATTGTAAACCAACACATGCAGATGATGATCTAAATGGGTAGATATAATGGGTATAACAAAACACAGCAAATTCTAGGAAAGCAGCCTCCGTTTGCATGGTGACAGATAATTGTTACTGTATTTAGTGTCATGTTCCTACATATTACAGCATTAGCGTGATGTAAGAAATGTGTTTAACATTGCATATATACTAAAGTACTCAAATGCCTATCATCAAACTGTCACTGATTATTGCTAAATATGTATGTTTCAACGTAAACGAAATCAGCAAAATCGGAGGTTACACTTTTTTTTAGGTCAGATCAAAGGTCAAACAATTTGTTTAAACGTTTGTAAAATGTTGATGTGTGGTTCATTGTCTACACGGATAGACAACTGCAAGAGCTTTAAAATTACACCAATTTTACATTTGTAAGTCGCTTAGGTGAGGAGTTGACACCTACAAGGTAATCAGGTATCAAGGTCGGGCCAAACTTGACGACACTTACCACTGGAAAGGAAGGTCAGATTGACCTAAAATTTGGATGGTAACATAGAATGATAAACCAACACACCAAGTTTCATCAAACGTAATGACGGACGTGTAAATGTCACTCTGTTTTGACTGGTATTTTGGCATGGAATTCCCCAATAACGAATTTAACTACAGTCGAACCTATTTGTTGAATGTTCGTCAATTGGTTGAAATTTACATATACATTTTAGCAATATTTCAGGTAATGAATAAACGTGTATGTTTTTGTCACAGCCAGTTTCGATATATAACTAACTGATGGTACCAAGGCTTACATTTCCCAGCAGTGGCTCGCCAAAGCGGACTAAATATTGTCATGGCGAATGATTTTTAAATAATTGGCGCCAACTGGCGAGAATAAAGATTTACTCAATCTATAAATAATGTGGCACGAGATGAAATTACAAAAATTGGGCCAAGAGGCCCTGAAGTCCTTTGGACTAATACGTCTATATGTGACCCCGGCTGACGAAATGAGTGATAACTCGGAAAAAGTGTAACATTGCTTTCTTACATTCTTGTAAAGGTTGGGTAGGGTGCTTTACACGGTTTCCAAAATGATGACTGCTACAAAAATTGGCGAAGTTATGGAGCGTTGAACATGGTATGTTACGTTGCAATGATACACTGGAGGTACACATGTGCTGCTACAAAACCTTATAAAGTTATGCCAGATGATGTCGTTATGTATAAAACTAAGAGGACAGTTTATTTGAGAGCAAAAGGTAGACTACAAAAATAAAAAATGGGTCAGCTGGTCGGTGATAGTCCGTTTGAATTTGAAGCCTTTGTAAAACTTTTGTCTCGATTTCACCGAAGGCGGTGTCCTGCTGTCAGAATTTCGACGGTGTTACCTAAATTACAGGTCTTTGTCAGTAAAATTAATGGGATGGTAATTTACACCAACGTTGTCATTTTATGGGATATATTAGCATTAGCCGTGCCAATTCAAAATGTAGTACTATGAAGTAGTAGTTTGTCAAAATGTAAACAAACTCAAAGACAGTTGCAGCTTAGCCTTATTCTTAGGGGCTGGCTTTATAATGATCTCATTTATCTCCTTTCTCAACCACCTTCCATATCTTAGTAATTCTTGTTAATGTGTAAATCAGAATATATAATGTATGTATGTGAATTGAATATCACTATTTTTTGTGATTCCTAATTTTACTGTTCCGCAACTGTTCTTTTATTATTCTGAAATATTTGATGACATAATGATATATTTCACATACATATATAGGGAGCTAACGGAAAGGCCCATCATAATCCATAGCACTACAAAATGAAATATCTGAAAGTCACACGTCATATAGTGACACATCTCATACTGTCTTTCTGGACTGTTGCAAAATCCAATAGTTTCCTGTCACAACCCTCGTGTACAATATACCAAAGCTATATATTTCCAACACCACAACATACGTATTATCATTGGATGTGTAATTGAATAATCTTTCAGATGAACGCAACTTGTACTAGCAGAAAATGAAGCATACAAAAGTTACACCGCAAACAATGACATGCATTCTCAAAATGTGATTCATTATAAAAAATTACCAAGCTTAGTATGTTCAACATATTTCGTTGCAACACCATACTAAAATGTATTATCATGTAGATAAGTCAATGCTCTTCAAAATAGCACTTATTTGTAATTATAGAAAGTGATAAAACTATCATGCATCATTAAAAAAAATCTAGGTCAAGCTTCTGAGGAAACAGATACTGTATATATATTTCCATCAAACAATAGCAGCCAGAGAATCTTAGCTGCAGTGGGGTTGGTGTACTACACAATACTCTGCCAACGTAGTCCAGGCAGAAACAGACACAATGTGAACATTTAGCTTTTTGGGAGGCCCTGAGGTGCCCTTAGAATGATTCAATCAAATACTACCCTACGAGACTTCTTTGCAAAATTAAAGAAAAAGTTACTGAACAGTTTTTGAAATAACAGAAAAGACAACCTCTGATCCATGCAAGACACAGACTCCACAGGTGACAGATGTTGTTTGTAAAGGGTTTAGTCATAAAGTTATAAATAGAGCTGCTGCTGTAGAGGACAAGTTAGTTAGCAGATTTAGCATTTTAGTGGACCTTTGATGCCCTTAGATTTCTTGTGTATAGTGGAACTACGACATTAAATGTCTATACAAAATTAGAGAAAAAGTAATTGAAGAGTGTTTGCAAAAAATAGGCAAAATGTTAAAATTTACCAGTTTTGGGGTCCTTTGGGGGCATTAGGTGCCCTTAGAATGATTAAATCAAATACAGATTTCTTGTATACAGTGACACTAACCTAGTTAACGTCTGTGCAAAATTAGAGAAAAAGTTTGTAGTGAAGAGGTTCATCAGATTGGTTGGTTCAAATTAGTGATATTTTTACTTATTTCACAGTCAGTTTACCTTTTCATCTCGTGACGTTTCAACTCCTTTCAGCAGTCTTCTTCAGACGACTACGGCTAGAAGAATAATTGTGGCGGTCGGTGTAGTATAGTGCTGATTCTGAGATAATAATGTTTTTTTAAAGTTTGATGGCTTCATTGCCTATGCTTAGGTGCAAGAATATGCAAGTATGTGACGCCCTCTGTAGTTTACTGTGTAACTTCTAACTTTGTTGATTTGTAGATATGTGGCTTAGCACTATGTTGGTATATCTAACTCATTTTTTTAAAGTATGGGTTAGCACTATACTTCACCAACCCCCTCTATTAAATAACGACATTTTCATACACAACTATAAAATTCGAGTCGCATCACGTGTCTAACGTCAGAGGAAGGGGTGTCAACAACAACTCACCTCAACAACATTGACGTAACAGGCAACATCAAGTTCGCGTACGAAGAAGAATGAGGTGTCACTGCCGTTCCTATACACATTACTGGATCGGAAAGAGGGTGTAACTGTCAAACTCCTAGTGTATCGGAAGAAGACACACACACACACACAGCAGTATCTGAACTTTAGTTAGTTCCCAAAATCCGCTACACTATAAACTGGGTGTCATCAAACATTACTGGACAGATGCTACAACATCGTATGTGAGCCAGAGGATAGAGAGAAAGAGGAGGACCACATCACCCAGGCGACAACAGACCATGCGGACTGAAACAACTATGTCATGGACTGGGAGGGTGCCAGAGTTGATAGTGAAACAGACAGTCGATGCGAGTCGAATTTGCTGGATGAGGAATCAGAAAATGTTGTTATTTATCAGCACATCTGTTTTTACAATACATCAGGGATAGACTTTTAAGACATTCTCTTTTAACTTGTGTGATATATTCCTGTTTGCTCTGACACCTCTACCTTTCCCTGTATATTCGCGCCGTCTTTTCTATATCCTACGCCGCACTTCTACATATACACGCACCTCATTGGTCGTCAATCCACCAGTCTACCAATGTACGCAAAGCACCCGCATGCTTGATATCATTCACCTCAAACATGGTGTTAGACACCTCTTTCTGGTGACCAACCGCGCGACGTTTATCCACACATCGTTGCGGCGCTTCTCTCCTAGAACCTGTCTATTTTTCGTTAACAAAAAATGACGAATAGAGAATACAGTCGTGAAAGAAATATTTGCCAAATGTTAGAAAACACACAGCATCGTTACATAAACACCATAGCGCGTTCGCAAATACCCGTTGTTTGTTCAAAATCAAATTGACGAAGGTCGAAGAGAATATGAAGTTCATGTCCATCTATAGGCCCTAGTCGTGATATTGTACAATTGTCAAATAATATTTCTATTGTTATGCTATTGGCATGAGGGTAGCCATCAGCATTATTGTGTCTGCGACTACTCCCCATTGCCAAGTCTATGACTCAGGGGCCGTTTTCCCTACGTTTTTGGCGCGCGTGGTTCCTGCAATTGCTAGGGTAATGTATACATGTTACGCGCTGATTACATTTTACGTATTTACCTTTATGACTGATTTACTCCATAAAGGTGTCTTGACATATATGAAGTATTTTTTAAAAGATATATATATTGCGTCCTTCTCTAGGGGTCGCTAACTAGAGGTTCAAGCCGTCTAAGACAGAAATCTTAAGATACATACGCCAGGTCGATTATAATTAGATACTGATCCTCCACGAAGTTATGTTCATTTCCAAAAGGTACAGTGATTGTTGTGACCATAAGCAACACTATATGGGGGAATGTTAATAGACTCAGACAGACGTAGTATGGTCAACATAGAGTGCTTGTTTTCCTACCCCAAACGCATAAAAAGTCTATGCAGCCGAGACAACTGTGTGTATCCTACACAAATTGTAGTCCATTGCATTACGCCCTACCGAAAGAACTGTTGGACAAGAAATAAAAAAGGGGAATTCTTATATAGCGCAGTATTCAG
>OZ023206.1:56210696-56258196 GCA_963995525.1 Escarpia spicata
TTGTATACCGAATATACCGGCATTTATATCATCCCGATCTTTTTGTGTGAGTAACGTCACCGGATGAAGTACTGTCTATCCTTGATCATTTTAAAGAGGTGCTTTTACAATGATCACTGCATTTGTACTCTTCCTTTGTGTTAACCGTCCTAATATAGAGTGTGCGTGCGTGCGAGCGGTCGTGCGTGCGTGCGTGCTTGCCTGTGTGTGCACTCCCGCGCGTATGCGCCCGTACGTGTGTCAATGTGCAATCGTGCGTGCGCGTGAGTTTGTACATATATCTGTTTGTGTGTGTGTGCGTGCGTGCGAGCGGTCGTGCGTGCGTGCGTGCTTGCTTGCCTGTGTGTGCACTCCCGCGCGTATGCGCCCGTACGTGTGTCAATGTGCAATCGTGCGTGCGCGTGAGTTTGTACATATATCTGTTTGTCTGTGTGTGCGACCGCGTGTGGGCGCGCTCGCGGGTCTGCGTACGTGCATGAGTGTGTTGTCGCGAGTGCGTGTATGTACGAATGTTTGTGTGTGTATTTGTATGTAAGTGTGTGTGCGCTTGTGTGTGCGTGTGTGTGTGTGTGCGTGTCCGTGAGTGCGAGTGTGACCATTCACTTTGAGCATCACACCACGGCCTGTTCCTAATCGCGTATGTTTGCCGTTTCTCTACCCACGTTCCCTCCCAACCTTACACCAACGCCTACATTCGTCTCGTCTGCCGGAGCAGTCCGTCCCAATGAATGAGTCACCCTCTCTCTCTCTCTCTCTCTCTCTCTCTCTCTCTTCTCTCTCTCTCTCTCTCTCTCTCTCTCTCTCTCTATCTCTCTATCTCTCTCTATTTAACATTGTCATTGGTTCGTATTTATATATAACGTTCTACAAACGTTCCAAATAAACATGCGTCATACTGGTGCAAGTACTGTTCTCTATCTTCGTACGGATGGTGTATGCATTAGACATGTGGCTTAACTAACGTGGACCTGTAACGCAGTGCAACTTATCGACAACCTGATAATGAGAAACTGTTTGTTGTTTGCTGGGGATAATCAATAATTATGTGTTGACTGTATCAAAAGTTTTTTATATTTTAATGAAAACATCAACTGCATGCATTTTACTATATATATATATATATATATATGTTATTTCATTAATCAATTCGGTTAAGGCGTAGGATGTAGACATACATATTGCGACATATCGTGTCGCGCCATCTACCCAACTACGAAATCCACTAGATGGCAGCGTAAATAAATTATACATTTTCGTCAATCTTTGGGGGTTACTGTCACTTAGAGTCTATGTCATAGGTCAATCCGTACACGGGGAATACCAGGGGAACTTTTGAAACCATTTTTAGCCTTGGCGTCGTCACAAACAAAGTACTTCTTGCCAACTTCGGGTGTTGCTCTCTGGGGGGGGGGGGGGGTGTCCATGGTTGTGACGGCGGAAAGGGAACGAAGGAGACGACACACTGTGACGTCATAAAACGGTTGACGCGCCACTTCTCGCGTAGGTGCCGAGGCATTTCTGGCGACGTCATACAGAAATATGGCTACTTCGCTAATCTATGCAAACTGGTGGTGTGCTGTCTTCCTTCCCTCTTCTTCTCTTCAAAGGACCGGGTTATTGCGAGCGAATTTAAATTTACATAAGATGAAAGGACAACCATAACTATAATCCAAGAAAATAACTTCCTACCGATAGGTATATTTAATGCTGGCACAGCTGGTGTCAAAAACCTAGCGTCGGTCATCAACACTTCTGAAGTGTCCGGTCCACCTAATATTCCCTGTCGTGTACGGAGAGAACAAGCAACGGAGCTTACTCCTATTTGACATATATAGCGTGTACGCTACTCAAGCATATCATCTGCTCACATCCCCGAACAAATCTTGATGACTTCTTAACTCCCGTCCAACATGGTTTTAGAAAACACCCTTCATGTGCGTCACAGCTAATAACAACTCTATTCGCGTGGAAACAGCTCACTCACTTTGAGCACAGCACCACTGGCTGTACCTAATCGTCCTTGTTTGTCGTAACTCTACCCACGTCCACTCCCAACCTTGCACCGACGGCTACTTTGTTCTCATCTGCAGGAACAGCCCGTCTCAAAGAATGAGTCACTCTCTCGATTTAACATTGTCAGTGGTTCATGGTTTATATATAGCGCTCTACTAACGTTCCAAATAAACAGGCGTCAAGCTGGTACAAGTACTGTTCTCTATCTTCATTCCTGATCAGAATCCGGTCGAGTGGATGGAACACATTACACCTGTAGCTTAGCTAACGTGGGCGTGTAACGCGGTGCCAGTTGGCGACAATCTGATAGTGAGAAACTGTTTGTTGTTTGCTGTGGTTAATTTAAGTGCTTAGTTTGGTGGTCTCGAATGTGTGTTTCTATAGTAAGTGTTGTGGGGGCGACAATAATTACATTTGGGATGTTTTCCCCGGCTGGGTGCAGGATATTTTGGTTACACACTTTTTTGATCACACAACATTTAGCCATCCGACTTTAAATGTTAGTCACTTACAATGTGATCGCACATTTGGTCCCATGGCATAAAAGCTTTGTCACGAAAAATTATATAAACGTATGTTCACACAAAAAGTGATCACATGACATTTGGTTACTTCACATTTCTTCAAACAACATTTTGTCACAAGACATATGGTCACAAAACATTTTGTCACAGTTTCATACATCGATACATCATAAAAGTACTTTTTGTTACATTGTTTTGTGTTTGTATTCATATATATATATATATATATATATATATATATATATATATTGACTAATTGATCAAAATAAAAAAAAAACATATTAATAAACATCAGTGAAACATGATGAAAACTACTGAAAAAAATGACATAACAATAATATTTTAATTATTAAATTTCTTTGAAACTTGGCCTTCTGTTCTTGTTAAGTATTTGCCGAATATGAAGTGTGTAACGTCTGAACTCATGTCAATAACCATACTCAAAACTGTGGTCATTTGTGCGGCACAAAACAATTAGCTGGTGATATCTTGGTGACGTAATGAGAGAAAAAGCTGATGTGCGCCCACAGGCTTTTACCGCGTTATGCAGCTGTGTGGCTTATTGTTTCAGGGTGTACATGAAACAGCAATCACGAATTTAATGTGTTTAATATCACCGTAAAGATAATAATCTTAACTACTAATTTGTCGCTGGGGTCACACAGGAATTACGTGTTTACCTTGTGAGTCATTGCCGTTTGAATATCTCGAATAATCAACCTTGCATTATATCAGCCGTCGCGTATATATATAATTTTAGATATGGCCACAAACACGAACTTGCACAGTTGCACACCATGCGAAATGCCAGGGGCCTTTACTTACATGACGTCCCCATAAATTGATAAACAATTGAATAGCAGGACAACAAGTTTTGAATTTAAGGCTAATAATTTGACTTAGTCTTTAATGTTAATTATGTTAACATTTAGTAAAATTGCTTTAACTAAATTTATAAAAAAAATGTGTAATTTTATCTATGTGGCTTTATTTCTAGATACAACATATCTTGTTTCCTTTCCGTCTCGATTACTTTTTGACCTGTTACTGTTTATCAAAATTTTGCCAAAATATGTATTTTTTTCATTTATTTGTTTATTCCAGGACTTGTTCCGATTTTGTTTACCTTTGTCTCGCGTAATGAAATAAACGATAATGTGTGTCTTGGTGATACCAATTAGTACCATTGGCGCGCAGCCTGTGGTCAATTATCACTTCTCACCGCCTTTGACCAGTTGACACGGCCTAGTGTTTAACCCCGTCTCTATACCCCATTTGACCAGGTCACACTGACTAAACTATGTCTCATTTAACCAGGTGCTACGTCCTAGTAACTGACCCCGGCCCCTGGTGCTGTATATATCAGGACACACAAAACAGCGAACGACAGTCAATACGCCAGGGCAGTCAAGTGTGTCACAGTCGCCACAACAACTAAAGGACAGGTAGGTCGTGCAAGAGATGACTACCATATTAGCTTTGTAGTCGACCTTTTCGTTTAAAATACAGTCGATCATGCTCTACGGTCGTTACGGTAATACAGTTACCTTCAATTAAGATCTTACTGAGGCAGTCTTAAACAAATTTTTTAACAGTAAAGTATAAGAAATTCGTCCCAATAATTTGGTCATTTTGCTGGTCAGGTCACGTTTTGCCAAGTCCCATGAGTGCCTTTAATGGTAATCATAATCAACATGTAAATAACACCGTAGTATTGCGGCATCGAAGAATAACATCACCACGACCGTTGACTTTCTAGTTAGATCTGTGTGTTGGAGAAAGTTGTGTCGCACTGCTTCGTTTAACATCATTGCATAAAATGTACTGGCGTTAGAAACGGCTGTATTAGCTACTTTGGTCGCTTTGGATATGTGCGACTGGTCTTTGGTCCAAACAATAAATAATCAATCAAGCAATCTTGTCTGAGACGTACCTAATGAATCGAGTTGCATATCTAGCTTAGTAGAATCAATAGTATATTTGCTAGGTCACACATAGTGTTGTTAAAATTTACTTCAACGACCCCAATCAGGTCGCACGTAAACAGCGCATTCACAAATATAGTACATAAATCGGTGTGTACCAAAACAGCAGCGCTGTTCACCCGTGAGAAAGTGGTCTATGTTCAGCGATACGCGCCGTCGCACTGAGTAATATCAACAACATGTGATGTCATGAACCGCAGCGAAAATTTACAACCCCGTGTGTGTGTGTGTGTGTGTGTGTGTTTGTGTGTGTGGGCGTGCGTACGAGTGTGTGTGTGTGTGTGTGTGTGTGTGTGTGTGTGTGTGTGTGTGTGTGTGTGTGTGTGTGTGTGTGTGTGTGTGTGTGTGTGTGTGTGTGTGTGTGTGTGTGTGTGTGTGTGTGTGTGTGTGTGTGTGTGTGTGTGTGTGTGTGTGTGTGTGATAGAGAGCGGGAGAGCGAGCGAGTTTTGACACTACTATCCCTAATTAGCTTTTATAACCATCTCAATAAGTCTTGCCAAAGATACAGAACTATAAATTGTTGCATTTATATGTGACAATGTATTGTACATCATCGAAGGGATACCAACATAAGAACATTGTGAAGCAAATAAAATGCTGTATGTAAATTGAATGCTACATTTATAACATGTTCCACGTTAGAAATTAATGTCGATAGAAAATATTTTAACAATTCTAGAGATCGAAACACATCCGTATCTGCAAACACATTTCAAAGTATGCTCAGGTTTTGTGAAACATTAAGGTTATATCCTACGTTGCTATCATATTTTACGTACACACGTTTTGTGCTTTCCATACCATGGAATCTTACCGAAGTGTTGGTGTCGTTATCAGAAGGCTGACCCGACAAGCGGCCGGACAATAACAGAAGCAGCTCGCAGCAACAATGGGAACTCGTTCACTACTTCTTGGCGGTATCTGCCTGCTGACATTTTGGCACTTCGCAGACAGTCGTGAGTTGATTACTTCTTAATACGTTCGATATACGGATTGCCTAGCCAGGCCAGTCTTCATATGTTGTGAGCGATAGCTGGCGTATTGGTCACAGAACGGTGGACGCACTGTCTTTGTTTGAGGCGCGGTATTATATACACCAATTTAATTTACTACCACACAGCCTGCGGGTAATGCCGAATTCTGCAATCTAGAATGAACATTAACTAATGCTACAGCAATTTTTTAAATGAACAAGTTATCACAGGCCTACACAGATCGTGTTCCAATTGTTTGAATGCTAGTAGGATGGGCGAATTTGGGATGGGATCGTTCCAGGACAAATCCGTGCAAATCATTTAGTACAATTATATATTATAGAATTGTTCGATATGATATGCCTGTTGCCGTATATACAGATCATACGACTTTACTGTTACTGAGCTGTTCCTTTTTGGTATCTTTCAGTGCAATGCACACCCAACTGTAGAGTGTGCTCGCGGGATAAAGAAAACGAATGTGTCCATTGTTATTGTGGATACACAAGAACACTGGAGTACACTTGCGAAGACAGCCGAAAAGGTGAAATTACTTAAGTCAACATTATTGGTAAACGTAGATTGCAGTGATCTATTGTGTGTGTGTGTGCGTGTGTGTGTGTGTGTGTGTGTGTGTGTGTGTGTGTGTGTGTGTGTGTGTGTGTGTGTGTGTGTGTGTGTGTGTGTGTGTGTGTGTGTGTGTGTGTGTGTGTGTGTGTGTGTGTGTGTGTGTGTGTGTGTGTGTGTGTGTGTGTGTGTGTGAGCAGTCGCTACTCAATCACAATGAAATCCCTGTCCCGTAAATCAGCCAAACACAACTCTATATACATACTGGTTTGGTTTGTTAAGGAATAAAGAAAACCAATGTGTCTTTTGTTATTCTGGATACACAAGAAAATCGGAGTACACCTGCACATAAACCGTAAAAAGGTGAAATCAGTTAGGTCAACTTTATAGGTAAACGTAGATTGTAGTGACCCTTTTGTGTGTTTCATTATTTGAAAGCGTTGTACGTGGTGTAACTGTTGTTTACATTATTGTCGAGTGAAAATCGCGGACGCATCATCTTGTACCAGCTTTGCATCTCTCGGGTCACATCCGCATTTATATTATTATTATTAGCAGCGACCACCTAGGGACCGCGTCCTGTTTGCTGCATTTCTTAAGAAACGATGTAACATTTCAGTATTTTATTTAGAGGCCAAGGTTGTCCTAAAGACGAGGTTATTGATAAGTTACAATGTATTAACATCAATAAATTTGGTATGGGCTCAGTTTATAATACATTTTGGGGTGGGCGGTTTTCAAATGTTGGGCATTTGGGGGTAGGTATGTAGGTATATTCAGAATTCAGAGTTATGGTATATATACTTCAGTGTACAAAATTGGGGATAAATTCCCGTGCAATTGATTAGACAGGGGTAATAATTCCAGTTCACAAGATTGTGGAAGCGTTCGCTAATATTGAACGTATTGCCATTGGAAAACATGAATTGTTTAATAAAAACTGTATTTTAGTGCAAAGCCGGACGACTCTTCTACTACAGTAGATAATTGTTTGATTTATAATTATTAATATCCATTGCCTTTGATACAGATCATACGAGTGTGCCGTTCATCCTAAGCAGATTACATGTTTCAGTGAAGTGCGCTGCCAACTGTCTTTCTTGCCCGAGGAGTGGGGAGAACAAATGTGACAGGTGTTTACTTGGATACGAAAGAACACTAGATCATACCTGCGTAAAGAAAAACACAGGTGAAATTAATTAGTCCAGTATTATTGGTGAACTGATATTGTGGTGACCCTATTGTTTTCTCTTTATTTATTTTCAATTAAAATTCATATGATAAAGGGCTTTGTGAGCCCTAGACGTACGTGGGCCCCTGCCATCCGGGCCGCGGATGCCGGGTTTAATGTCAGGTTTGCCGCGTAGGCCATGCGGGCCGCCCAGCATAAATGTCGAGTCCGGGTTGATACTATGCCTATGGTTAAACATTCCTACTATCATTATGCCCAAAAGTGGCTGCATTAGACGCAATCCACTTTCCAATAAAAACGTCATCCTTTGGCCAATTTCAATTCTCAAACTACATTGGGCTTGTGTTGGTTATTGCATAAATGTCGAGTCCGGGTTGATACTATGCCTATGGTTAAATTATAATTATTTCCATAAAACAATATTTTTGGTGATTTTGAGAGCATTGTTGTAGGTTGTACATGTTATGTATCATGAAAGCGCGGTCTGCCATTGCTGCCTTTAGGATATATGTATATATATATATATATATATATGTATATGTGTGTGTGTGTGTGTGTGTGTGTGTGTGTGTGTGTGTGTGTGTGTGTGTGTGTGTGTGTGTGTGTAGTGCTTAAAGAGTATAGCTGAATAGCATTATTATATGCCCGTTTGTGATATATTTCAGAGAAATGCTCTGCCAACTGTCGGTCTTGCGTGAAAAGTGGGGTAAACAAATGTGACGTGTGTGACACAGGATGCATCAAAACATTATACAGCATCTGCGCGCGAGAAATAACAGGTGAAATTAGTTTGTTCAACATTACTGGTAAACGAATATTGTAATGTGCGTATGTGGGCGTGTGCGCGTGTGCGCGTGTGCGCGTGTGCGCGTGTGCGCGTGTGCGCGTGTGCGCGTGTGCGCGTGTGCGCGTGTGCGCGTGTGCGCGTGTGAGTGCGTGCGTGCGATCTAGCGTGCGCGCGTGCGTGCGAGCGTTCGTGCGTGCGTGCGTGCGTGTGCGTGTGTGTGGGTGTGGGGAGGCATGCCTGCATGCGTGCTCTATATTATATTCATACAGATACGGATTTGCCGTTATCTGAGAGCGGATGACTTGCATTTGTCAGCTGGCATGACTTTTATGTTATAATACATAGTTTGGGTCTCTGTTTGTTCGTTTGTTTGTTTTGCGTCCCGCATTTCTGTGTTGGTTTTTTTATTGTGTGAGGCTGACCTTTTTGTAGGCGTACTAGCGGGCCCTTTCGGGTGAATCACACATTTACATTTCTCTAAGAATTAGGTGGGTGTTGGTGATCTTCGGGGGTCATTATTTCAAAGCGTTGTACGTGGAGTCACTGTTGTTTACATTAGTGTCGAGTGATGATGCGAAAATCGCGGACGCATCATCTTGTACCGGCTTTGCATCTCTCGGGTCACATCCGTATTTATATTATTATTAGCAGCGACCACCTAGTGACCTCGTCCTGTTTGCTGCATTTCTTAAGAAACGATGTAACGTTTCAGTATTTTATTTAGAGGCCAACGTTGTCCTAAAGTCTAGGTTATTAATAAGTTAATAATGTACCAGTAACGGAAGTTCGCAGAAATTTGGTATGGGTTCAGTTTATAATGCACTGCATTTTGGGGTGGGAGGTTTTCAAATGTTGGACATTTTGGGGTAGGTATGTAGACATATTCAGTATTCAGAGTTTTGAAATATATACTTTAGTGTACAAAATTGGGGTTGGATTTCCGTGCAATTGATTAGGGAGGGGTAATAATTCAAGTGCACAATATTGTGAAAGCGTTCACTAATATTGAGCGTATTGCCATTGGCAAAGATGTTTTTTAATGAAAACTGCTTTTAGTGCAAAGCCGGAGAACTCTTCTACTACCGTATATTATTGTTTGATTCATATTCATTACATACCCATTCCCTTTGATGCAGAGCATACGAGTGTGCCGTTTATACTAAGCAGATTATGTGTTTCAGTGAAGTGCATTGCCAACTGTATTTCTTGCCCGAGGAGTGGGGAGAACAAATGTGACAGGTGTCGTCTTGGATACGAAAGAACACTAGATCATACCTGCGTAAAGAAAAACACAGGTAAAATTAATTAGTTCAGTACTATTGGTGAACTGATAACGTGGTGACCCTACTGTTTTCTCGTTACTTATTTTAAATTAAAATTCATATACTAAAGGGTTTAGAGAGTCTTAGTCGCGGATGCCGGGTTTAATGCCGGGTTTGCCGGGTAGGCCATGCGGGCCGCCGAGCATAAATACCGAGTCCAGGTCGATACGACGTCTATGATTAAACGGGTCTGCATAAAGTGCTGACACTTGGTTGTGGGGATAATACCTTTCATTTTAAAATTCGTATTGTAGGCATACGTAGAGTAGCCAGACATTTAATTATAAATCACGAAAAATATATTTTTATGCAAATAATTATTAATATTATTAATAATTATTTGCATTAAAACATATTTTTCGTGATTTTGAGAGCATTGTTATCGTATGTTGTAAATTCTATGTCTCATAATGAAGCGGTCTGCCATTATTGCCTTTAGGATATACATAAATATATATATATATATATATATATATATATATATATATGTGTGTGTGTGTGTGTGTGTGTGTGTGTGTGCGTGTGTATGTGTGTGTATGTGTGTGTGTGTGTGTGTGTGTGTGTGTGCGTGTGTGTTTGTGCGTGTTTGAGTGTGTGTGTGTGTGTGTGTGTGTGTGTGTGTGTGTGTGTGTGTGTGTGTGTGTGTGTGTGTGTGTGTGTGTGTGTGTGTGTTTGAACCTGCGTGCGTGCGTGCGTGCTCTATATTATATTCATACAGATATACGGATTTGCCGTTATCTGAGTGCGGATGCCGCGCATTTGTCAGCTTGCATTTAGTTCTATGTTACAAAACATAGTGTGGGTTTCTGTTTGATCGTTTGTTTGTTTTGCGTCCAGCTTTTCTGTGTTGGTTTTTATTGTTTGGGGCTGAAGTTTTTATAGGCATACTAGCGGGCTCTTTCTGGTGATTCGTACATTTACGTATTCTGACTCTATCCCGGGATTACGTGATCTACGGGGGTCATTATTTCACAACGCTCTACGTGGACTCACTGTTGTTTACATTTTTGTCGAGTAAAAGTCGCGGACGCATCGTATTGTAGCAGCTTTGCGTTTCTCCGGTCACATCCGTATTTATATTATTATTAGCAGCGACCACCTAGTGAGCGCGTTCTATTTGCTGCACTTATTTAGAACCGATGTAACTTTTCAGTATTTCAGTTAGAGGCAAAGGTTGTCCTAAAGACTAGGTTATTGTTAAGTTACAATTTATCAGTGCGGGAAGTTTACATAAATTTGGTATGGGCCCATTTTATAATGCACTGCATTTTGGGGTGGGCGGTTTTCAAATGTTGGACATTTGGGGGTAGGTACGTATATATATTCAGTATTCAGAGTTATGCCATCTATACTATAGTGTACACAATTTGTGTTAGATTCCCGTGCAATTGATTAGAGAGTGGTCATAATTCCAGTGCACAAGATTGTGGAGGTGTTCATTAATATTGAACATATTGCCACTGGCAAAGATGTTTTTTTAATGAAAACTGTGTTTTTAGTGCAAAGCCGGACAACTCGTCAAATACCATAGATAACTGTTTGATTCATAATTATTAATATCCATTGCCTTTGATACAGATCATACGAGTGTGCCGTTCATCCTAAAAAGATCATATGTTTCAGTGAAATGCGCTGCCAACTGTCTTTCTTGCCAGAGGAGTGGCGAGAACAAATGTGACAGATGTTATCTTGGATACGAAAGAACACTGGATTATGCCTGCGTAAAGGCAAACACAGGTGAAATTAATTAGTCCAATATTATTGGTAAGCTATTATTGTGGTGGCACTACTGTTTTCTTGTTATTTATTTTTACTTAAAATTAATTTACTAAAAGGTTTCGTGAGCCTTAAACGTACGCGGGACCCTACCACACGGGCCGAGGATGCAGGGTATAATGCCGGGATTGCCGCGTAGGCCATGGGGGCCGCCAGGCATTAATGTCGAGTCCGTGTCGATACGACGCCTATGTTTAAACTGGTCTGCATAAAGTGTTGATACTTGGTTGTGTGGATAATACCTTTTATTTTTAAATTCGTATTGTAAGCATAAGTAGAATAACCAGACAATTAATTATATTAATCATTATTTGCATAAAAACATATTTTTTGGTGATTCTGAGAGCATTGTTATCGTAGGTTGTACATGTTATGTCTCATTATGGAGCAGTCTGTCACTGCTTCCCCGAGGAGTGGGGAGAACAAATGTGACAGCTGTTGTCATGGATACGAAAGAACACTAGATCATACCTGCGTAAAGAAAAAACACAGGTGAAATTAATTAGTCCAGTACTATTGGTGAACTGATAACGTGGTGACCCTACTATTTTCTCGTTACTTATTTTTAATTAAAATTCAAATACTAAAGGGTTTAGAGAGTCTTAGTCGTACGTGGGCCCCTGCCATCCGGGCCGCGGATGCCGGGTTTGCCGGGTTTGCCGGGTAGGCCATGCGGGCCGCCGTGCATAAATGCCGAGTCCGGGTCGATACGACGTCTATGATTAAACGGGTCTGCATAAAGTGCTGACACTTGGTTGTGGGGATAATACCTTTCATTTTAAAATTCGTATTGTAGGCATACGTAGAATAACCAGACATTTAATTATAAATCACGAAAAATATATTTTTATGCAAATAATTATTAATATTATTAATAATTATTTTCATTAAAACATATTTTTCGTGATTTTGAGAGCATTGTTATCGTATGTTGTAAATTCTATGTCTCATAATGAAGCGGTCTGCCATTATTGCCTTTAGGATATACATAAATATATATATATATATGTGTGTGTGTGTGTGTGTGTGTGTGTGTGTGTGTGTGTGTGTGTGTGTGTGTGTGTGTGTGTGTGTGTGTGTGTGTGTGTGTGTGTGTGTGTATATGTGTGTGTGTGCGTGTGTGTGTGTGTGTGTGTGTGTGAATTTTAATTAAAAATAAGTAAAAAGAAAACAGTAAGGTCACCACAGTATAAGTTTCCGAATAATAATGGACTCATTAATTTCACCTTTGTTTTTCTTTACGCATGTATGATCTTATTGCTCTTTCGTATCCAAGAATATTCCTGTCACATTTGTTATCTACACTCCTAGGGTAAGAAAGACAGTAGGCAGCGCACTTCACTGAAAAACATAATCTGCTTAAGATGAACGGTTCACTCGTATGATCTGTATCAAAGACAAAAGGGTATATAATAATTATCAATCAAACAATTATCTACGGTAGTAGAAGAGTTGTCCGGCTTTGAACTAAAAAGAAAGTTTTCATAAAAAAACATGTTTGCTAATGGCAATACGTTCAATATTAGTGAACGCTTCCACAATCTTGTGAATGGAATTATGACCTCTCTCTAATTAATTGCACGGGAATCTATCCCCAATTTTGTACATAAAGTATATATGGCATAATTCTAAATACTAAATATACCTACATACCTACCCCCAAATATCCAACATTTGAAAACCGTACACCCCAAAATGCAGTGAATTATAAATTGAGCCCATATTCATACACACACACACACACACACACACACACACACACACACACACACACACACACACACACACACACACACACACACACACACACACACACATATATATATTTATATATATATATTTATATTATACTCTCTAAGCACTATATATATATATATATATATATATTTATATTATACTTTCTAAGCACTATATATATATATATATATATATATATATATAGTGCTTAGAGAGTATAATTTAATACCATATCTGCCCGTTTGTGATATATTTCAGTGAAATGCTCTGCCAACTGTCTGTCTTGCCTGTCAAGTGGAGACAACAAATGTGACTGGTGTGACGCAGGATACAAAAGAACAACAAACCGCACCTGTGTACGAAAAGGACCAGGTGAAATTATTAGTTCAACATTACTGGTAAACGGATATTGTAATGTGCGCATGGGTGTGTGTGTGTGTGTGTGTGTGCGTGTGTGTTTGTGCGTGTTTGAGTGTGTGTGTGAGTGTGTGTTTGAACCTGCGTGCGTGCGTGCGTGCGTGCGTGCGTGCGTGCGTGCTCTATATTATATTCATACAGATATACGGATTTGCCGTTAGTGCAGATGCCGCGCATTTGTGCAGATGCCGCGCATTTGTCAGCTGGCATTTAGTTCTATGTTACAAAACATAGTGTGGGTTTCTGTTTGTTCGTTTGTTTGTTTGTTTTGCGTCCAGCTTTTCTGTGTTGGTTTTTATTGTTTGGGGCTGAAGTTTTTATAGGCGTACTAGCGGGCTCTTTCTGGTGATTCGTACATTTACGTATTCTGACTCTATCCCGGGATTACGTGATCTACGGGGGTCATTATTTCACAACGCTCTACGCGGACTCACTGTTGTTTACATTTTTGTCGAGTAAAAGTCGCGGACGCATCGTATTGTAGCAGCTTTGCGTTTCTCCGGACACATCCGTATTTATATTATTATTAGCAGCGACCACCTAGTGAGCGCGTTTTATTTGCTGCACTTATTTAGAACCGATGTAACTTTTCAGTATTTCAGTTAGAGGCAAAGGTTGTCCTAAAGACTAGGTTATTGATAAGTTACAATTTATCAGTGCGGGAAGTTTACATACATTTGGTATGGGCCCATTTTATAATGCACTGCATTTTGTGGTGGGCGGTTTTCAAATGTTGGACATTTGGGGGTAGGTACGTATATATATTCAGTATTCAGAGTTATGCCATCTATACTATAGTGTACAAAATTGGGGTTAGATTCCCGTGCAATTGATTAGAGAGTGGTCATAATTCCAGTGCACAAGATTGTGGAGGTGTTCACTAATATTGAACATACTGCCATTGGCAAAGATGTTTTTTTAATGAAAACTGTGTTTTTAGTGCAAAGCCGGACAACTCGTCAAATACCATAGATAACTGTTTGATTCATAATTATTAATATCCATTGCCTTTGATACAGATCATACGAGTGTGCCGTTCATCCTAAGAAGATCATATGTTTCAGTGAAATGCGCTGCCAACTGTCTTTCTTGCCAGAGGAGTGGCGAGAACAAATGTGACAGATGTTATCTTGGATACGAAAGAACACTGGATTATGCCTGCGTAAAGGCAAACACAGGTGAAATTAATTAGTCCAATATTATTGGTAAGCTATTATTGTGGTGGCACTACTGTTTTCTTGTTATTTATTTTTACTTAAAATTCATTTACTAAAAGGTTTCGTGAGCCTTAAACGTACGTGGGACCCTACCACACGGGCCGAGGATGCAGGGTATAATGCCGGGTTTGCCGCGTAGGCCATGGGGGCCGCCAGGCATTAATGTCGAGTCCGTGTCGATACGACGCCTATGTTTAAACTGGTCTGCATAAAGTGTTGATACTTGGTTGTGTGGATAATACCTTTTATTTTTAAATTCGTATTGTAAGCATCAGTAGAATAACCAGACAATTAATTATATTAATAATTATTTGCATAAAAACTTATTTTTGGTGATTCTGAGAGCATTGTTATCGTAGGTTGTACATTTTATGTCTCATTTTGGAGCAGTCTGTCACTGCTACCTTTAGGATATATATATATATATATAAATATTTATTGTTTACATACACACACACACACACATATATATATATATATATATATATATATATATATATATATATATATATATATATATAGTCCTATATAGAGAATATAATATAATACCATATATGACCCTTTGCTATATATTTCAGTGAAATGCTCTGCCAACTGTCAGTTTTGCACGATCAGTGGAGAAAACAACAAATGTGACGTGTGTGACACAGGATACAGAAGAACAAAATACAGCACCTGCGAACTAAAAGGTGAAATTTGTTAGTTCAACATTACTGGTAAACGGATAGTGTAGTCTGCATGAGGGGGTGTGTGCGTGTGTGCGTGTGTGCGTGTGTGCGAGTGTGCGCGTGGGCGTGTGGACGTATGTGCGTATGGGCGTGGGGGCGTGTGTGCGTGTGTGCGTGTGTGCGTGTGTGCGTGTGTGCGTGTGTGCGTTTGTGCGTGTGTACGTGTGTACGTGTGTGTGCGTGTCCGTGTGCATGTGTGTGTGTTTGTTTGTGTGCGATCATGCGTGCGTGCGTGCGTGCGTGCGTGCGTGCGTGCGTGCTCTATATTATATTCATACTGATATACGGATTTACCGTTATCTGAGTGTGGATGCCGTGTATTTGTTAGCTGGCTTGACTTCTATGTTATAAAATATAGTGTGGGTTTCTGTTTGTTCGTTTGCTTGTTTTGAGTCCTGCTTTTCAGTGATGAATTTTATTGTGTGGGGCTGAACTTTTTGTAGGCGTACTAGCGGGCCCTTTCGGATGATTCGTACATTTACATTTTTCTAAGATTTTCCCGGGCATTGGTGATCTTCGGGGGTCATTTATTTCAAAACGTTGTACGTTGAATCTTTGTCGTTTACAGTATTGTCGAGAGAAAATCGCGTACGCATCATCTTGTACGGGCTTTGCATCACTCGGGTCACATCCGTATTTATATTATTATTAACAGCGACCATCTAGGGAGCGCGCGCTATTTGCTGAACATTTTAAGAAACAATGTACCTTTTCAGTATTTTAGTTAGAGGCCAAGGTTGTCCTAAATACTAGGTTATTGATAAGTTACAATGTATCAGTGCGGGAAGTTTACATACATTTGGTATGGGCTTAGTTTATAATGCCCAGCATTTTGGGGTGGGCGGTTTTCAAATTTTGGGCATTTGGAGGTAGGTATGCAGGTATAGTCAATATTTAGAGTTATACCATCTGTACTTTAGTGTACAAAATTGGGGTTAGATTCCTATGCAATCGATTAGAGAGGGGTAATAATTCAACTGCACACGTTTGTGGAAGCGTTCACTAATATTGAACGTATTGACATTGGCAAACATGTTTTGTAAATGAAAAATTACTTTTTAATGCAAAGCCGGACAAATCTTCTACTACAGTAGATAATTTTTTGATTCATAATTATTATATACCCATTGCATTTGAGACAGATCATACGAGTGTACCGTTCATCCTAAACAGATTTTATGTTTAAGTGAAGTGCGCAGCCAACTGTCTTTCTTGCCCGAGGAGTGCGGAGAACAAATGTGACAGGTGTTTACTTGGATACGAAAGAACACTAGATCATACCTGCGTAAAGAAAAACACAGGTGAAATTAATTAGTCCAGTATTATTGGTGAACTGATATTGTGGTGACCCTATTGTTTTCTCTTTATTTATTTTCAATTAAAATTCATATGATAAAGGGCTTTGTGAGCCCTAGACGTACGTGGGCCCCTGCCATCCGGGCCGCGGATGCCGGGTTTAATGTCAGGTTTGCCGCGTAGGCCATGCGGGCCGCCCAGCATAAATGTCGAGTCCGGGTTGATACTATGCCTATGGTTAAACATTCCTACTATCATTATGCCCAAAAGTGGCTGCATTAGACGCAATCCACTTTCCAATAAAAACGTCATCCTTTGGCCAATTTCAATTCTCAAACTACATTGGGCTTGTGTTGGTTATTGCATAAATGTCGAGTCCGGGTTGATACTATGCCTATGGTTAAATTATAATTATTTCCATAAAACAATATTTTTGGTGATTTTGAGAGCATTGTTGTAGGTTGTACATGTTATGTATCATGAAAGCGCGGTCTGCCATTGCTGCCTTTAGGATATATGTATATATATATATATATATGTATATGTGTGTGTGTGTGTGTGTGTGTGTGTGTGTGTGTGTGTGTGTGTGTGTGTGTGTGTGTGTGTGTGTGTGTGTGTGTGTGTGTGTGTGTGTGTGTGTGTGTGTGTGTGTGTGTGTGTGTGTGTGTGTGTGTGTGTGTGTGTGTGTAGTGCTTAAAGAGTATAGCTGAATAGCATTATTATATGCCCGTTTGTGATATATTTCAGAGAAATGCTCTGCCAACTGTCGGTCTTGCGTGAAAAGTGGGGTAAACAAATGTGACGTGTGTGACACAGGATGCATCAAAACATTATACAGCATCTGCGCGCGAGAAATAACAGGTGAAATTAGTTTGTTCAACATTACTGGTAAACGAATATTGTAATGTGCGTATGTGGGCGTGTGCGCGTGTGCGCGTGTGCGCGTGTGCGCGTGTGCGCGTGTGCGCGTGTGAGTGCGTGCGTGCGATCTAGCGTGCGCGCGTGCGTGCGAGCGTTCGTGCGTGCGTGCGTGCGTGTGCGTGTGTGTGGGTGTGGGGAGGCATGCCTGCATGCGTGCTCTATATTATATTCATACATATACGGATTTGCCGTTATCTGAGAGCGGATGACTTGCATTTGTCAGCTGGCATGACTTTTATGTTATAATACATAGTTTGGGTCTCTGTTTGTTCGTTTGTTTGTTTTGCGTCCCGCATTTCTGTGTTGGTTTTTTTATTGTGTGAGGCTGACCTTTTTGTAGGCGTACTAGCGGGCCCTTTCGGGTGAATCACACATTTACATTTCTCTAAGAATTAGGTGGGTGTTGGTGATCTTCGGGGGTCATTATTTCAAAGCGTTGTACGTGGAGTCACTGTTGTTTACATTAGTGTCGAGTGATGATGCGAAAATCGCGGACGCATCATCTTGTACCGGCTTTGCATCTCTCGGGTCACATCCGTATTTATATTATTATTAGCAGCGACCACCTAGTGACCTCGTCCTGTTTGCTGCATTTCTTAAGAAACGATGTAACGTTTCAGTATTTTATTTAGAGGCCAACGTTGTCCTAAAGTCTAGGTTATTGATAAGTTAATAATGTACCAGTAACGGAAGTTCGCAGAAATTTGGTATGGGTTCAGTTTATAATGCACTGCATTTTGGGGTGGGAGGTTTTCAAATGTTGGACATTTTGGGGTAGGTATGTAGACATATTCAGTATTCAGAGTTTTGAAATCTATACTTTAGTGTACAAAATTGGGGTTGGATTTCCGTGCAATTGATTAGGGAGGGGTAATAATTCAAGTGCACAATATTGTGAAAGCGTTCACTAATATTGAGCGTATTGCCATTGGCAAAGATGTTTTTTAATGAAAACTGCTTTTAGTGCAAAGCCGGAGAACTCTTCTACTACCGTATATTATTGTTTGATTCATATTCATTACATACCCATTCCCTTTGATGCAGAGCATACGAGTGTGCCGTTTATACTAAGCAGATTATGTGTTTCAGTGAAGTGCATTGCCAACTGTATTTCTTGCCCGAGGAGTGGGGAGAACAAATGTGACAGGTGTCGTCTTGGATACGAAAGAACACTAGATCATACCTGCGTAAAGAAAAACACAGGTAAAATTAATTAGTTCAGTACTATTGGTGAACTGATAACGTGGTGACCCTACTGTTTTCTCGTTACTTATTTTAAATTAAAATTCATATACTAAAGGGTTTATAGAGTCTTAGTCGCGGATGCCGGGTTTAATGCCGGGTTTGCCGGGTAGGCCATGCGGGCCGCCGAGCATAAATACCGAGTCCAGGTCGATACGACGTCTATGATTAAACGGGTCTGCATAAAGTGCTGACACTTGGTTGTGGGGATAATACCTTTCATTTTAAAATTCGTATTGTAGGCATACGTAGAGTAGCCAGACATTTAATTATAAATCACGAAAAATATATTTTTATGCAAATAATTATTAATATTATTAATAATTATTTGCATTAAAACATATTTTTCGTGATTTTGAGAGCATTGTTATCGTATGTTGTAAATTCTATGTCTCATAATGAAGCGGTCTGCCATTATTGCCTTTAGGATATACATAAATATATATATATATATATATATATATATATATATATATGTGTGTGTGTGTGTGTGTGCGTGTGTATGTGTGTGTGTGTGTGTGTGTGTGCGTGTGTGTTTGTGCGTGTTTGAGTGTGTGTGTGTGTGTGTGTGTTTGTGTTTGAACCTGCGTGCGTGCGTGCGTGCTCTATATTATATTCATACAGATATACGGATTTGCCGTTATCTGAGTGCGGATGCCGCGCATTTGTCAGCTGGCATTTAGTTCTATGTTACAAAACATAGTGTGGGTTTCTGTTTGATCGTTTGTTTGTTTTGCGTCCAGCTTTTCTGTGTTGGTTTTTATTGTTTGGGGCTGAAGTTTTTATAGGCATACTAGCGGGCTCTTTCTGGTGATTCGTACATTTACGTATTCTGACTCTATCCCGGGATTACGTGATCTACGGGGGTCATTATTTCACAACGCTCTACGTGGACTCACTGTTGTTTACATTTTTGTCGAGTAAAAGTCGCGGACGCATCGTATTGTTGCAGCTTTGCGTTTCTCCGGTCACATCCGTATTTATATTATTATTAGCAGCGACCACCTAGTGAGCGCGTTCTATTTGCTGCACTTATTTAGAACCGATGTAACTTTTCAGTATTTCAGTTAGAGGCAAAGGTTGTCCTAAAGACTAGGTTATTGTTAAGTTACAATTTATCAGTGCGGGAAGTTTACATAAATTTGGTATGGGCCCATTTTATAATGCACTGCATTTTGGGGTGGGCGGTTTTCAAATGTTGGACATTTGGGGGTAGGTACGTATATATATTCAGTATTCAGAGTTATGCCATCTATACTATAGTGTACAAAATTTGTGTTAGATTCCCGTGCAATTGATTAGAGAGTGGTCATAATTCCAGTGCACAAGATTGTGGAGGTGTTCACTAATATTGAACATATTGCCACTGGCAAAGATGTTTTTTTAATGAAAACTGTGTTTTTAGTGCAAAGCCGGACAACTCGTCAAATACCATAGATAACTGTTTGATTCATAATTATTAATATCCATTGCCTTTGATACAGATCATACGAGTGTGCCGTTCATCCTAAAAAGATCATATGTTTCAGTGAAATGCGCTGCCAACTGTCTTTCTTGCCAGAGGAGTGGCGAGAACAAATGTGACAGATGTTATCTTGGATACGAAAGAACACTGGATTATGCCTGCGTAAAGGCAAACACAGGTGAAATTAATTAGTCCAATATTATTGGTAAGCTATTATTGTGGTGGCACTACTGTTTTCTTGTTATTTATTTTTACTTAAAATTAATTTACTAAAAGGTTTCGTGAGCCTTAAACGTACGCGGGACCCTACCACACGGGCCGAGGATGCAGGGTATAATGCCGGGATTGCCGCGTAGGCCATGGGGGCCGCCAGGCATTAATGTCGAGTCCGTGTCGATACGACGCCTATGTTTAAACTGGTCTGCATAAAGTTGTGTGGATAATACCTTTTATTTTAAAATTCGTATTGTAAGCATAAGTAGAATAACCAGACAATTAATTATATTAATCATTATTTGCATAAAAACATATTTTTTGGTGATTCTGAGAGCATTGTTATCGTAGGTTGTACATGTTATGTCTCATTATGGAGCAGTCTGTCACTGCTTCCCCGAGGAGTGGGGAGAACAAATGTGACAGGTGTTGTCATGGATACGAAAGAACACTAGATCATACCTGCGTAAAGAAAAAACACAGGTGAAATTAATTAGTCCAGTACTATTGGTGAACTGATAACGTGGTGACCCTACTGTTTTCTCGTTACTTATTTTAAATTAAAATTCAAATACTAAAGGGTTTAGAGAGTCTTAGTCGTACGTGGGCCCCTGCCATCCGGGCCGCGGATGCCGGGTTTGCCGGGTAGGCCATGCGGGCCGCCGTGCATAAATGCCGAGTCCTGGTCGATACGACGTCTATGATTAAACGGGTCTGCATAAAGTGCTGACACTTGGTTGTGGGGATAATACCTTTCATTTTAAAATTCGTATTGTAGGCATACGTAGAATAACCAGACATTTAATTATAAATCACGAAAAATATATTTTTATGCAAATAATTATTAATATTATTAATAATTATTTTCATTAAAACATATTTTTCGTGATTTTGAGAGCATTGTTATCGTATGTTGTAAATTCTATGTCTCATAATGAAGCGGTCTGCCATTATTGCCTTTAGGATATACATAAATATATATATATATATGTGTGTGTGTGTGTGTGTGTGTGTGTGTGTGTGTGTATGTGTGTGTGTGCGTGTGTGTGTGTGTGTGTGAATTTTAATTAAAAATAAGTAAAAAGAAAACAGTAAGGTCACCACAGTATAAGTTTCCGAATAATAATGGACTCATTAATTTCACCTTTGTTTTTCTTTACGCATGTATGATCTTATTGCTCTTTCGTATCCAAGAATATTCCTGTCACATTTGTTATCTACACTCCTAGGGTAAGAAAGACAGTAGGCAGCGCACTTCACTGAAAAACATAATCTGCTTAAGATGAACGGTTCACTCGTATGATCTGTATCAAAGACAAAAGGGTATATAATAATTATCAATCAAACAATTATCTACGGTAGTAGAAGAGTTGTCCGGCTTTGAACTAAAAAGAAAGTTTTCATAAAAAAACATGTTTGCTAATGGCAATACGTTCAATATTAGTGAACGCTTCCACAATCTTGTGAATGGAATTATGACCTCTCTCTAATTAATTGCACGGGAATCTATCCCCAATTTTGTACATAAAGTATATATGGCATAATTCTAAATACTAAATATACCTACATACCTACCCCCAAATATCCAACATTTGAAAACCGTACACCCCAAAATGCAGTGAATTATAAATTGAGCCCATATTCATACACACACACACACACACACACATACACACACACACATATATATATTTATATATATATATTTATATTATACTCTCTAAGCACTATATATATATATATATATATATATATATATTTATATTATACTTTCTAAGCACTATATATATATATATATATATATATATATAGTGCTTAGAGAGTATAATTTAATACCATATCTGCCCGTTTGTGATATATTTCAGTGAAATGCTCTGCCAACTGTCTGTCTTGCCTGTCAAGTGGAGACAACAAATGTGACTGGTGTGACGCAGGATACAAAAGAACAACAAACCGCACCTGCTACGAAAAGGACCAGGTGAAATTATAAGTTCAACATTACTGGTAAACGGATATTGTAATGTGCGCATGGGTGTGTGTGTGTGTGTGTGTGTGTGTGTGTGTGTGTGTGCGTGTGTGTTTGTGCGTGTTTGAGTGTGTGTGTGAGTGTGTGTTTGAACCTGCGTGCGTGCGTGCGTGCGTGCGTGCGTGCGTGCGTGCGTGCTCTATATTATATTCATACAGATATACGGATTTGCCGTTAGTGCAGATGCCGCGCATTTGTGCAGATGCCGCGCATTTGTCAGCTGGCATTTAGTTCTATGTTACAAAACATAGTGTGGGTTTCTGTTTGTTCGTTTGTTTGTTTGTTTTGCGTCCAGCTTTTCTGTGTTGGTTTTTATTGTTTGGGGCTGAAGTTGTTATAGGCGTACTAGCGGGCTCTTTCTGGTGATTCGTACATTTACGTATTCTGACTCTATCCCGGGATTACGTGATCTACGGGGGTCATTATTTCACAACGCTCTACGTGGACTCACTGTTGTTTACATTTTTGTCGAGTAAAAGTCGCGGACGCATCGTATTGTAGCAGCTTTGCGTTTCTCCGGACACATCCGTATTTATATTATTATTAGCAGCGACCACCTAGTGAGCGCGTTTTATTTGCTGCACTTATTTAGAACCGATGTAACTTTTCAGTATTTCAGTTAGAGGCAAAGGTTGTCCTAAAGACTAGGTTATTGATAAGTTACAATTTATCAGTGCGGGAAGTTTACATACATTTGGTATGGGCCCATTTTATAATGCACTGCATTTTGTGGTGGGCGGTTTTCAAATGTTGGACATTTGGGGGTAGGTACGTATATATATTCAGTATTCAGAGTTATGCCATCTATACTATAGTGTACAAAATTGGGGTTAGATTCCCGTGCAATTGATTAGAGAGTGGTCATAATTCCAGTGCACAAGATTGTGGAGGTGTTCACTAATATTGAACATACTGCCATTGGCAAATATGTTTTTTTAACGAAAACTGTGTTTTTAGTGCAAAGCCGGACAACTCGTCAAATACCATAGGTAACTGTTTGATTCATAATTATTAATATCCATTGCCTTTGATACAGATCATACGAGTGTGCCGTTCATCCTAAGAAGATCATATGTTTCAGTGAAATGCGCTGCCAACTGTCTTTCTTGCCAGAGGAGTGGCGAGAACAAATGTGACAGATGTTATCTTGGATACGAAAGAACACTGGATTATGCCTGCGTAAAGGCAAACACAGGTGAAATTAATTAGTCCAATATTATTGGTAAGCTATTATTGTGGTGGCACTACTGTTTTCTTGTTATTTATTTTTACTTAAAATTCATTTACTAAAAGGTTTCGTGAGCCTTAAACGTACGTGGGACCCTACCACACGGGCCGAGGATGCAGGGTATAATGCCGGGTTTGCCGCGCAGGCCATGGGGGCCGCCAGGCATTAATGTCGAGTCCGTGTCGATACGACGCCTATGTTTAAACTGGTCTGCATAAAGTGTTGATACTTGGTTGTGTGGATAATACCTTTTATTTTAAAATTCGTATTGTAAGCATCAGTAGAATAACCAGACAATTAATTATATTAATCATTATTTGCATAAAAACATATTTTTGGTGATTCTGAGAGCATTGTTATCGTAGGTTGTACATTTTATGTCTCATTTTGGAGCAGTCTGTCACTGCTACCTTTAGAATATATATATATATATATATATATATATATATATATATTTATTGTTTACATACACACACACACACACACATATATATATATATATATATATATAGTCCTATATAGAGAATATAATATAATACCATATATGACCCTTTGCTATATATTTCAGTGAAATGCTCTGCCAACTGTCAGTTTTGCACGATCAGTGGAGAAAACAACAAATGTGACGTGTGTGACACAGGATACAGAAGAACAAAATACAGCACCTGCGAACTAAAAGGTGAAATTTGTTAGATCAACATTACTGGTAAACGGATAGTGTAGTCTGCATGAGGGGGTGTGTGCGTGTGTGCGTGTGTGCGTGTGTGCGAGTGTGCGCGTGGGCGTGTGGACGTATGTGCGTATGGGCGTGGGGGCGTGTGTGCGTGTGTGCGTGTGTGCGTGTGTGCGTGTGTGCGTTTGTGCGTGTGTACGTGTGTCCGTGTGCATGTGTGTGTGTTTGTTTGTGTGCGATCATGCGTGCGTGCGTGCGTGCGTGCGTGCGTGCGTGCGTGCGTGCTCTATATTATATTCATACTGATATACGGATTTACCGTTATCTGAGTGTGGATGCCGTGTATTTGTTAGCTGGCTTGACTTCTATGTTATAAAATATAGTGTGGGTTTCTGTTTGTTCGTTTGCTTGTTTTGAGTCCTGCTTTTCAGTGATGAATTTTATTGTGTGGGGCTGAACTTTTTGTAGGCGTACTAGCGGGCCCTTTCGGATGATTCGTACATTTACATTTTTCTAAGATTTTCCCGGGCATTGGTGATCTTCGGGGGTCATTTATTTCAAAACGTTGTACGTTGAATCTTTGTCGTTTACAGTATTGTCGAGAGAAAATCGCGTACGCATCATCTTGTACGGGCTTTGCATCACTCGGGTCACATCCGTATTTATATTATTATTAACAGCGACCATCTAGGGAGCGCGCGCTATTTGCTGAACATTTTAAGAAACAATGTACCTTTTCAGTATTTTAGTTAGAGGCCAAGGTTGTCCTAAATACTAGGTTATTGATAAGTTACAATGTATCAGTGCGGGAAGTTTACATAAATTTGGTATGGGCTTAGTTTATAATGCCCAGCATTTTGGGGTGGGCGGTTTTCAAATTTTGGGCATTTGGAGGTAGGTATGCAGGTATAGTCAATATTTAGAGTTATACCATCTGTACTTTAGTGTACAAAATTGGGGTTAGATTCCTATGCAATCGATTAGAGAGGGGTAATAATTCAACTGCACACGTTTGTGGAAGCGTTCACTAATATTGAACGTATTGACATTGGCAAACATGTTTTGTAAATGAAAAATTACTTTTTAATGCAAAGCCGGACAAATCTTCTACTACAGTAGATAATTTTTTGATTCATAATTATTATATACCCATTGCATTTGAGACAGATCATACGAGTGTACCGTTCATCCTAAACAGATTTTATGTTTAAGTGAAGTGCGCAGCCAACTGTCTTTCTTGCCCGAGGAGTGCGGAGAACAAATGTGACAGGTGTTTACTTGGATACGAAAGAACACTAGATCATACCTGCGTAAAGAAAAACACAGGTGAAATTAATTAGTCCAGTATTATTGGTGAACTGATATTGTGGTGACCCTATTGTTTTCTCTTTATTTATTTTCAATTAAAATTCATATGATAAAGGGCTTTGTGAGCCCTAGACGTACGTGGGCCCCTGCCATCCGGGCCGCGGATGCCGGGTTTAATGTCAGGTTTGCCGCGTAGGCCATGCTGGCCGCGCAGCACTAATGCCGAGTCCGTGTCGATACGACGTCTATGATTAAACTGGTCTGCATAAAATGTTGACACTTGGTTGTGTGGATAATACCCTTTATTTTAAAATTCGTTTTGTAAGCATACGTAGAATAACCAGACACTTATATATATATAAATAATTATTTGCAAACAAATATTTTTGGTGATTCTGAGAGCATTGTTATCGTAGGTTGTACATTCTATGTCTCATAATGGAGCGGTCTGTCATTGCTGCCTTTAGGATATATATATATATATACATATATATATATATTTGCATGTATATATATATATTTAAATATATATATATATAGTCTTATATAGAGAGTATAATATAATACCACATATGCCCCTTTGCGATATATTTCAGTGAAATGCTCTGCCAACTGTCAGTTTTGCGAGATCAGTGGAGTAAACAAATGTGACGTGTGTGACACAGGATACAGAAGAACACAATACAGCACCGGCGAACAAAAAGGTGAAATTTGTTAGTTCAACATTACTGGTAAACGGATAGTGTAGTGTGCATATGGGGGTGTGTGCGTGTGTGCGTGTGTGCGTGTGTGCGTGTGTGCGTGTGTGCGTGTGTGCGTGTGTGCGTGTGTGCGTGTGTGCGTGTGTGCGTGTGTGCGTGTGTGCGTGTGTGCGTGTGTCTGCGTGTGCATGTGTGTGTGTGTTTGTGTGCGCTCATGCGTGCGTGCGTGCTCTATATTGTATTCATACAGCTATACGGATTTGCCGTAATCTGAGTGTGGATGCCGTGCATTTGTTAGCTGGCTTGACTTCTATGTTATCAAATATAGTGTGGGTTTCTGTCTGTTCGTTTGCTTGTTTTGTGTCCTGCTTTTCAGTGTTGGATTTTATTATGTAGGGCTGAACTTTTTGTAGGCGTACTAGCGGGCCCTTTCGGATGATTCGTACATTTACATTTTTCTGAGATTTTCCCGGGTATTGGTGATCTTCGGGGGTCATTTATTACAACACATTGTACGTTGAATCTCTGTTGTTTTCAGTATTGTCAGGAGAAAATCGCGTACGCATCATCTTGTACCGGCTTTGCATATCTCGGGTCACATCCGTATTTATATTATTATTAACAGCGACCATATAGTGAGCGCGCGCTATTTGCTGAACATTTTAAGAAACAATGTACCTTTTCAGTATTTTATTTAGAGGCCAAGGTTGTCCTAAATACTAGGTTATTGATAAGTTACAATGTATCAGTGCGGGAAGTTTACATAAATTTGGTATGGGCTTAGTTTATAATGCCCTGCATTTTGGGGTGGGCGGTTTTCAAATGTTGGGCATTTGGGGGTAGGTATGCAGGTATATTCAATATTTAGAGTTATGCCATGTGTACTTTAGTGAACAAAATTGGGGTTAGATTCCCGTGCAATTGATTACAGAGGGGTAGTAATTCAACTGCACAAGATTGTGGAAGCGTTCACTAATATTGAACGTATTGACATTGACAAACATGTTTTGTAAATGAAAAATTACTTTTTAATGCAAAGCCGGACAAATCTTCTACTACAGTAGATAATGTTTTGATTCATAATTATTATATACCCATTGCATTTGAGACAGATCATACGAGTGTACCGTTCATCCTAAACAGATTTTATGTTTAAGTGAAGTGCGCAGCCAACTGTCTTTCTTGCCCGAGGAGTGGGAATAAGAAAAGTGACAGGTGTTTTCTTGTATACGAAAGAACACTAGTTCATACCTGCGTAAGGAAAAACACAGGTGAAATTAAATAGTCCAGTATCATTGGTAAAATTATAACGTGGTGACCCTACTGATTTCTCGTTACTTTTTCATATTCTTATACTAAAGGGTTTAGAGAGACTTAGTCGTACGTGGGCCCCTACCATCCGGGCCGCGGATACCGGGTTTAATGCCGGTTTGCCGGGTAGGTCATGCTGGCCGCGCAGCATTAATGCCGAATCCGGGTCGATACGACGTCTATGATTAAACTGGTCTTCATAATGTGTTGACACTTGGTTGTGTGGATAATACCCTTAATTTAAAATTCGTATTGTAAGCATACGCAGAATAACCAGACACTTATATATATCAATAATTATTTTCACAAAAATATTTTTGGTGATTTTGAGAGCATTGTTATCGTAGGTTGATCATTCTATGTCTCATAATGGAGCGGTCTGTCATTGCTGCCTTTAGGATATATATACCCTGTGTATATATATATATATATATATATATATATATATGTATATATATATATATATATATATATATGTATATATACATATATATATATATGTATATATATATATATGTATATATATATATATATATTTATATATATATATATATATATATATATATATATATAGTGCTTAGAGAGTATCATTTAATACCATATATGCTCTTTGTGATATATTTCAGTGAAATGCCCTGCCAACTGTTGGTCTTGCCTTATAAGTGGAGCAAACAAATGTGACGTGTGTCACGCAGGATACATAAGAACAACAAACAGAACCTGCGCACGAAGAGGAACAGGTGAAATTACTTAGTTCAACATTATTAGTATTGGTGCGTGTGTGCGTGTGTGCGTGTGTGCGTGTGTGCGTGTGTGCGTGTGTGCGTGCGCGCGTGTGCGTGCGTGCGTGCGTACGTACGTACGTGCGTGCCTGCGTGCCTGCGTACGTACGTACGTGTGTGCGTGCATGTGCGTGTGCGTGTGCGTGTGCATGTGTGTGTGTGTTTGTTTGTGTGCGCTCATGCTTGTATGCGTGCTCTATATTATATGCATAGAAATATACGGATTTGCCGTTACGTGAGTGCGGATGCCGTGCATTTGTCAGCTGGCTTGAATTCTATGTTATAAAATACAGTGTGGGCTTCTGTTTGTTCGTTTGTTTGTTTTGCGTTCCGCTTTTGTGTGTTGGTTTTTTATTGTGTGGTGCTGAACTTTTTGTATGCGTGCTAGCGGGCCTTTTATCGGATGATTCGTACATTTTTCTGTGATTTTTCCGGGTGTTGGTGATCTTCAGGGGTCATTATTTCAAAACGGTGTCCGTGGAATCATTATTGTTTTAATTACTGTCGAGTGAAAATCGCGGACGTATCATCTTGTACCAGCTTTGCATCTCTTGGGTCGCATCCTTATTTATATTATAATTAGCAGCGACCACCTAGTGAGCTCGTGCTATTTGCTGAATTTCTTTAGAAACGATGTAACTTTTCAGTATTTTAGCTATTGGCCATGGTTGTCCTAAAGACTAGGTTATTGATAAGTTACAGTGTATCAGTGCGGGAAGTTTGCAGAATTGTGGTATGGGCTCAGTTTACAATACACTGCATTTTGTGGTGAGCGGTTTTCAAATGTTGGACATTTAGGGGTAGGAATGTAGATATGTCCAGTGTTTATAGTTATGCCATATATACTTCAAAATCACATATATATGTACAACATTATGGTAGATTATCTTGCAATTGATTAATATTGGGGTCGTAATTCCAGTGGACAACATTGTGAGAGCGTTCACTGATATTGAACGTATTGCCATTGGTATACATGTTTTTTTAAATGAAAACTGTCTTTTTAGTGCAAAGCCGGACAACTCTTTCCAGTACCGTTGATTAATGTTTGATTTATAATTATTATATGCCTATTGTCTTTGATACAGATCATACGAGTGTACAGTTTATCGTAAGCAGATTATATGTTTCAGTGAAGTGCGCTGCCAACTGTGCTACTTGCATGTTGATGGGAGAGAAAAAATGTGACCGGTGTCTTCGTGGATACATAAGAACACGACATAGTATCTGCGTAAAACCATACAGAGGTGAAACTAATTAGTCCAGTAGTATTGGTAAACTGATACTGTTGTGTTCCTGCTGTTTCTTCGTTGCCTAGTTTTATATTAAAATTCATATACTAAAGGGTATCCAGAGCCTTTATCGTACGTTGTTCCCTGCCATCCGCGCTGCGGATGCCGGGTATAATGCCAGGTTTGCCGGTACACCACGCGGGCTGCCCGGCGATAACGTCGAGTCCGGGTCGATACGACGCCTATAATTAAACAGATCTGCTTAAAGGGTTGACTCTTGTGTTTAATTAAAAATTTCGTCCTGTAAGCATACGTAGAATAACCAGACACTTAATTATATGAATATTATTTGCCAAAAAAATATTGTTGGTGATTTTCATAATTAGCGTAGGTTGTATATTTATATCTCATAGTGGAGGTATATATGGGAAACAGTTTGTACACAAAAAGTGTATCTGATGACTTTGACATGCTCTACACACCACACAAATGGCTTTTTCCAGTCGTATTTTGATATCTTCGTCTGCACCTCATTCTCCTTGGATACGGTTGATGCTGCCCAAGTTGATAAACTTGCTTACATATTTTAGTTGATGGTTGTTGATCATGATAGATTAACGAGTTCGGTTGTTGATGTCAATATTTTTGTCTTTTTGCATTAATAGATATGATAGCTAGGTGTTAAGTTTTCGACACCGCGGGAGATGTTCTTTTAGAAGAGATAAGAGAAGCTTGTCTACAGTTGTTTTCATTCGTGCCATGACGTTTTTAGATAAAGTGTTTGGTGTGGAGAGAAGAGTAATTGCCCTGCAGTCTGCAGTCGAAGAAGGGAAACATATTTCCCTTCTTCGGTAACTTGATTATTCACCCGTGTGTCAAGTCATCAAGCATATCTACTTTTCTCCATATATCGATGAAGAGAGGGTGTAGTACCTCGCCGGCCGTTTTCGGGTCTGTCTTGAATATTTCTGCGTTAATATGTCGGTTCCTGTAGCTTTGGTTTTCCCCAGTCTGGGAATTGCTGCTTTAACCTCTGCATTCGTTGGATGGTACTTCTATCCCAGGTCTCTTTCTGCAGGCTAGATGAGATAGCAATCGTATTAATAGACACATTCTGATAATTGTGAAAAACAACTAACATCAAACTGTTGGTCATCAATGCTTCCTATTGATATCGTCAAAATGAAATGTTGGCATTACGCATTGCTCTGTCGTGTTTTCAGGAAGATGTTCTGCATTTTGTTTATCCTGCGTGTATTCAGGACTACACGGATGTGATCGGTGTTTTTATGGGTACATGTTCTCGTCAAGGACAGGGTATTGCTGTAAGTATGATTATTTACATTGTACAGATTAATATGGACAAGGAAGAACTGCCATGATTGCGATTTTGAAATTGCTTTGACAGAACGTTAATTTTGTCATAAAATATTATTTCATATTCGACGTTGTCAGTTAAACGTAATCAATGTTTCAATGGAATTTTCAAGATTAAGTAATAAAATCAATTAATAAAACATAGGATTTTATATTAATTTTAATGTTTCTGTTATAAACGATAAAACGAATGTATATATATATATATATATATATATATAGAAAGTCTCGAAATATGTACATAGGTATGTCAATGACACTGATTATATTTAGGTGAATTGTGGTTAACATGAATGACTTAAGCATCAGAAAGCGATAACACAATAATGAAGAATCAGAGGAAAAGATGACAACGAATTTATTAATGCATATCCAAGTCCCAAATCGTTTCTTTGCTGCTTCCATACTTTGTTTATTGTTAATATACGTTATATAATTATGTCGTATTTCAGTGAAGTTTAGGTCGTAAATCGTCGAAACGGCAGTCCGATTTCCCCGACACTACTCAAACTGTACGTCCTCAAGTGACAACTCAACAGCTGGATCGCCACAAAGAGGATGCACAGAGTGGCGACATCAAATCACGTGACAAGAAATAGCGTGACATGTTCATGAAACCAAAACAACAAGGATGTAGACTCGCATACGGACGCAAGCCATTAAGTGAAAATACGTTCGGGTAGACTAGTTGAGAAACAATTGCTCTTTCATCAATAAATATATGACTATCGATAATTAGAATGACCCACGATGATAATAATAACATTATTATACTAAAATATATGTTTAGGCTAGATGGTAAATATGCTAGTTTTGAGAGGATCATGTGCTACTAACCTGATATATTTTAGCAAGGATTACGTTAGCATACTTTATTAGTATTTCAATATATTTGTATAAAACGAGAGATGCCAGAATATAATTACGTTATGTTTATGTCCTATGTTATACACGAGCTCGACTGTTTTGAGATTGATCGATGTCATGCGTGGTGAAGTTGTTCCTATTTCACCACCATGCCTTGACTTTGTAACAAGATTCAAGTTGATAGTCATATGTAGCAACACGCTTCATATGGCAATCGGAAATGATTTGTCGACATTGTGTAGCAATTGATATACAGTCGAGTCTCGCTTTGCGATCACCACGGTAATACAGCTAACATCAATAGTGACATACCATTGTATGTGTCAATTATATGTGATGCACATTCGTGTTGCTAGTATTAATCACATGTGTAGATAATGGCTTTGTTATAAAAAAAATTATTTGCATAGAAAGTGTTATAATATTATATGAACCGAGACAGCGCCTCGGACATCATAATGGTGAAGAGTTGAAAGAAGTGATGCATGTTGGTTCAACTGGTTGTGTGTATAAAGAGAGACATGACGTTCCAACATGTACTGAGAGTGTGATGAATTCTCCATGACGTCATATCCGGTGACATGTTTGTGTCAGTCAGCGTATCTTATCAAGGACAGGCGCAGTGAAAACACCTTAGACATTCACAGGCTGTTCCCTGATGAACCCGTTTGCCGTAACTCTACTCTTATCTTCTCACAATCTCGCCTTAATATTCCTGATCTATGTTCTTCTTAGCTATTACAAGAATCCAATATCTCTTCCTCTATTTGTCTCTAGCTCTCTCCCTCTCTCTTTATCTCTTTCTCTTTTTTCCCCTCTCTCTCTCCCTCTCCCTCTCCCTCCCCTCTCTCTCTCTCTCTCTCTCTCTCTCTCTCTCTCTCTCTCTCTCTCTCTCTCTCTCTCTCTCTCTTTCTCTATCTCCCAGAAATTTGCCCTTTTATTTCTGCACTGATTCAAGCGAAAGTTCCCTTCTATAAACAATGTTGCACTGTTTGCAGCGTAAAGTGTATTTTCATATAAAAAGAATAGTTCATTTTTGAGACAATAACTTGAGTACTTCAGGGATCTGCTCAATGATTCATGATATATATTGACCATAGAGACACACCACCGACCCAATGTCCGCTGTGTGAAGTAACATATGAAGAGGCAGACAGACAGCTGAGAAAAAATTAAGAACTGTAAGAGCAGTGGACCAGACGGGATACCTGTTGAGGGACTCAAACACCTTGGCGGTTGGACGTGTCTCAACTGACTAAAATCTTCAATAGTGTCATGCAAAGCGGTAGGATGCCTGATGTTTGGAGAGAGAGCATCGTCACGCCTACCTACAAATACAAGGAAGATCACATGAACTGTTGTAACTACAGAGGAATCGAGCTGCTTAGCCATACCATGAAACTCTGGGAGCGTATCATCCATCAAAGGCTCAGAGACATTGCGAGCATTTCGGATGTTCAGTTTGGTTTTAGGCCTGGGGTTGGAACCACGGATGCCTTATTTGTCATCAGGACTCTATGCGAGAAGTACCGAGAAAGCAATAAGCCTCCAGACATGGTGATCGTCGATCTTGAAAAGGCGTATGACACAGTACCTCGCGTAGTACTATGGAGATGCATGAGGAAGCGGAACTTCCCGGAAGCCTATATAGTGCAATACAAGTACCAAGGCGCTACCATGTGTGTGAAATCAAAGCGAGGGACCAGCTAAATATTCGAAGTCGGCATTGGCCTCCACCAAGGTTGAGCGCTTAGCCCGTTCCTATTCATCATACTGGTTGACACGATATCTCAGTGTTCTCTAAGCCACCATGGGAAATACTCTATGCGGACGACCTGGTAATCAACGACACGACGGTGGTGTGTGCCCGAGATAGACTTCAACAGTGGAACAATGTTTTAACTGAAAATGGTCTGAAGATTAACGTGCCCAAAACATAATATCTGACAACGAGAGAGACCGCCGAACATATACAACTAAACGGAGAAGCCTTGGGGAATGTAGACCATTTCAAGTACCTGGGATATGTAATAGATAAAGATGGAACAATCGAGAAAGACATGGTTCTATACGTGCAAGCCGCGTGGTTGAGCTGGCGGAAACTGACCGGAGTCCTTTATGATAAGAAGATGCCCCTAAGTCTCAAACCGAAGGTGTACGAGATCATCATCTGACCCGCCCTAACGCATGAGAGTGAATGTTGGGAAATGAAAACCAACAACAAAAGGAAAGTTGCCACCACAGAGATGAGGATGCTTCGCGGGATCCTCGGAGCATCAAGGTTGGATCACATCCGAAATGAAGAAATAAGATTGGTTCTGAATCTCACGCCAGTCGACGAGGTCTTGCGAAATTACCGCCTACGGTGGTTCGACCATGTGCATCGACGAGGTGAGAACAATGTCGTCCGCAGTATGATGAGCTTAGCTTTACAAGGTGTCAGAAGACGAGGACACCCAAGGAAGACGTGGAAACAACAAATCAAAGAAGACATGAAAGATGTAGGTATCATAATGGATATGGCCCCAGATCGCATGGAGTGGAGGAGGAGGACTATGATGACCCCTTGTTGATAGGGATAAGGCCGTCAAGGGAGCAAGGTGAGCAAGTGTTTTGAAACTGGGTAGCGTGTTGAGCGTACGTAGGGGTAGTGTTGTGATCTTAATGGTAGTGTTTTGAGCGTCGACTTTTAGTGTGCTGTAGCGCCATCCAACGGGTGGTCATTTTGTTAGAAGTGAATAAATTGTGTTGAATAAATTACGAGAATATCACCTATACTGCTTTAAGAAATATATTCCTCTGTCAGGAAGAAGTGGAACCTTTTGTGGAATCTGTCCCAATGTAGTAATGGATGATACCTACTGATAAATAATATGAAAGAAGGATTGGGGAGACGCGTTAGCTTACTTGTATGTCGCAGGGTGTACGCAGGAATTTCGATTAGTGTTCACTCCATTGCAGTTTGCATTTTAATGCCAGGCTAAGGTTTATATTACGGAGCATAGTATATATGACCAAAAAGAATAGACGGCAAGAGGAACGACTCGGCATCAATACTGGTCGAAATATGAAGCCACACAATTCCCGTCTGGGAACACGTTGTTTTGCCAGTAATGGGAGGAAGGGGGGCAACGTATAGAAATTGCAAGAGGATGGCGATCAATGCACTAGCTGAGCAGATGTGTGAAGAAGAGGGGGTGGGATTCACATATTTATGGGGATACTTTGTTGGGAGGGAAGATATGTACATGAGAGATGGCCTCCATCTTAGTGGAAAGGGGGCAGCAGTTTTCTCAGAGAACCTGTTGCAATATGTTGACAGTGGGACAGGTTGCATCTATTTAAACTAGATTCGCAGGGGGGACTCACAGAAAAGCCTGAAAATGGAGGCATAGATAAAGACAGCACAAACAAATCAGCACATAGCAGTCTGGAAAACTCTTCTGAAGCTCGATATAAATGTGTTTGTTTAAATGCAAGGAGTATAATAAACAAAAGAAATGAACTAAACATTATGGTAGAAGATATTGACCCTCATATAATAGGTATAACCGAATCCTGGACCACCACCGATATATCAGATGCTGAATTAGGACTGACAGGATATGTAATGTTTAGAAAAGATAGAATAGGAAGAAAGGGAGGTGGAGTTATTTTATATATTAAAGAATCTATTCAGGCTTATGAAATAAAATTAGAAAGACAAGCAGATTGCGAAGAAGCTGTTTGGTGTAACATAATTACAGGAAACTCAACGTTAACAGTTGGGTTAGTTTATCGAAGTCCAAACGTAAGCATAGAAGAGAATGAAAAAATACAAAACGCTATAAGGGAAGTAAGCAAACGGGACTGTATTATTATGGGAGATTTTAACCATGGGCATATACAATGGAAATCTCTACAGAGTATGGGGAGAGAGGATCACAAGTTTTTAGTTTTAGTTCAAGAAACATTCCTTTCTCAACATGTGCTAGAACCAACCAGGGGTGAGAATGTGTTAGACATAGTTTTGTCCTCACAGAATGAATTAGTTGACAATGTCAATATATGTGAGCCACTGGGGAGTAGCGATCACAACCAGATACATTTAACCATCAAAGTAAAATCAGAAAGGAATAGTAAAAAACAGTATAGGAGAAATTTCCACAAAGGAAGGTATAAGGACATGAGGAAATATTTAACAAAGATAGAGTGGAATAAGACATTGAAAAATAAGACGGCAACAGAATGCTGGAATATATTAAAGAGTGAAATTAAGTGCATAGTCGATAAATTTGTACCCTTCAAAAAACAAGGAAAACGGTCCAAAAAGAAACACTTATCGAAAGAAGCCATTAGAAAAATTAAGTATAAACAAATGATGTGGAAGTCATATAGATGTAGTGGAAATGATGAAGACTACAACAGTTATAAAGAAGCACTTAACCAAGCTACAGCTGAAATTAGAAATTCAAAGAGAAGCTATGAACAACAATTAGCTAGTAATATAAAACATGACAGCAAGAGTTTTTATGCGTATGTTCGAAGCAAACAGAAAGTTCAAGATAAGGTCGGTCCTCTAGAAGATAGTGCTGGAAATATAATATCAGAGGGATTCATAATGGCAGAAGACCTGAATGAGTACTTTAGTTCAGTGTTTACCAGGGAAGATATTAGTTCACTGCCAATACCAGAGGCTAAGTTCAAGGGGGCAGATTCAGACTATTTAGGACAATTAATTGTAACCCCGGAAATGGTAGCTAAGAAAATAAGGGCTATGAAGGATAATAAATCACCTGGAGTGGATGGTATTCCACCCAAACTACTATCGGAAATTGTAGAACAAATTAGCATACCGCTTGCAACAGTTTTCAACTTGTCATTAGAAGAGGGAGTGGTTCCTTTAGAATGGAAAGAAGCAAACATTATACCGTTATTCAAAAAAGGTTCGAGAAACAAGTCAGAGAACAATAGACCAGTGAGTTTAACATAAGTGATTTGTAAATTATTATAAAGACTAATTAAAGATCACATGGTGGATTTTCTTGTTAAAAAAAATTTGATAAACCCATCTCAAAATGGTTTTTTAAAGCGAGGTCATGCTTAACAAATATGTTATGTTTTTTGGAAGACATCACTAAGTGGGTAGATGAGGGATCACCAGTAGATATCGTCTACTTAGATTTTCAAAAAGCTTTTGACAAAGTACCACATCAAAGATTACTGCTTAAACTAAAGGCCCATGGCATAGGAAATGGTATAATAAACTGGATAGAACAATGGCTGATTGACAGAAGACAACGTGTAGTAGTTGATGGGGAGGCTTCAAACTGGAAATCGGTATTGAGTGGGGTACCACAGGGATCAGTATTAGGTCCTATATTATTCTTAATATACATCAACGATTTGGATGATGAAATCCCAAACAAGGTGTTGAAATTTGCGGATGATACAAAAGTGTTTAGAAGGATTAAAAGAGATGGAGATAGACAGCATTTACAAGATGATCTTGACAGGTTGATCAAATGGTCTGAAAAGTGGCAAATGATGTTCAATTTTGGGAAATGTAAATGCCTCCACATAGGACATGGGAACGAATAAGTAGAATATACAATGGGGGGTATTGTACTAAGTACTACTGTAAAAGAAAAGGACTTAGGGTTAACCATTAGTGCTGATATGAAGGTTTCAGAGCAGTGCGGAATTGCAGCTTCAAAGGGAAATCAAATCCTTGGATTAATTAGGCGAAACATAACGTATAAGGAAAAAGAGCTAATAATACCGCTGTACAAAACAATAGTTAGGCCTCATTTAGAATATTGTATTCAAGCGTGGAGGCCATATCGCAGGAAGGACATAGATATGCTAGAAAGAGTGCAGAGGAGAGCGACACCGTCAAACAATCTTCAAAACGGGCTCTGGTATATTGTATTGTTGAAATATATTGGGCGCATATTTATGCCCTCTGCATGCTGTTGTCCTGGGCGTGAGAGAACCGAACTGCAGTTCTCACACGTGTGAAAAGTGAAGTTCTCCCACTCCCTCGCTTCTTCCGTTCCTCCTTTCCTTCCTTTCTCCCTCCCTTCTTTCCTCGCTCCCTTCCTCCCTCCTTCCCCCTCCCCTCCTTCTCTCCCCGTCCCTCCCTGTCAAGATTGTAATTTTAAGAACTTAACATAGGTTGGTAGCGTCGGTGAAAGACTGCATTTAGGTTTACAATGTAAAGCTATGGTTGGCTGACTGGTTATGCAACACTGTGAAGAAACTGTGGTGGCCTAAGGTCAGATTCTAAATAACCGGGCAAATATCATTATAGTTAGGGTAGACAGGACGGATTGTCGAATACAACGTGTAATATTTATAAAATGATTGGCCGTTGTTCCTTATGAGTAGATATGGTGATACGGACGTAAGTTTAAATGGGATAATCTCACGGCGTATAAGGATGTAGTTATAATGAAGATTTGATACTTGTTGATTGAGAGTATCACCTACTGGATGGCGTTGAAATTATTACAATGGCGTCAGCATCAGCAGGGATCACATGACTGATGCTAAGTGTAGGGTGGAGGTACTGAGGTTTGAAGGTAGAATAGAACAGACCAGTCCAGAACCCGACAGAGCAAAGAAATGTAATCTGGTCTCTTCATTACTGTGCGGTTGGCTAACATGAAGTCTTTATCCAGTGGTGGCTTTGACGTTGAATTTCTCCATGCATATATAGAGTAGAAGAAATACCGGAGTGTCCGGGCGGGGTGATGTCTAACAAACTGCACTCGAGGGGGTTAGACGCTGGGTAACACATCGTGAAACAACAGTGCGAGAGTAGACGGGTTACGAGACAAATGGAGAATTCACACCCGAAGAGGGATTTCTCGACGAACCGAGCGAGAACTACTTCGCTCGACTACTGAGGGACAAATTATCCTCAAGTTGACGGTGATGACGAAATTTTGTATCGTTCATTATAAACATTATGTTCTCGCATCTCTACAGTGCGAGTGCCACGCAGACAACCGTAGAGTGTTGAACTTTTGTGTCTATATGGCGATTATGTTTTTTAATCTTTATGGTGAAATAGTATAGGATTGAAGAACTGGTCAATCCTTGTGTACCTATGAAATGTTATGATAGAGATGTAGGTAGGTTAGACTTTGTATGAACAGATGTTAGGGAGGCTGACGAGTCTTCCGTGAATAATCGCTGTATGTTGTTGTTTGGAAGATGGGTCAATAAATTTGGATAATTCGTTAATTGTGTATAACTACTTACCTTCTGATATATCTCACAACCCGAATATTTATTTGCAAGGCCTGTTCACCTGGCTGTTCTTGACACTCCCTCCCTCTATTAGTTCCTCGCTGCCTTCGCCCTCTTCCTCCCTCTCTATCTCTCTATCTCTCTATCTCTCTCTCTCTGTTTCTTATTCTTCCTCTCACTCTCTCTCTCTCTCTCTCTCTCTCTCTCTCTCTCTCTCTCTCTCTCTCTCGTTCTCTCTCTCTCTCTCTCTCTCTCTCACCTTCTCGCTCTCTCTCTCCCTCCCTCTCTCTATCCGTCTCTCCTTCCATTTCTCTCTCCCTCTCTCTGTTCCCCCCCTGTCTTTCTCTCCTTCCCTCTCTCTCTCTCTCTCTCCCTCACTCTCTCTATCTCTTTCCCCCTCTCTCTCCCCATTCCCTCTCTTCCCCCTCTCCCTCACTCTCCCTCTCTCTCCTTCCCTCTCTCTCCCTCACTCTCCCTCCCTCTCTCTCTCCCTCTCTCCCTCTTCCCCCCCCCCCTCTCTCCCTCTCTCTCTTGCTGGATATCCATGGACTGTGGGTCTTCAAAATGATATTGACATGTATGTAGCAGTTCATGTACAAATATTTAGCTTCAATGTCAAGAAAATCCGCTCGTGTCCGAAATTGCACCCATTTTCGTCATTTGTATATAGCAAGAGAGAAAGAACGCACAAGATTATTGGATTATGTTATATCCCAAAATGTATTGCAAAATATTTTGTTGGATTAACGACATTCTGATCAGGGTCTTATCCAGGATTATGACATTTTTCAATTTTCCCGTTCTTATGTTGTAGTTAGCCGTTGTGCTCACAAAAACCCCCGTTACACACGCATAGGTCATTGGCGTCGGAACGTGGTGAATATTCAGGGGGCAGAGATGACAACTAGTCTTTCACCTCCATCTTATTCCTCTCAGCCAGCGATGACACACCTCTGTCCAGCAGAAGTGGCAGTCAGTTCAGGAACACCTCACTCTCATGATGGCCATGCAAATCCCAAAAAAAGTGTGCTTCAAAATTTTCCACTAGCCCTGGATCAGCAACAACCTGAAAAGAACATCCAGAAGAAAATAGCATGCATTGAAGAACGCGAAGAGGACCAAGAAGAAAAAAAGACTGATATAGATAGTGTTATGTTGACTCTTTTAGGTGAAATAGAGGCATAATCGCCATCACAAGTGTGACCGGAACTATTCATTAGATAAGTACGCACATCGTCAGCAACGGAACACCTCCCTTTTTAAACAAAACACGAGATATACTACTACTGTAAAGCTTATATCATGAATGTACTCAGTAATATACAATGTTGATTATTGATTAATGCTACGTAACTGATACAATATATTGATCCTTAAGTAATATAATCAGTTCACACACACATTAGTGCTTCACATTAAACCATAAACCATGTAGGTGAGTTTAGTATACAGTAACATACACACAAGATGCTGATAATTACTGTGATGCGAGCAGAACAAGAGCGCACCATTTTACAGTTCAAACACTTGTTGTGGCTTTATCACGCGACCATAATGTGACGCTTTTTCAATGTCAGTACATGTGGCGGATTGTCTCTCTTAGTTGGTAAACTTCATTGGTTCATTAAGTTAATGATAAACAATCAGTCTGTGCATCAGGGTGGGACATTGCTTTGGTCGCGTAATGTTGTCAAGGACCTGTGGTTGCTACGTCTATGTAGGGTAAGTATAAAGTAAAACAAGTTACTATCCAAATGTTCCCACGGACGTGTCGGAAACTCACTCGGTTTTAGCGGTTCGGCCACATGATTTACTATCTTTCTACAAGTGTCACAGCTTCGAACCATCTCTGCGACTAGCTGCGACATACCAGACCACCCTGTTGAAGACGATGGAAGACATCTAGACCAGGGGTCGGCAACATCCGATCCGCGGGCCAACTGCGAGTCACAAAGCTATTTTATGCGGCCCGCGATTGCATACAATGCGGCCCGAGGGATGAGAATACGTTTGCGTGGTGCATCTTCCGTTGGAGTAAGAACAATAGGAGTTGTTTCGTGATTGGAAAGATACGACACTATGCAGGTGCTACTGCGAATCTCTTCATTTCTGGACCATTACAGCATATATGCCACAAGAAAGCCTGTGTATGTAGCAAATCATTGAAAATAATGCAAAACGTACTAAACGTTGCCGTGAAGACCATGAACTACGTTTGCGCTCGTGGCCTAAACCTCCAGTTCCAGCACCTCCTGGTAGAGACGAATGCGCAAAAATTAAATTATCGCATACCACTCCGAAGTGCGCTGGCTGGGTTGCGTGCAAAACTAAAGTTTCTACTTAAAGGAAGAGAACATTTACCAAACAAACTCTTCTAGTTCGTTTCTTCCAGTTCGTTTCCACTTTCGAGATCAAGTTACGATTGTGTCAGGCACAACTATTGCATTTCTCAACACTTCTGAAAACGAACCAGAAAGGCAGGGCTCAAACAAAGCATTTATGGTAATTGAGCTGCTGAGACGGGAGTTTGCAGAGCGTTTCACAGATATCGGACCTCGTATTTGCTCTTATTTTGGAGCCCATTACAGCCAACGACGCGCCGGAAGCTGTCTATAGAATGAAGTTCAACAACATGTAATGTAGGTCTAAGGCACTCAAAGTGACATTCAGTGATCGAGGTGAATCTTGCAACCAAACGCACATGTCGACGGAACCATTTCTTAAACTGATCCCACGCGCCAAGCTCACTTGGGCGTGGAGCACTTGGTCAAAATGTAATTTGCATGACGACAACGCGGACCTTGAATAATGTGTATTTTGAATAGGAGATTGTTCAAAATTAGCCATTGGTGTTTCATCATAATAACAACTCCAAAAGGTGGAAGTTCAGCTTTGACGCATATAATCTAGAATATCACGAAGATTGGGCTAGCGATAGCCACTATTAAGACATAACTGTGTGACCCGCTGACCTAGCCCAAGTCACTTATTTGGCCCTCCATTCAAAAAGGTTGCCGATCCCTAATCTAGAAGCTCAGACTGTGGAATCACGATCCTGCTATCATACAACAATACGTCATCTATGACTGAGATTTGACCACGATTTTCGCAGCATGGGCGGATAGATGAATCTACTGGCGATATATACGGATGCCAACTCGCAAGCACTTACTTCGAAACTTGTGCTAGGACTTCATCACTGGCCTGGAGTTTACGCAACTGAACTAACCGTTTAGGCGAAGCACTGAAGTCAACTACTTGTTTCGCATATGGTTTCATCTCAGCCACATAAAGTTCCTCAACTTCAGTAGGCTTAGCACTAGATCGCATCCTTCCCGGAAATGTGTTCTACTTTGTATGAACACCTCAACACCAGCATACGAAATCTCTATATGAGGACAGGCAGCATATATAAGCTAATGTAATTGAGCAGTGGGATCAACGGTTTGTGATCCGTTTGAATCCGCACCGTTAGAGCTATGATGTAATTGCGAAACTTCTCAAATGCCCAAACTATAGCCAATGCTTCCAGCATATCGTTGCTCCGTTTCGGCTAACGAACGAGACTGTTAGGCAGCATGCGGTTCTTGCAGCAATATCGCACCCACTTCGGTCTCTTTATCCATCTGGAATGGAAAATACATTCGGAAATGTGGATTATGTGTGCTTCAATTAATGCATGCGTTTTACCATAGAACGAAGCTTTTCGAACCCATAATAATCAGTGTCGTGATATTTCGAAGCGTGATTTCGTCCACCAACAATTGTAAGCATTTAAATGGAAAAAAGGACCTATTTTTGGGTGCGTGAATCTAAAAGACATAACAGTAAGTTACAATTACCAAATGAAATCAAGAATATTATGCCAGCAATTTGTTGAAGACACATAATTTAAATTGTACGGACAGCGCCATTTTGCTATAAAACCTGATTTCACCAATGACTACTCTTCCCAATTCGCCAGTGATCAAATTGAGAATATTATTCAAGGTTATTTCGCCGAATTTGTTCTGGTGCTGTAACTGTTAAAAAACTAATGTCTTTTAAGAGGTTGATGACGTCACTCACTTGTAGCACCACTTGAAGCGTCGCCACCATCCACAAGGATACTTTATTTTCTTGACTTTGACCCACACGAACTTGTGACACGGAGGTTGCGGTAGGATGGTGTGGCAGCCACCGCACAACACGTCCCATACTATCGGATACACATTCGTATGTTCCATTATTCAACATTTTGTTTAATTCAACATTATTGTAACATGACACACAATGTAAAGAATACCACATGCCAATCGGTTTTATTTTAGTGTTAAATACCTTTTAAAATGCACACTAGATGCATATCAGGGCGTCGTAACAATCAAAGCATTGCACTTTGTATTTATATACATACGTACGTATATACATACATACATACACTGTACATACATGCATGCATGCATACATACATACATACATACATACATACATACATACATACATACATACATACACACACACACATACATACATACATTTAAAGAGAAATCGTCGTAAACTATGTTGACGTACCATGTCTTTTCCCTTGCTCAATCGTTGGTTCTTCCTGGTCCTCAGAAACCCGCTCATCGACATTTGTTTCATCGGCTTCCAACTCCCGTCTCTGCCGATCCACCTCATTGTCTACGTTCTTCTCTACTTGTGCTGCCTCATCGTGTTCAGCCTCGCTGTGAACCACAGCCAGGACGACCAGCAGACAACAGATGACGAAAGTGCATTTCGGCCGCAACGTCTCATTCACAAATGATCAGAGAAGGACTTAGTAGATCCGCAAGTTTAATATTGTAGATGGTCAATGTTTAATGCAAAAACTATGTCCTACGATAACATAACATATTTAAATATAATTGACTTTGACCATAAACTTGTAAAGTATATGATTTTACTTCTTCAGTGCAATCTGTATATCAACATGTCAAGAACAGAGAAAACGACGAGCTACTTCGTATGCAACTCCTCCACAAAGAAATTAGAAATGATATTTATCTGTAACAAGACCAACCTTCGTGATACGTTTAGAGACGAAGCCTGTGTTGTTGCAGAAGACTTATGCAGTTGTAGAATCAGACAAGGTGACGATGGCAAATGTTTGCTGACGGTCCATTTATACAAGAAAACACCAACACACGTGACATTTCCAAGCAAGTACATTGGTGAATCGGTGGTATTTCCCGTACATTGGTAAATTCTGTGGGATTTCCCGTCTGTAGTATACTGGCAGTTGGCTAATGTTGCTCAACTGATGTCAATGTTTATTATGTGGAGAGAAATCCTTTATAAAACACCATCATTTAGGTTAGAAACAGATTGTCGCTCTCATTTGAGAATATCATAGAGAAGGCGATGCGCCATAAAAGTCATGTAGAACAAAACAGGCATGTTTCAAACCAACTTGTAATACATATTGCATCAAACGGTCAGCTGCTCGTTTGTCGTTAGTGTTTGGTAACGTATGAACAACAACAAAGGATTAATGTGGTAGCAAGATAGTATTACTACAATTATTGCTAGCAAAACAATATTTAGTATCAGTCGTTTTGTTCGTAGACAAGTCGACGAAAGCGGCGCAGAGCGAGATATGATATTCTAGGCACTTGACTTTCAGTTGGTTTACGACGTGTCTGTGGTATATCGTTGAGTACCTGCTTCTGAATCCTGCTTGTTCTCGTGGTTGGTTTTCGTCGAGTATCTTCTGTAGGCTATTTGTTTTTACGGTCGCCGTTATCCACAATTTCTCGTCGTTTCTTCCTCAGAGCTCGTGTCGGTGACGGTATTCTCGTCTGTACATGCCTGATCCTTGCTTTGGCAATACTTCTCGCATTTAGTTGGATCATCTCAATGATGTTTTCGCCGATGTCGATGTCGTCTAGTTCTTATTATGTTTCAAATTGTTTTCCCAGTTCGAGTTGGAATTCGATCTTGTTTGTTCTTATTTGTGTGGTATCTACTATCTAGTGGTGGTCTGTTGTTCATTAACTTCTTCCTTTCAGCCTTCACGTCCAGGTTGATGTTGCCCATTACCATGCTGTGGTCACTTCCGATGAGGTGTCGCCTCTTTCGTTTCTTACACCTAGGCCAAATTTGTATGTTGCTGTTTCCGAAATGTTTGTTCGTTTCCCTACTTGTGCATTAAAGTTTCCCATCAATATCGTGTAGTGGGTTAGCTTTTCTAAGGTCTCATACGCGTCGTTGTAGAAATGTTTTGCGGTCTTCTTCTGAGTATGATGTTGTTGGTGTATATACTTGTACCATTTTCATTTTGTAGCGCTTTGTAAGGTAATGAAGCATTCGTCTCTTCTTCTGACTTCTCCGATTCCGAACACATCCCATGCCAATCTGGTTTCCCTAAGTTCTTCCTCAAGTTCTTGTTAATCAGTCAGTAGTGTCGTTACGTTATATGTTGCTATCTTCCGTCTATTCTAAAAGAGTTAATACAATCGTACACTTAGCACATGACAATACCACATGTGTGATTTACTCAGTATGTATTTTCAAAGAAGGAGATTGTACGGACATCTGACAGTTCCCGACGGCTGACATGTTAGGACACGTCGCCAATTGTTCCATGCAAACATACAGCTGCAGCGGCACCATCTATCTAAAGAGTTGTTCATCACTCAAAGCGTACTATGTTTCCATCTTTATCTGACTGGTGGTAAAGCATACCTTGTATACGTAAGGAAATCATTGTAATGACCAACCGTTGTGTTTCTCAAATCATATCTAAGGCATTGGTAGATTGGCAGATCACAGCCGGTCATAGATCACATGTCTCTGTGTTCACCTACGTCACGGAGCGACGCACATCTTCAACACGTTTCTCCTCAGTTGGACCATAATGCGGTTGTTCCAGCAATATGTTGTACATCTGTGTAACTTTATCCATCTGGATGAGAAAAACATGTTCGAATATCTTATTGTAATCTAACTTATGTATGCATATGTGTATGTGTGTATGTATGTATGTATGTAGGTATGCATATATGTATGTATGTGCGTGCGTGCGTGCGTATGTGCATATGTGTCTGTACGCATGTATGTTGTATATATGTGAATGTGTATGTATGTATGCATGTGTGCATGTCTATATGTGTGTATGTTAATGTTTTCCTCTTAGACGGCTTTGCGCTTTTCCAAACTATACATGTCAGCAAAACATATATTAAATGAAGTAATGAGAATGAGAAATTGATTAAAATGCCGCTAGCTTCAGGGTATATACACGCGTACACGCACATGCAAAATAATAAACGATACACTCGCATGCACGAACGTACACACGCACACACACTCACATACACAAACGCACACACAGGCGCGCGCACACACACACACACACACACAAACACACAAACACACACACACACACACACACACACATACATGAGATGGACTTTATTATTGAGTACCTAAGTTGTCATTATTACCGCAAAAATAGGTGGCTCATATAATTGCTAAATTTTTTCTTAATAGGAGTCACCGACCCCGTCTGGAATATGTTATGCTTCAAATATATTATTTGTTGTCAGCAATTATTTTAATTAAGTACCAATGATGCATCACGCGTATATGTATATTTGTGTTTGTATATGTTGTATTGTGTATTTATACAATGAATGTTGGAGTTTTTATATTTTTATATAGGGTAAATAAACTTCTTCTTCTTTAACCCCGGGCACTAAACTTTCAGGGAATAATCTACGACCGCATTGATTGGACGTAAGATCAATATTTTTTTTTAATACACCAGAATTTAAATGTCAAGATTCTAATCTATCACGGGGTAAATCAGTTGTTCGGAACGTAAAACGTAATTCGCGCGTAAAACGTAAAACGGACTCGGCAACAAAAAGTAGACGCTGACACAATATGCGTATGTCTATCCTCATGCCAATAGCTTAGCAATATGAATTTTATTTGACAATTCCACACTGCACGAATAGCGCCAATCGATGGATGTGAATTTCACATTCCCTCCGACCTTCGCCAATTTGAACATACAAAGAAAATCTGCAAGCACGTTACAGTGTTTATGTAACGATGATATGTGTTTTATAATATTTGCTAAATATTGCTATCAGGACTGTCAACCACCAAGGCAGGTGAAGAACATTTTTGCTAGTCTTACTATAATAGAGTTGATGTATGTACGCCTGTATGCGGGAATGTTAACTTTTAACCGGCTTCAAGCTCGAGCGCCACACTTTCAAGGATTGATCTACGACTCCAGGGTTACACGTCGACTGTTGCAAGGCGGACATTTAATGGTCAGACCAAGTCGTTCCATTTAAAAATAAGAGTTTCTTATCATAAATATATTTAGGCGGGATACATAAATCAC
>OZ023206.1:56263196-56275696 GCA_963995525.1 Escarpia spicata
ATATTCTTTGCCCATATGTTGAAGTACGCCTTTGGATCTTCAACAGAGGGAATGTACGAGCACACGAGATCTGACGGAAAACTATTCAACTTGTCTCGCCTAAAAGTGAAGACCAAGGTACGTCTGGCCTTCGCTAGAGACTTTCTGTATGCGGATGATGCAGCAGTCATCACGCATACTGAGGACGAACTACAAAACCTCATGAACCGCTTTACAAAGGGATGCATGGATTTCGGACTGACAATCAGCTTGAGAAAGATTAACATCATGGTGCACGATGTGATCACTCCCCAACCATCACCATAAGCAATTGTAAGCTAGAGGTCGTCCACCTGTGTACGCGTGTACGCATGTACGCATGTATGCATGAATGTTTGTATATAAGAGCTATCTCTGCAGTTTCGCATATTTGGGACTGTAAGTTTGTCGGAGTCCTGGCCGCAACGCACCGTTACGGTGTTTCGTAGATTTAAAGTTTAGTTTATATTTCACCAGATGTGCCCCAGTGGAATAGGGATGTGTGTGGGGCGCATACGGAACTGCATATAGTTCCATTTTGCTGATCGCGATTGTTAGTGACGTTGCGCCTGCTGTTTCCGGTAGGATGCCAAGCAACTAACACCACCGGCGCGGCATTATATAAAGACATTGTAGCATTCCATGGATATCACAAACATTCTTTGATCTAGAGGCGGCTTTAACTAAAATAATTTTTTATTAAACTTTTCAGTGCCACCGTGCCAATCACTGCTTATATGCAGAAACATTAAGGCTAAAGCAGCCGAATTCGCCAATTGGGTTTTTGCAACGCCTTCTGGCATTGGCTGAGATCTATGTCACCGTTACAAATTGAAAAATAAGATTAAACGTTACTAACAAGAAGGGTGCTGGGCTGTTGTTATTATGATCACCGAAATATTTGTATTCTTTACATGACACAAATAAACCGGAAGCCGCAACCAAAAAAAGAAATAGCGTATACTTACCAAGTTACCATCCAAAAGGGTCGGATAACAGTCCAATCGCATATGTTTGTGAAAGCAAGTTATGTTATGTTACCTGATCATCCTATATGTGGAACGAAGTACAGAATGATATGCCCTTTCATGAAAAGTGTAGTTTGCTTGATAACATTCGAACACTAAAGCAATTTTTGATCAATGTGCAAACCTTACAAACGGCGTGGCATTTCTTGTAAATCTGATCAATTTTGGCTGGCATTGAAGCAGTTTTAATATGCATTTTCTCTTCGTCCATTGACTGGGTTACTTGGTTAGTTCAATATAAATCCGTTAAAACCACTTTTGAGAGTGCTTGGGCAGAATACCGAAATGCAGTAGTGTAGAGACAACGCTGCTGACATTCCAGAATGATTTACTCTTAGTTATGGATGAAAGCGTGGACCAGTGTCCTTTAGTCGGCTAGACGTTGTCAATTCCCTGCTTTTTTCAAGACAATATTGAAAACATACCACAGTCCAAACTGGCTACACTCATTAAATCTCACTGGTATATCTAAAAATCAGACAGTGAAAGTATTATGACTGATGGTTATTTATGATGTTTTGCATGGTGGGACACGTTTTGAAGATGTGGTTGCTCTGTGACGTAAGTGAACGCAAAGATAAACAACCAACAGACTGGTAGGTCTACTTCAGGTCAGACTGACCAACTGAATATTTAATTGCTTCATAAAACGTTCGGTTTGATGTAGCACTGTAACAACAATGACCGAAAGTCTGGAATCTATCTAAACTTCATAATGCTATACCGCATCACTAGCAACTTATTGAACATAACACTAACTTCATCACCGCCGCAGTGCATATCTCTACTTCCAAAGTCAGTGATATATATATATATATATATATATATATATATATTATTATTATTATTAAATATTACATATATACATATATAAATATATATATCAAATATATAATACATATACATATAAAATTTAATATATATATATATATATACTCGGTGATGCACCATGCACTCATTTATCTTTGCACAGAAGGCACTCCAGCCAAATAATAATACCACTGGAGATAACGTATGAATAGGAATAAACGCAGCATCAGACTAAGATTAATGGCGTGTTCAACATGAATCCTTTCATAAGCGAGAAGTAAATTGAGATGTTGCCAGTTTCGTGGTAATTCGGCATCATAAATAACAGCTAGCATAGTGTGTGTGTATTGTGCGTGCGTGCGTGAGCGCGTGTGTATTTGTAGCTGCAGCTTGTTTAGACAACCGTTTACGCTCTCCGTGTTAGTTCATTATTCGTCATCACAGACATGCGTTTAGTCTTTAGCGTACACACACATACAGCGTTAGCCATTGATTTGCCGACACCTGACTGGTACTGCTTAAATATAATAAAATATTTATGATAATATATTTATGATTTAGAACTCGTTTACACCATCACTAAATCACACACACACACACACACATATATATATATATATATATATATATATATATATATATCGCAACACAATCTTGCACGCTATGCGCCGAAAAGCTCGCGATAACGCCTCAGCGAGACTAGACAGGCTAGCGTCAGAAGTTGAACGTCTCCACGATGGCGCAAAAATGTTTCGTGCCGTTCATGAAATGACGAGGAAACCTGCCGTCAAGCTAACGATCCACGACGACGCTGGACGCGTTATCTGTAACAAAGCCGAACTGAACGCGCGGGACACCGAACACTTTAGTCGCCAGTTCAGCGACGAAGCTATAGAAGAACTGCCTGCCTTCACCGGAAGACCATCGCGACTGGCAGACCCAATCACAACAGAAGAAGTCAAGCAAGCGATCGGGAAATTGAACAGCGGCCGAGCCAGCGGGCAAGACGGCATACCGGCCGAATTTTTCAAATGCACGGCCTGCCTGTTAGCAGACACAATTGCCAACATTTTCAACGATGCACTGGAAAAACACGAACCGCTCGACCTAGGCAAAGGTGTCCTCGTATTAATACAGAAGCCGGGCAAACCAATAGGTCCACTAAGGAGTGTGCGTCCGATAGTCTTACTATCAGTGCTCCGAAAGACACTGTCTCTCATCGTACTATCGAGGATCGCGCCGAAAGTTGACGACTTCCTGTCGCCGTCGCAATCGGGATTCCGACGCGGACGCAGCACGGCCGACGTAGTCTTCGGGTATCGTTGGCTCTGTGCTAAAGCGCAGCGTCAGCACATATCAATCGAATTCCTCGGCATCGATCTGAGTCGCGCCTTCGACACCATACGTCGCGACAAGCTGCTTGACACGCTACAAACATTCCTCGGCGAGTCGGAACTGCGGATGATTCGCTTCCTACTCGCCGCCACGTCGCTCGAGCCGCGTCTCTCAACAGGCGATTGTCATTCATTCGCCACATCCATCGGGACGCCGCAAGGCGACAGCCTCAGCCCGGTGTTATTCATTGTGTACCTCGAAGCGGCACTCCGTGACCTTCGTTCGCGCCTCCCGACACGTCCACCAGCCGATGCCACCCTACCGCTGGACGTCGAGTACGCTGACAATACGGACTTCGTTAGCTCTTCTCGTTCGTTCCTCGACGAGATCGAGCGCATCGCGCCAGCTTGCTTGGCGGAGTGGTCGCTGACGATCAACGCGTCGAAAACAGAACGAACAAGTATCAGCCGACACGCTGACCGCATTCAGGAAGAGTGGCGTATGACACGCAAGCTTGGATCGCTCCTCGGTGAAGCCGAAGACGTCGCTCGCCGAAAGCAGCTGGCCAACGTCGCCTTCCGCAAGCTGTGGACACTGTGGTTTAGGCGATCACAGATCTCTCTACAGCTGCGGCTACGGCTATACGCATCCTTCGTTATGCCCGTGCTGACGTACAACATGGGTACATGGGGACTCACGAAATCAGAACTAGATCATCTGGATGCGTACCACCGTCGTCATCTACGCCAGATCATCGGCATATGTTGGCCACATCGCATTTCCAACGAGGCACTGTACCACCGTTGCCGATGCCGTCCCATCAGCGAAGCTGTCATAACTGCAAGATGGAGTCTATTCGGGCACGTGCTCCGTATGCCACCCGATGCACCCGCTCAGCGAGCGATCGACAACTATTTCGCCGTGGACACAGGTGTCACGACATACATGGGTCGACCGCGAACGATACTGCCGACAGCGTTGAGCGCGGACCTGCGACGCATAGGCCGTACGCTACGTTGCCGTGCCGATGTCGACGCTCTGCGCTCACTCGACCGTGAACAGTGGCGACAATTGGGGCTAGCCATTTCAAAATAAGAAAGTATCATGTGAATCCATGGAATTGACCATTTAAAATTATTTATTTACATTTTTATTACTTTTTAGTGCAATTTCTACTGACATTTTAACGATTATTTTATACATGTTTATATCATATGGACATTTTAATTATTCATGTATCTATTCATTTAAATATTTTTATTTATTTATTTATTTATATGTCTATTTATTCCACTTCTACAAAGAACTGTGATGGTATATTTCGTGCGGAATGGCACAAGCGAAACAGACGCGAACTACATCACGTCTGCCACGCGAAAGTGCACATAATAATAATAATAATAATAATATATATATATATATAAAGGAGCTATGACGGTGTAGTGCATAGTGTATCAATTCACCTTCTTGCGAATGGAATACGACACGAATATGTGAACCATCAAACTGAGGATGCACCTTTGTATCAAATGACCGTGTCGTGGTGGACGTACCATCTAATGTGACACGATGTGCTTTTACGTGTTATTATTGAATACTGGTTGGTTCTCTGTGTAAAAATATGTAATTGTGGCGGCCTAGTATCCTGTGGTCGATGAACGTCCGGTTTCCGGGTTGGACGTTCCGCGGGTTTGTTGTTCTTTGATCGAAATACAGTTGTGCAGCTGTATATATTCGTATGAGCTTTATTTGTGACCCTGAGGTACCAAGACGGCATTTTGGTATTTAATATACATACACAGTTACACGAACTGCAATAAACGCTGCTTAACACACGCCTTTAAGTGTAGCGACTAACAATTCGACATTATACACTCGCACTCGGCATCCGGCACCGACACAATCAACTCGTTTACAACGTCAACAACCAACATGGCAGATACTCACGCAGTCGGCCTCAAGCTGCCAGTATTTTGGGGAAATCACCATCGGGTCTGGCTACAGCAAGCTGAGGCACAGTTCGCCTTGCGTAACATAACTGCTAACGACACCAAGTACCATTATGTGGTAGCGGTCTTAAAGTAACCTACGGCATTGCGCGTGGTAGATATCTTAGAAAACCCACCACAGGCTAACAAATATAGTAACTTCAAAAAGAAGTAATTTCGGCCTATCGCGGCGACAACGTGCCGACCAACTCTTAGACATGCAATGATTAGGAGATAGACAACCGTCTGAGCTGCTGGACGAGATGCTGGCCCTATTTGGCGACCACAAGCCTTGCATGTTGTTCGAGTGTGTCTTCTTGAAATGTATGCCAGAACACATTCGACTACAGCTAGCAACGGCCAGTTTTGATGATATGCGCACCCTGGCCAAGAGTGCTGACCAGCTCTTGCAAGCGAGAGGACAAAGCTGCTATTGCCTCAAACATTATGGACCGGAACCACGTTGATGATCGTCTACCGCGTAACCAAAGGTCAAGGGCCACGACAAAACCGAAATCAGCAACTCCGACCACAAAGTCGCAAGATAAAGAAGTCTTTTACTACCATCGACGATTTGGCAATACAGCCAGACTGTACAATGCCCCGTGCGTGTTTTCGGGAAACGACCAAGCCGGCTGTCAGTAGTTGTTTCAAAGGCCGGCAAACGTAACAGCCTTTTATACCTCAATTACGATAACTCCGCTACGAGATTTCTTGTCGACACAGGGGCAGCGGTCAGTGTGTTCCCCGCCTCTCATCAGGACATCAACAATGGCGCCCGTACGCCTTCTTTTGTAGCTGCCGGCGGATTGACTATACACGGCCCTTCATTCTGGCCGAGGTGAAGATGCCGCTACATCGAGCTGGTTTTCTTCAGACGAATGGATTGATGGTTGATTTCCAAAGCCGACGTTTGGTAAAAGTGCTACAATCAAACACTCGAACCAGCCGGCACTCAATCTACATCACATCGTCTCGGACAATCCCTTTAAGCGGATACTAGACGAGTTTTCTGATATCACTCGGCCAAAGTTTGAAAGCCCTTCAGATCGCGAAGGAGTGAAACATTTCATTCCAACCAACAACAGGCCCCCTGTTCACGCCAGAGCCCGCAACCAGATAAACTTGTGGTTGGTAAAGAAGAATTAAGAAAGATGGGGAAAATGGGAATGATACGACGATCAGACAGACCATGGTCATCTACCTTACACATGGTGCCGAAAGACTCTGGTGTTTGGAGGCCCTGCGGAGATTACAGACGTTTGAATTATGTCACGATATATGACCAATATCCGGTACCACACATTCAAGACTTATCCTCGCAACTTGCAGGCGCTACAATCTGTTCGAAGATCGATCTGGTGCATGGTTACCATCAGATTCCTATGGCCCAGAGGACATCAGTAAGACCGCCGTTATCACGCCCGCCTATCATGCTACTTGAGTTTCCGCGGACCCATTTCGGCCTCAAGAATGTAGCACAAGCTTTCCAACAACTTATGGTCACTCTCTGCAGCGGACTCGAGTTTGTTTCTGTCTACTTGGATGGTATCCTGGTTGGCAGTGCATCCGTAGATCAACACAAAGACCATCTACGAACAGTTTTCCACCGCCTAGTCTCTCGCGGTTTACTGGTCAATGTAAGCAATTGTTAATTTGGAACAGACACTATCGACTATCTGGGCCATCGAATCGCAAGTCAAGGGGCCGTCCCGCTGCCCGCTAAGGTGGAAGCTAATCAGACCTTTACACGGCCTACAACTGTCAAGGGACTCCAACAGTTTGCTGGAATGGTGAATTTCTATCACCGCTTCGTCCCAATGGCGGCTCATATCATGCGTCCAATTTATGATGCGGCAGGCAAACCCACCACATTGTAGTGGACAAAGGACCCCGAGCAAGTATTTACGTCTGCCAATGAGTCTCTGGCGCAGGCCACTATGCTCGTACACCCACATACCGATGCACCCACAGCCCTGACAGTGGATGCATCAGGAGCAGCAGTTGGCGCTGTCCTAGAACAAAACATCGGCTCCTGGAAACCGGGGGCGATTTTCAGTCGCAAGCTTCGACCTCCGGAACAAAAGTACAGTGCGTTAGACCGTGAACTATTGGCTGCCTACTTGGCTATTCGACAGTATCGATATATCCTGGAATGTCGCGCATTTACGCTTTTCACAGACCACAAACCTTTGGTTTTCGCCATCTCCAAAGCAAGCCACCCGTAGTCTCCCAGGCAACAGAGACAGTTGGCCTACATCTCAGAATTCACCACAGATGTTCGTCAAATCGAGGGCAAGAGCAATACAGTAGCAGACACTTGATCCAGATCTGGAGTCTCGGCAAGGGATTACCTCTGTCCGCACAGCCACCACTGGCCTCGTATTCCGTGACATTCCACTTGACCCCAGCGGTGAATCTGTTGTGATATCTCCACCGGACGACCCAGACCTCTCGTCCCTGAAGCCTGGCAGCGTATAGTTTTTTATGCTGTCCATGGCCTATCTCACCCGTCCATCCGAGCAACCAAGAAGATGATCGCGGACAAATTTGTATGGTCAGGTCTTAAGAAGCATTTGGGCAAAGGCATGCCTCCATTGTAAGGCGGCCATAGTGCATCGACGCACCACAGCCCCCTCGATCAACATGGTTAAATATCTCCTGTATCTTGATTTTGGAGGATGTTAACGATTATTATCCCCATTAAGCAATATAGTAGTAAATTATCTCGAACAGAACAATAATAGTAATGACACATCTATACAATATTTAATGTTACAGCAATCATTTATGTCACAATGTATATAATTACAGTTCTCAGTCATTCTCAAAGTTGAGTGTTTTATCACGTATTTTATACCGGTACAATTCCCGCAACGCTCGAATATTTAATTTAAGCAAAACGACATCAAGGACACAGGGGTGAGGCTCCTGACCTTCAGCCCCTGATGTGCTGGCCACTGCTTGTAGAGGTTGACACTGGTAATTGCGTAGAGCCTGCTGCACCGACAGCTTGACAATGTCGGCTAGAGAGTCGGTAACACGAGCCGTAATGACGCGTTCGAGTTCGGTCTTGTCATCTGGCACAGCGTTGTCAGCAATCCGCTGACGCCGAATGATCACCCGAGTTTGTCGCGGTGACGCCTTACGTTTGGGCATGCTCAAAAATACAACAGAGAGCAAGAACAAGTAGCCAAATTGTTTACTATATGCCAAGGTCATGGCAATTGATAAGCAGTGACGAAGTGTGCTTCCTTCTCTCTGTTCACTGTCCAAGTGAAAGTTAATATGTGCCAAAATGTAAGTATATGAATGTCGTTTAAGAAGTCTGTGCAACAAATTAAGAACGTGAACATTCATAATGATAATTATAGAGGACAATTTTCTTCTCAATAGTACTCAAATAGCAATGTCTCAAACTTTCCGGGCAAAATAAGCAGTAATAATTGTATCAAATCACATGTAAAACCAAGAGTCTAAATTCAATATGAATATATATAAATTAAAACATCTGAAACTGATGTCATAGTAACCGCTTCACATGTTGTATAACTTAAGTAGTGTTGTTGCAGCAGAGCTTGTTAACAGGAGATCTGCAATTGTAAAAATGTAATTCCGACAAATGTTATCAATTGTAACGATAAAACAAAATAGACATATGGCAAACTATGTGCCAGTATAATAAATGCTATGCAAAAAGCACAGCATGAAGTAAATATAAGATGCTACAATGGATAGCATAACATGTATTACACAATTACAAAATATGCTATAGAAATAGCACAAAATGGGATTTATGAAGAACCCACTGCTAAAAAAATTGCACAACCTATAATGTATATAACCAGACCGCATGAAAACCCATGAAAATAGTCAACTAAATGCTGTGATGCATAAAATGTATCGGACATCCAAGATATGTAACGAGTACACATCCCGCTAGAGAACAAATAGTGACATATATTTATATAATAATTTTATAAATGTAGACTTAGCTACATATCATATAGAATGGTGTAGTAATTATAGTCATCAATATATGAAATAGTTGACAGCTATATATAATATATATGTAGACGTAGCTACATATAATATAGAACAGTGTAGTAATCACAGTCATCACTATAAGAAAGAGTGACATATATAATGTATATGTAGACGTAGCTACATATAACATAGAACAGGGTAGTAGTCATAGTCATCAGTATATGAAACCCTCAACAGTAAACAAATAAAAGTGTCGCTGATAACAAACTATTTGTGCGTGCATACTCCTGTATTGTTTTAAAAAGGCTATTAAAGAGGGACACCTCGCTTACAAACGGTTATGTGGCTATTGTCATGGAACTATCGCCACAATCCAGCATTCATTGCTTCACCTGATCATTATACAACTCTTGTTGTTGGTATGCGTGTATATACCGGCTTTTACATTGATTAAGGAGTTCACCCACAAACAAACGACTACATCAAGATTGTGACATTAATTCATTCGTTCGCTAGAGCAATAATTTCTCTAGCTACGTATAACCCATTGCGTGACTCAACTGAAATGTCATTTTCACCCATGTGAAAAAAAATTATTCTAAGCTTCTCCCGGATAATGTGGGGTAACAACTGTCGCATCAAATCAACACGACCTCTCCGTTTATACAGAAATTTAACCTTGCATGTGATCAAGTCCAAACCTGAAGACATATCATCTCGACTTCCTGTAGCCGATTCTAAACGAGCAACAAAGCTATGGCCCATTATAACTGCTGATGTCATTATAACAACAAACCAGCAAACTGAAGTCTGTTTCATAGAGTTATAGTTAATGTCAATAATGACAACAAGTGTGTAAATGATATATCAATGTTAACATATCTCTTTGCAAAGCAGTGTATGCATTTCATCAAACACACATGTTCAAACGAAACACACAAAGTTCTGTTGTGTCGATCCGTAAACACAAAAGTTTACCAGCTTTTGAAAGATCGAGGCCGTGTCGCTTTCCGAGCTAGAGGGCAATGAATGTTCAGTCGTCCGCACAGACTGAGTTGTTTACTTCCAGAGTATGATCTTCTATCAGTGAGGTGACCACGAAATTCGAAACAGAGGAAAACTGCAAAAGAAACCAAAGTATATTAAATATATGCGAAACAGAAAGGTGTACCGTAATCCTAAAAACACTAGTAGACTTCATTGATGAGGATGACATATCCAAAGTGCGCAGCTGTCATAGTAAATCGAGGATATGCCTAGCTTTCTTCAGTCACTCGACTCATGTCACTGTCACAGTGTCAGGGACAATGTGCTGCTGGAACAAATAAACGGATATCACAGCCGTTAAAAAATCAAACTTATTACGAAATAAATCAACAACATAAATAAACCTACATTCACTGCAAAAAATACTGGTGTAAAACACACAAAACTAAAAGAAAATCTACTTTTTTGTTTACAAAATTGAAACGTCATATGACTCGCAGAACCAAAATCTTAGCCTGATAAACATCGCCGTCTATTGGATCATTTGTGTCACGCGGGATTTCGGCAGATCGATGTTAGTTCTCAATCATCCACTGGGGTCACCATAGCTAGGCGTCAGCACTACAAGAAATATATGAGGGTAAAGATATGGAGTAACAAAACATATAAATACAACGCCATTTACCCGTCTATAAAGTCTCATAAACGGTGTTTACTTCATTTGATAATATTTGTGTAAATTACAACTTCTAGTATCAAAACACAAATATGTGTACAGGCGACTGTTACAACCGGTAATGTAATAACCGACTGGTAATGCAATAAACCGACCGTTAATATAATAATCGACCGGTAATGTGATAACTTGACCGGTAATATAATAAAAACGACTAAGTTGATTATGATGCCGACGATAATGAAGGTGATGATAATGATGTTAGTAATGATGACGAAGACGGTCATGATGAGGATAATAAATTATTACGAAGACGATGACGTGGAAAATGAAGACTATTAAAGGGTCACGTTAGTAATGCTGATGAGTATAATGATAATTATTACTATTATTATTACTATAATTACGACGATGATGATAATAATACTACTAATAATGTTGATAACGGCAGTGATGATGAGGGTAATAAATAATAATGATGACGAGGAGGAAGAAGATGAAGACAAATAAGGCGTCGTCTTAGTGATATGAAGGTGTTGATGATTATGACAATGATAACGACGACGACAATGATAATGATGATGTCTGTGATGACAAAGATGATGTCCATGACTGTAATAATGACTATGATGGAGAGGACGACGACAATGACAACCTGGCGGATAAGCATGCTGACACTCAGTTAACGTTCACTAATCATCATAGCGGATCGATCCGCTAGGTGGCGTGTTGATTGGTTGCATTGTTGTGGTTCTGTGATATAACCTGCAAAATCCAGAAACGACCGAAACACGGTGTGTCAGTTTTGACAGTACAAGTACGTGAACACTGCATATACCAAACAGTTGTTATCGATTCTTATCTGTCGTTAAAAACTTTATGAGATGTTTTAATACTGCTGGTCAAACTATCGCCCGTGATGGGTCTTGTTGTGCAACCGCGTTGAATGCCAGCTGACCGCCTAAGCGTGACACTGTCCTGGACGCTATCTGCAACTGACACTTTCAAGTGGGTTTAAGTGCGTTGAATGCTAGCAGACCACGGAAGCGTGACATTGCCTTGGAGTGGACGCTATCCAAAACACGCCCTGTGGGATGCGTATTAGCCCGTGGATGTCCTCGACAAAATGATCCACAGGCTGGACGCTACATCAAGAAGTTCCGAAGATGCGAACACGGACGACATCCTGACAGCGCTGTTGAAAGTATACGCTCTGAATTTTCCTCCATGTGTTGTGCTAAACGCACAGGACATCGTGGGAATGCCCAAATATTCGCCCGGTGAGCTGTTGGAGCCGTCTCTAGTGGAGCGGCTGGCAGTGGTAGAGAGCCAGTTGCGACAACTTAGTGACAGCACAACCACTGACAAACGTCTGCGAATGGAGGCGATCTTTCTACACTCACAAAGAAAGCCGCTTCCACCCACAGTCGGTCTTACGCAGAGACACTGGAGACTGCTACTGACAAGCAGCAGAAGAAACTGACTGTGAAACTATCACCGGCCAGCACCGATCAGTCAGGAAAACATAGGAAGAAAAAAGTGGATTCTGGTACTGTAAAAATAGGCAAGCACCACGAGTCACGACCGAGTCAAGGACCGTTGGCTCGACTACTGTTGTTTACAGTGCCGCACTGGTTGTTGACGATGTTGACACGCAAGTTCGCATTGATG
>OZ023206.1:56280696-56430165 GCA_963995525.1 Escarpia spicata
TAAACACTACCAGTATTATGGCTAATGTAGAGCTTGAATTATATTATTATGGTAATTCAGATAGTTAATAGATTTGTGATAGAATGATAATGTATAATGGTTCATTTGAAAACATATTGGAAAGTCGATTCTCATACAAACCAGGAGCCTTTTTCTGAGACCTGTATTGCGTGGTCAGTTTTATGCAACTAAAGTCCTATGATTAAGGTGTTATTAGCTCTGAATCATTGGTCATGGTGAGACCTTAAGCTAGGCATTATTGGTATGTATCAACAAATTAATAACAGTAATATTATAATAACTTTCGTATGTAATGCCCCAGCCAAATCATTGCTCTGGGGCGTTTATTGCCCACACCAGAATAATAAGTAAATCCTATGGCTCAACCAACACATGATAGTATTGTAAAAGGTTACACTGTAATGAAAAAATTGAGAATCTGACACTGACCAACGCTAACACCAAATCAGATAAGTTAGCTGAAGAATGCGCTGTTTCAAGGCGATCAGTAAAATTTATATTGTTTGTCAGAAGCCTCGACTAATATAAACAGGGCCGCGTTCAGAGTTCCCGCCGTACCGCACCGCGACGTCGCTTTTTGCCCCGAAAGCCATTGTGCCATTCAAAGTTACATCGTGCTGAAGCCGCGACACGCGCCGCCCAAGCGTGTCTCCAAAATGGCCGCCGTAGTTGGTTTTGAGGTGGATTATTTGTTGATGGCATTAATAATCATTAGCCAGGAAATGGAAAGAGTGACGGCATTTTCATCAAAAACACATTCGAAATCAGTCACATAAAATGCACAACGTTTGCTTTCAACACAGCCATTTTGTAACAATTGAACTTCAGGCGGTGAACCACGACGGATCGGGACGTCGCGGTGCGTCACGACAGAAATTCTAAACGCGGCCCTGATTCCGCAAGGCAGAGCCACCTTTGGGCGCTTTCCCAACCGCCTAGTTTCAACATGCATTTCCAAGTAGGCTCTATCACTGAAATGAAGGAAGCGCGATGTTTGCAAAGAATCTGAATAAATATCAGTGAACTTTCATTCTAACCTTGCAGTTGAGGACATGTCGTTGGGGTCCCAATTTGTAATATTTTAGTCGCTGTTTCAATTCCCATTATAATCAGCGGGCCATTAAATCAACATGTTTAACATTTGTTTCTGCATAACATGAAATAAATATTCTTGAAGGCATATTTAGTGGTTAGCAACTGCCCTGATTTATCCAAGAATCTCTTGCCTAAGGAATATTGGTAACGGGAAGTAAGAACGTTCGTCAGACAACACACAGAAACATTGACAAGTACCACGCAGACAGCAATTCTCCAAATATATATTTATATTTTGATAACAGCCCTGAAAACCGTTTATATATATATATATATATATATCGCATTTGAATAATGTCTCCTAAGAGCGTGTAAGCACATGCACATGCAAGCTAGACCTACTACTGAGTGTATGTTTTTACATTATTTACCTCGTGTGTCATATCTTTGGCGTTCGTTGCGTTGTGTATGCGAACACACTTATCTGTTGATCAAAATGTTCTATACAAAAACTCAGACCCCCGCATATCATGTCACAAAGGTTTCTTACCAATGTGAATACGAATATGTGACCTCAAATTACCATCTACTGAAAAATTTTATGTTCACGTATCACACAGATTTCCCAACAATGTGGATGCGGATATGTGACTACAAACCACCATTTATTGAGAACTGTACACCACAGGTATTACAGTTGTAGGGTTTCTCCGAGTGTGGATACGGATATGTCTTTTCGAATTACCACTTTGTGAGAAATCTGCTCCACAATTATCACATATGTAGGGTTTATCCCCAGTGTGAATACGGATATGAGAGCTCAAATGACTCTTTTGGGAGAATTGTGCATCACAGGTATGACCTTTGTAGGGCATCTCCCCAGTGTGGATACGGACATGTCTTTTCAAATTTCCACTTTGTGAGAATTCCGCACCACAGGTATCACATTTGTACGGTTTCTTTCCCGTATGAACTCGGATATGTGACATCAACTGATTGTTTTTTTACAAATTGTGTACCACAGCTATCACATGTTACGGATACGGGTCTTTAAAAGACCACTTACAAACAATGTTGCACCGTAAGTATCACACTTATAGGGTTTCTCACAAATATGAACTCGAATATGTAATTTCAAATTACTATGTAGCGCTAAGCCATCTTTGTTTCGGATACATTTCCCACAAGTTTCACAGTTAAATCGTTTCTCAACGATAGCCGGAAGCACATTCGCATACATACTGAAACTATTCGTTTATAACCTGTTTACACATAAATCACATTTTCTACGATGTCATACTTGCGTCTTCAAAGTAATAACGATTATAAACATGTTGAAGTGTTATCACTAGTTTGAGAGTATGTATGCACTGCTCAATAATAACCAGGCATGCATTATGTATGCATGCATCAACTTTGAAGGCTTTCTCACAAGTGTTACTGTTTACATATAGCCTCAAAGCACCATCCTGTTAAACAGTTTTCACATTATGCCTTATACAGAAGGTGTGTCACATGTGTCAGTGTGCAATTGCAGCTTTAAAGCACTACTCATATGAAAATATCTTCCACGTGTGTCACATAGCGTTTCCATCTGCCTGGGAAAGCAAATTAATCTTTGCATCTGCTGCACAACTGTCACTTTTGAATGGCTCCACGCCAGAGGAAGTGGTTGTCTCTTTAGGTGTAAATATTATATCACGATTGACTTAGTGACGTTTTCACTTGTTCTTGAAGTTAGATATGTTGACATTCAGTGACTTGGTTCGATGTCCTACGTCGTATTGGTGGACATAACTTGACAGTTGTTGTAGTCAATGTGTTTGAGTTTTTGCTGCGTTGTCACTTCATTGTTGACACTTCTCTCACAGACCGCTTTCAACTCTCAATGCAGTGTCCTGCGACAACATAACAGTAATTACTACCATATGCAAAGCCAGTGACACAATCAGAAGTCACATCGGTCTAGTCCTATGAAAGGGGTTAACTGAATAGATCGAACTATTCCACCAGCATGCAGCATTAAACTGTAATAATCTGTTTTGTAGGGAAAATCCAGATAATATCCATCTAGTGAGACTACAAAAATAACATGTACAATGTTCTAACAACATTTTTCTACGGATGCTCTGAAAATATTTCTAATGTATGTAAAGAAGCTTCATTTGTACAACAAAGTAATATCCGAACCATCTAATAAAGTACAAGTACATATGACAAAAGAGACAAGTAGAGAGAATGAGTGAGAGAAGATTTATAAAGTGAGTGTGGGAAACAGACAATGATAGTTGAAGGACAGGAAGAACAAAATCAAGACCGAGAGCCAGAGTGAACAAAGATCTTGCAAAAAGCAGTGATCATTAGTTGCGAGTAGATAACATTGTTGGAGACTGGGAAAGGTGTATTCTGGAGCACTGGCACAGGAACGAAATTAGTATTGGGGGAGCTGAGAACCAGAGCTTCAGCTCTGCTGTTAATCATTACACTGAAAACTCTTGAAGAAAAACTACCACATTTTCAGCTTCTCAGCTCTCGTCTGATGACATTGGAATATAGTGGGGTGCTGTTTTGACAATTTTTAGCGGCGACGTTCAAAGGCTCAGATTTACTATAAAGGCAGAACCATATGTCTACCCCCGCAGCTAAATTCCACGGGGGCAGCATTCACCTTGCCAACCCCCCGCCCCCCCCCCCATGTTCCCGCGTCTATGTTCTGGAGAGGGTGGAACGGACTGGGTGATTGTTGTTCAACCTTCTTCAATTAGTTAAAATTGACATACATTTCACGAATACTTTAGGTAATTGACAAACATGTTTATTGGTGTCAATATTAAATAATAACTAATTGCATAGGCATAAATAAAACGCATTAATTGACTAGGCCTACCTCGACTCTAGACTACATGTTTGTAAAGAAACATAATTTTGCAATGTTCACCTCATCAACATTGGCTACAACTGTAATTCCACTTTTAATTATTCATATGATTGTCTGTTGTACAAATATACGATGATCACTTATCACCAAACCACGCATGATAAGTGTGACACTGGATCTCAAAGTGGCATATGCACTGCTGTAAACTATTCTATTGTGTTCTGCACGTGTGGGTTGATATCACCCGTTTATTGCCCACATCGGAAGAAAAGTAAAGCCAAAGGCTCACGGAAATAACATATGCCAGTAATATAAAGGGTTGCGATGTAAATATAAACCATACAGTCAAATAGCGACCAACGCCAACACAACATTAGACATGGAAGCCCAAGGATGCACTACGTGAATTCCAACGCTTAAACATTTACACACCGCCACTGGTCTGCGAAACCACCTCCATCGTCTACGCACCGTGACGCGGCGCCACTCTTTGTCACAAATCTCGATTAATATAATCAGACTCCACAAGGCAGAGCCACCGCATGTAGCTCTGCCCGGTAGCAAATATCCGCGGCATTCATTCTCATTAATAAATTATTGTGGATACGGTCGTTTGTTTTCAATTGATAATATTGTGGTCGTCGTTTAGATCTCATTACAAAGTACAGCCAAAGGTTGGGACCCTTTATCATAGAGGAGCTTTATTCGAGCCACCCCCAAAGTGTTACTTTGTTAATACTTAAATTACTATACCTATCTGCCAACTTTTGTTTTAATTCCGGGAGATTCATGAGTGGTTCTGCACGTTTCCCGAATCCCGCTGTCTGGTCGGGGTGTTTCGGATCTTGACATCAGAAGACGGCGGAGATGCTCCTGGATATATCTCATCCGGAACTTCAGCGGTTCAGCCTATTTCAGCACATCTCCCATGGTATCGCGCTGTCTTAGATGATGACATCGAAAGATAGAGAGGATTTGTTGGCGATTTTAAAAGAAAGTCAGGAAGATCTGCATGTATTCCGGGATCGCGTCGAACTGACGGTGTCTACGGGGGCGGCTATCTCTCTTTCTACCGCTGTCTCAACCTCCGCTGCTTCAGTGTCTAATGTCGACATTCATACATGTTTAATAAACCCACTGGTCGCTGTGGCAGGTCAGGCAGGAGTGCACTTCATTATGTCAATTTGTACAAACAATTCCTTTCCCTGACAAGATATCTTGGTAGTTCATTCGTGACAGTCGTGAATGCAATATTTGTTAAATGTCAGAAAACACGGCATTCTTACATAAACATCGCGACGTATACTCTAAGCCCAGCGATGGTTTCAACGCACCTAACACGTAGACAACCGCGTCACGCACGTGCTGCAGTACTCGTTGTATTTTCAAAATGAAGAAGGTCGGAGAGAAAGTGAAGTTCATGTCCATCGATACCTCTGGTCGTGAAAGTGTAGAATTGTCCAATAATGTTCGTGTTGCTATGACGATGGCATGCGGGTAGATGTACAGCATATTGTCTCAGGGTCTACTTCGTGTTGCCAAACAACCTAGTCCATGACGCAAGGGCCGATTTCCCGAAACATTTGCTGCGCGTGGTTTCTGCGATTGTTAAATGACGTTTTACACTTGACGTGCGTATCACGTTTTACATTGAGAACAATGGATTTAACCTACAAAAGGAATAATCCTTTACCTATATGGGGTATTTTGAAAACAAATAGACTTACATTACATTCGTTGGTTCGTAGATTAATCGCTGAACGCTTTGGCGGCGAGAGATGCCAAGATGACAGCCGTCTAAGAATAAAATATTACCAAACATAAATACATGTAATCGATTATAGTCAGATTTAATTCGTTTCCATAGCTCTGTGAATGTTGTCATTGTAAGAGAACGTTGATTTTGTTAGTCAGTAAAGGGGCAGTAAAAATATTTGGATAGTTATGTGCAAATTTTAATTCGGCTGCGGAATACGGTTCAGTGTACTCATTATTAGGCAACACCATATTCATTGCAAATCACGTGGAACAAAAACAAAGTTCGGAGTATTATCCAAAAAAACTTATTATTCCATGTAAATTATATCTACTTAATTTGATTAATAAACGAAATTTAAATGTTGTGTTGGTTTATAATATGTCACAAGTAGAACTGCTTAAAGTGACCGGATACAACAATTATTATTATGCAATTAATAAGACTTAAATGTAGAAGTGCACGCATGTCTCTGTGACTAACTTGCGGAATACGGAGGAACTGGTCCGGGAATGCGGAAGGAAAGTACGCGGACGTTGACGGCAACTGTCGCTTTTAGAAAAGTTTCATTTTGAGGACCCCATAGTGGTGTCATTCATAAGGGACGAGTGCGTAATCGTTGGAACCAATCAGACGACGGGAAAAAATGGTTGGTGTCAACCTCATTATTTGTTAGAGCTAATATTATACATAGGTGGGGTTAGGGCCAATTAGAGTTGTAGCAAATAGTTAAGGTTATATGTGGTTACGAGTAGAGTTATGCTTACAGTGAGACCACCCTTCGATACAGTGTAAGGCCAAACTGCTCGTTTGCGTCCAGAGAGCGCTCTCAGCGAATTTACGCGGGTAACCGGGAGTTGACTAAGCAAGCCTTCTGTATCAGTCATCCTCAGGTTGCATCTGTCATACCTGTTATATTTCTCATACCATTTTTTAGCCCGCTAGTTTTAAATACTGCGCATATATTTGGGAAATAAAATGTGTTTGCTGTATGAATGTAGATTATATTAATGTTGAATGGTCAATACAGCTAATTGCTCTGTGATGCAAAAACTTATCCCAAGTGTTCATATTTATGCAATAGTGACCATTAATTACATTTACTGACGCACCTACCTTTACATCATAACTACGTTAGTGAAAACGAAAACAAACCATGAAATGAATATGTTCATATAGTTTGTTTTAATACAATACATAATCACGAATATTTACATCAACGCGTAAATGGTTAATCACGTTACTGAAGTTACGATTGTTTATTTATCTTAGCCACACTATCGCGGCAACACACATACGTCAAATCTTAACGACTGACAGTCATACAATTATTCACTAAAAAAACAGACACAGAAGACAGTTTCTCCCAACTAGTTCCTGTCTAACGTTAGCTATATCGTAAACTAGAGCAGTTTGTTCATTGCAATGCAAGTTACAACGACGACGAGGACGACGACGACGACGACAACGAAAACATCAACAACAGAAAAGGCAACGACAACAACAACACTTCTAAGGCAGACGATGATCACAGTAGCAAGAACAACAAAACGCAGACGTTCGCGATGGCGAAGGCGACAACCACAGCAGCAGCAGCAGCAGCAGCAACAGCAACAGCAGCAAAAATAACAACAACAGCAGCAGCAGCAACAAAAATAACAGCAGCAGAAGCAGCAGCAGCAACAACAACGCATACGATGACGACGACCACTGCAATAACAACAGGAACATCGAAAAGAATCAAATAACGACGAACGACATTGGTAATAGCAGTAAGAATAAACACCCACTGCGACTAAATGACGTCCCCCTTAATCAACCATGAAATATATGGTCAACGGTCTCAATCACTCGATGACAGATTCATCACCGACATATTTGTTAATGACGAATGGTATATGGATGATAGCTTCGATATGACAAACAATCGGTCACGTCATAATTACAGCAACGTGCATAAATACACCCACTAAACTATAGCGGTCTAACACGCGTTACAACGAAAACAAAACATGACTGCTCATATTTTACTGCACTGGAATGAAATACTACAGGCGGGTGTCACCGTTCTGGACTGAACAGTTTGCGTCTTGTGCCAAAGTGCTTATATCGGGAGTTTTCCTCCTCTGTGTCCCATTGAAACGTTCTCGCCATAATCTACGAACGGTCGGCGTCAAAATGAATGAAACGCAAATAAAGACTCCCTGGCAAGTGTAGCACACAATGAATGGGTACCATAGGAAACGGAAAAGGTCGATGTTTGCCAAGAAACCAAACAGCCAGGTGAAACCCATCAGTGACGTCAACCGTACCTAAATGCCGAAAGTCCTGCTTTGTTGGTGCTCTGATCGGGCCTTGCTGCCCACTGACATGGAACTTTTGAGAGCAACGAGGGTGTGGACAAATAACACTGCATTAGCTGTTATCGCTACTGCTAGAGGAACTGCGAAATAGTATACGTTGGCTCTGCGACCTGCAATCCAACACATAGTCTTGCTGCCGTAACTTAAAGGTCGTGTCGTATAGAAGGCGAGCACCAGACATATAGCAACAAAGACAGCCGGTAGGCCCCAGGCGTACACAGCAAATGTACATAGACGATATGTACTGGTAAAACCGTTGGGTGGTCTCGTATATACAAATGTGCACGATACGTCGAAGGCAAGTACATTCATCCAGAGGAAGGATACCAGCCAAGTGTAGTGCTGAATGACAGCCACGACGGTACAAGCCTCGCTGTACGACAAAAACTGATCACTCACTTGCAACGACAGCTGGGCAAAGAACAGCGCCCCGCATAGATTCATTACGCCGTCATCGTAAACGCGAGACAGACCATTGACAAAATGTTCCCAACCATCGAAAGCGTATCCTGTACAAAAAAGTTCTGTTTTACTGATACTACGAATCCTGCTTAGCTTGGGAAGTAGGTAGGAACATAAAACGACCGCATTTGATTACAATCTAACAACGTGTCTCTCGTTGATTTCCACTTCTTCTGACGTTCCTTCATATAACAGCAGTGAATCACCCAAGTCAACGTGTTCGTTCGCCTGAAATGTGACCGTGACACAATTGAATACGTCTGGCTCACAAACCAACGCAGTGGCACGTACAGTCAATCGTTCGTTTAAGGAATTGTTCATCCGCCAAGATATAATAACAGGAACTTCTGCCACGTCATACATCTCCGACGTACTCACAACTAGAAATTTAGACGGAAACTTAGACGCAAACATCATGTAATGGTCACTTACAAAGATTACATCACGTCGTATTTTTGGTGAACCATTTATACACGTGCCAGATGTTTCGATAGCACCTCGGTTGAAAACAAATATGTTGAATTGCGGGGACTAATTTGGGAGACTGTTGACGTGGTTAACGTACCTCAGTGCATTAAACACAACTTTAGCGAAATTGCGGGATATCGCTTCTTGAATCCAAAACAGTAGATGTATTGGAAATAACTTCATTCCAATGTTTGAATTATTTAACGGCGTTGCATTCGCTACATTGTTTGGAATTTTCTAAGCCAATTCTTCGGATAATACGTACTAGGTCAAGCTATCCAAACTGGTTATTGTACGTACAGTATAATATATGGAACACTCAAATTATACATGGATTCGTCAACAACATCGACATCATCTTAATCATAATACTCAAAGTCGTCATCATAATTATCATTGTTTTCTACATCACCATGATCTTCTTACTTGCTTTCATGATCTTCATTGTCATCATCACCATCATATTCGTCTTTGTTTTCATTCTGTCATCATATTCATCATAATCTTCAACTGGTTCATCTCTCTTTTCATCGACATCATGAGTATCATCAACGTTGTCATCGTGTTTATCTTCATCTGAATCACCGACTTTATAACTATTTTCATCATTGTCATATCCATAGACTTCGAATTCATAATCTTCTTTGTTCTCCTCTTATTCATCTTCTTATTTATCGTCGTCCTCATATTCAAGATCCTAGTCATTGCAGTCACCTTCATATTCTTTTGATGGGCTTTATTATTATTATTCTGTGCAAAACAGACACGACCACCGCTCCTCGCATAGTCATCTGTTGACGGCGAACTTGTTTGACCTTTTTTGTGGAAAGTCACAACTTTGAGTATAGATAATTTCACGGTGACCTAGTTTAACTTTCGCTAAGCCTTATTAAACCACATCGCAGCCAACCGTCATACCAGATGTTAACGTTTAAATCGTATACAGTGTATACCATTTCTATTTATACTGCTAAAACCAAACAGTCCTTGTGGAATTGTTATACGCATATTAGCCATATATAAACAAGGTTTTGCGGGTAGCGGCGACAATTTGTCGCTGTGGCGCTTTCTAAACAATCATCACATTGTGTTCTACTTACCGACTCGTGGAACTTACAAAAGAAACATCTTGATATGTGGCGCAAAGTTATCAGAAACCTGTTTCATCTACCAGTTTGCCCGCATTGTAATATGGTACCACTTTTAGCAGACTGTTTACCGATTCAAATTCAAATTATGAATCGAATGGTACGATTTATGCAGAGTTGCTTGAAATGCAGTAACTCCAGTTTGAAAATGCTCTCTCATCTACCCTTCAAGGTAGTGGGTCATACATGTCTAAAGGTTTTAAATATATCATGTCCAAATTCAAACTTGGTGCCATGACATTCATTAGAGAATGAAGTCTAATCAGTTTTAAGGTATGATACAAGACCACTACCAGGAGGGGCTAGATGATGAACTAGTGTGTAGAGTCTCATTTGCAAAAGATGTATTACACAATACAGATATTGCGGGTAGTACTTCTTTTTAGCCACTGATGAGCTGCGCTCATTGCTTACTGTTTTATGTACACAGTAATTTATGTACATTGATTTAGTCGAATTGTACTATTTCTAGTACGAATAAATGTATTATTATATGATGAAATTAATGGGACATCTCAATCAATTTAGGGGAAATATCAAAATACAATGTTACATAGTGACATCATAAAGTTACTAGAAACTTAAGAGTAATGGGTAGTTTCAAATTAATAATAATAAAAACGAACAGCTAGAACAAGTAAAGGGTAATCTTTAGAAAAGTAAGTTAAAATTAAGTGTAATCTCATTCGACCATATTCATATAAACGAACAACGAACACGTAATATATTTAAAATATGCCTAATTTTAAGGGATTAAAAACAATAAGTAAAAAGAAGTCATCAAGGGGTCATTTTATAATGAACTAGCTGGTCATCTCAATACACGGTGGGTTAATATCATAAAACCAAGTTGTCTTCTCGAAAAAGTTAATTAAGTTAAGAGGACACCTCATAAAAAGAATGTGTCTTCCAATAAAGTATCATTACAAAATATGTAAGATGTCACCAACACATTAACGGATCATCTCAAAACAATAAGTGCTCTTATTTACTTACTTAGACTTAGTTCCTCCTGTTCCTCTCGGGACATCGGGCTACGAGCTTTCTCCATCTAAAACTGTCTTTCGCAAATTCTTTTGCCTCATTTCTGGTAATTTCCATTTCTGTCAGATCTTCTTTAAATGTCTTGCGCCACGTCTTAGTTGGCGTTCCTCTCGTTCTATTGCCACCTTCAGGCACCAAATAAATCGCTACATATGCTATTATATATGTTCAAAAACATAGGATATGTCCACTTAGTCTCCGTCGTCGAGACTTAACTATGTCATGCAGGCTATCCAGACCTGTCCTCCTCATCACTTCTTCATTAGTGATGTGTTCTCTCAGTGAAATGCCCAATATGGAGCGGAGGCATCGCCAGTGGAATATGTCAAACGTTTGTTCATATTGTTAATATACACTACAGTGTATTTTCGTTTGAACATTATTAAGCGATCTATAGGCAAAGCGTCATTTCATCCGTCAAGTGAATGGTATATCAACACGACTTGCCACAATAGTTGTTTTCAATAGCTTTGGAATACGTAATTTTCAACCGCATGTGATAAGATGGCGCAACGCGTCTAGCTAATAGATGGACACATCACGTGACATATTGCCTAGTAATATGGGCCGTCAAGTCGTAAAAAATGGTTGACGAACACGCGAATCTGTCACATACTCCCTCGTATATGTGAACCTTCTGGCCACAAATGTTTTAATGGAAAACTGTATGCTGGAATTATAGATGTAACACATATTGTCACTGTAATGTTTGTTTCTGAGTCCGTAAATTTGGCATCGGCCGTGGCTATAGACAGCGGGACTGAAGATAACTAAAGCATCATGGTATTCACTAATTACTTTAACAGCTGTCTCTCAACTTTGGTAGTGTTTTAGTACATTGTGTAGTTGCAAAGGTTTATGAACGTTGCTTCCTCGATGCGTCATGAAATCAGGTAGTTTCATCAACCAGTCGTTGCTTCAAGGTGATGATAACCTGCTATGTTTCTTGGTCTTATATTAATTGTCCTATCTTCATGAATAGTTAATATAAAAACAAAAATAAAGTGTATTTTTATATGTTTTCAGACATACCGAATCCAATAGCGTCGTCAGTTCATTGACAAAATGTATATATTTTAAGATAGGGCACAGGTTAGTGGTAACATTCAAGATGGCCGCCGCCTGAATTGTGAATATCTACCAAATGTCATATCTTCCCAACCAGTTGACATAAAACCTTGGTTGATGTGTCCTGGTATATTTTTTCTGTCATGGTTTATTGTCATGCAGCTGGAGCTCCTCGTCTTGGTGTATGTGAGGTCTCTACGTGATTCCAACTTCTCGCTCTATGTCGCTGTCCTGGCAGTGTTGACACAATTTTTTGGCACTGGACCACGCTCACTATTCTCGATGGGTGCCGATTCACATTCGTGACATGATGACGTTGCATGTACGACATCCTGACGTAGCAAGCCAGTTCGCTCAAGGAGGCTTTATTGTGTACAAAACAAAACTTCCATTCTCAGCGATAGCTATCGACCGTGCACACGAACAAAACAACAAGGTCGTGGAAGGAAATGGTGGGGAAGTCGGTTTGTTACAAAATCTAAGAGCCCTACTGTGCTGGATGGTGGCAGGACCTGAATTGGCGAGGGACATTGAGAAATTTGAGATCAGTTGCATGGATCGCAGCTTTAAGAACACTGATACAAGCAATCTCAAGAACCATGAGCACACTAAGTCTGTGCAAGTCACATTTCTTAAGGAGGTCAGGGCTCTTGTTCAAGTAATTGAAGACATGGGAGATCCATCCACAGAAGATATTGGCTACCTTCTGGTACTTGACACTAGAGACGACGTTGATCCAGCAACAGTCGAAACCATGCGTGTGATAGAGTAGACAGGTCAGGACCAGTATTAAAAGTACACGACGGAGCGAGTTACACAACGAATAACACATGTATCTGATCTCATCAGTAGAAATTAAATGCCCTTGTTCAACCGATCACCATCAAGAGTTCTATCAAAAGAAAGCACGAGAATCATACATACCCACCGTTGTCTCAGCTAGGAAAACTCCCGTTTGGGACGAAGTCTGATCTTTTGGAATGTCTGGAAAAGTTCTGCACGTCGTGTCCGTCGATGTCATCATATTGGATGGTGTTGCAATCATCAACATGTTGAAGCCAATCGGTGTCAAAACATTCAAATAATATGTCACACAGGTGTTTCTTCCTTACGTCAAAGCGCAGTTGAGAAACATGACAAGAATTGACATAGTTTGGAATGTGTACCTGGAAGGGAATCTGAAGTCCATTGCGCGAAAGAAGCGAGGAACGGGTGTTCGAAGGAGAGTTCCAGCATCCAACACAATCCCAGGAAATTGGCAAGAGTTTTTTTAGACTGGTAGACAACAAGACTAAACTATTCAACTTCTTTGCACACCAGGTATGAATGAACGTTTATTCAACAACAACAACAACAACATAATACATGTACAGTATGGTTTGCTGCTGCTGCTGGTGAAAGGACATAGCTGAAGTCTTAGACTTATGTGTTGCTATGCCCTTAAGCTACCAGTATGGCATGATTTGTTTTGGAAACAATATACATGCGTTTACACACTATACATCGATGATCACTGACCTAATAATAGCATTTACTTGCTAATATCAAGATCATTATCTGCAACATGTACAATAACGTACAATGTATTGGTTCTTTTACTTACCACCAAAGGTTGTAGAGAATCTTTCTGTGGAGAAGGAGGTGTACTCAACATGTGACCAGAATGTCCTTTGCACCAGATGTGCGCATGTAGAGGCCAACACACGGATGCTCCTTCAGTGATAAATTTAATGCGATATTATACGCCGATGACACTACCCTGATTGGTCCACTTTGTTCCTTCCAATCTACTTCAGATGTGTTTGATAACATTACTTTAAGCATCAACATAAATAAGGAATTGGAAAAAATAAGTGAATGGTTATCAGTAAACAAACTGTCTCTTAATGCTAGTAAGACTAAATATATGTTGTTTAATTTTCCTCAACGCAGTACCGCGCGTATCGAATTAACGCTAAAAATAGATGACCAACACATTGATCGTGTTCAAGGATTTAACTTCTTAGGCACAACTATCCATGAAACATTAGATTGGACAGCACACATTGATAAAATTTCCATTAAAATTTCAAGAACTCTTGGTATATTAAATAAGTTAAAGCACTTCTTACCTACATGTGCTCTAAAGATAATGTACAATTCCTTAATTGCGCCACACTTCAATTATAGTATTTTATTGTGGGGCTTTAATTTAAAAAGAATTTCGAAATAGCAGAAAAAGGCGATAAGAATTATAACCCACAGCGAATATAATTCCCACACAGAACCTCTAATGAAATCACTAAAGTTATTGAAGGTTGACGACATTTTCACGCAAAAATGTCTTATATTTTATCACAAATTTGTGAATAGTATAGTTCCTTCTTACTGTAAATCTTTATTTTCACTAAATACCACACACCATGGCCATCACACTAGGCAAAGTCATTACATCTCTATTCCGTACAGCCGAACCTCCCGAGCCAGAAAGTGTATAAGATACTACCTACCAACTCTACTCAGAAATATGCCACCTAGAATTACGGAAAAAGTCAATACTCATAGTCTTCACGGTTTCTCTTTATATCTGAAGAAATATATATTGGATCAATACCAAGAGACTTGCACAATTGCAAATTGCTGTATATGTAGGCAAAACAATAATCTGTAATTTTAGAAAGTGAATACTTTTTATTATATAATAAACTGCCTACATGCTTGTATTTGCATAAATTGATGCGAAACCACAAAGATTTCTTAATTGTATCCTCTTTTTACTTATAGGCCGATTTCTAGGTGTATTCCCGAACCAGAGCAGCCCTGGTTATGAAGATCTAACCTGTCTCCGCCTATACTAACCTTTTAGTATTTGTGTCGTGTCTTGTCTTTCATAATGTATGAAGCAATTGCGACTAAAAGTAAACTATAATTTAGTCTAAACCGAGCATGGTATTCTGTTCTCCAATGAAGTGCTTTTCTATGAAATGAAACAGCCATTCATAAATCACACGTAGGCTCATAATTATTGTACTGGATTATGGCGACCTTGTGTATATTTTACCAAATCACTTCATATTTTTACTGTGTGCACCACGGTGGGAGAATACGGATATGAATGACATAAAAGTAGTCTACTGAATAATCATTTACTATGTTAAATTGACTACTTGCAGTAAATATTCTCTTCCCGTGGGTGGCTCTCACGCTAGCGGCTTTTGAGCCTTAGTGAGAGTCTCCCGACATAGACTAACTATTGTAAAAATGTGTGTTGCAATGTGTGCTTTTGTTTGTTTATTGTCGAATACATTTTTCCAATTCCAGTTCCAATTCATGCAGTCGATGCAGCATACAGGCAGTATCGCAGAATCATGTTGCGTACTGTGGAAATTGACGTGCTATTTTTGGCAGAGTCTAATGCTCTGCTCGTTGAGAACACGGAACTATGGGTCGCATTTGGCACAAGCAAACACCTGAGGAACATTCCTGCTCATGACATCGCCATAACACTGGGTGGTGAGAAGGCACGTGCACTCCCCGTGTGCCATGCCTTCACAGGTTGCGAAACGCTTTCATCATTTGCAGGCAGGGGAAAAAAGACTGCATTCGATATATGGAAATCTTTCAATGAAGTCACCCCAGTATTCTATACCTTGTCGACACATCCATCGAGCTTCAGTGAAGACTGCATATATGTGCTAGAGACCTATGTTGTGCTACTGTATGACCGAACCTGCACAGATACTAGTGTTGACTCTGCCAGAAAACATATTTTCAATACCAAAGCCAGGTCCATCGACTCCATACCAGCTACAGGAGCAGAACTGTTGCAACACACAAAATGGGCTATATACCAAGGTGGACATGTGTGGGGACAGGCACATGTCCGTACTCCAGAACTTATTTCTCCAGAGTCCTGCGGATGGCGTAAGAGTGCCACACAAGAATGGGAACCACTGTTATCACAGACGCAGCGGCGTCATGTTCCGAGTTGCTACGCTGTGGATGCCAGAAAGGGTGCACATGACTATGCAAGTGTGTCAGGGCTGCTCTAAAATGCACATCACTATGCCGATGCAGTGGTAACTGCGACCACAATGACTCCAACTAAGTGTTGTTTCAATATGACATGTACCGAACAGTTTGTTTTGTCCGAAAAAAATACAAGGATATTTCAACCATGGTTGGGAAGATATGACATTTGGTAGATATTCACAATTCAGGTGGCGGCCATCTTGAATTGTATCATTAACCTGTGCCCTATCTTAAAATATATGCACTTTTTCAATGAATTGATGACGCCATTGGAATCGACATTTATATCCAGCTTCAGAAGAGTTTTCCAGACTGTTCTTTGCTGATTTATTTGTGCTGTCTTCATCTATGCCTCCAGTTTCAGGCTTCTCTGTGAGTCTCCCTGCGAATCTAGTTTAAATAGATGCAACCTGTCCCACTGTCAACAGATCGCAGCAGGTTCTCCGAGGAAACTGCTGCCCCCTTTCCACTAAGTTGGAGGCCATCTCTCATGTATATATCTTCCCTCCCAACAAAGTATCCCCATAAATCCGTGAATCCCACCCCCTCTTCTACACACATCTGCTCAACTAGTGCGTTGATCGCCGTCCTCTTGCAGTTTCTATATGTCCCCACCCCTTCCTCCCATTACTGGCAAAATTCCTGAGATAAGAATATAACTGAGTAAAATTTTGCAACAGCCTGAAAGTTGTAATAGTGAAGACACGTAGCATAAACTAGGTATGGATTTCTAAACCCAACATACGTTGAAACCATGTTCCTAGAACATATGTAATATTATGCTTGGCAGCCATCTTGATATTTTGTGTGACTATGGTGATATGATGATGGTTGTAGTCTATTTATATTTATTTACACCTGTATTACCGGATTAAACACAAAGAGTCTGTTTTGTGTTGCACGTCAGCTGAATTAAACCGACATATATGATTATATGGATGTCGGCCATGTTGCATTTCAATACGTCTTTCATTTGGGGATACAACACGTGGAAGAAATGATTTAATTAATCCTGAATATATTGGTATATCGACCAATATCATGTTTATATGTTGCGTAGAAGCTGAGATATTCGGACAGATGATTTCCATGGCAGCCATTTTGTTTTTCATTATGGCCGCCATATGAGAATAATGCAAGTGGCAAGATTGGATTCCTTGACATTGAAACGTATGAACCACGTATGGATTCGTCATATGGAGTCCTCAATATCAATCACAACTAAAATTATGCTCGTGAAACGTCTATGCATGGCAGCCATCTTGAATTTCACTATGGCCGTCATCTGTGGATAGAGCATATGACAGAAATGGATTCCTTGACCATGAATAGGTTGATTTAGACACATAGAACATGTTTTTATGTTGCTTAGAAACATATATATCTGGATAATGGATTTCCATGGCGGCCCTTTTGAATTTCAATAACAAATATAGCCGTCATCCTTGGATACTGCACATGACAGAAATGGATTCCTTGACCCTGGACATGTTAGTTTGGACACCAAGATCATGTATATATATTGTTTAGAAGGTGATATACTTGCCTATTGTATTTCCGTGGCTGTCATTTTAAAATTCAAGATGGCGGCTGGGTGCCATGTTCATAGCGATGGGTACCTAGCTTTATATGATTCTACATATCATATAAACTACACGTGTGCCAATGTTCATGCTTTTGTCAAAAAGTGCACAATTCGTAAATGTCTGGCTCTTAGCCGCTGTACTAAGTCCAATTGTCATTTCGTGAACCTAGAAATGTTTTATCCTATGAACTTTTCTTGTTGACTTGTACTCATATGGGGTCCCAGAACAAATTTAGTTTGCTTGCCCAAACAGCAACTTTGGGCAACTCTGGTAATTTGCATTAATTCAAGGTGGACACTGATTGATATCTTCAAAAATGTAACTTTTGAACCACTTGTCATAAATTGATGTATACTACCACTTTTATGGTGTGTTGGGGTACGTAGAATTCATTTCTGATGTTATGTGTTTCAGGTCATGGTCAAGATCAGATGCTGAAGGTCAGGTGAAGGTCAGATTTGACCTGTTGGTAGACAATGAATATAAATTCCTACTAAATTCTACTTTCGTTTATTCAAGCAGATAAATTAATAATCTTACAATATTTAACAGATTTGCTCGTGAGAAAAAAACAGTAATCAGTCATATGTGAACACGTAGTCACATCTGTTACACGGGATATTACAAGGATTGATATCCATAACTATAGATAAATTATAATTTTACCAAATGCTATATTATAAGCTTAGGGTTTAAGCTATCTTACTAACTGCAGCAGATATCGCCTAGTAATCTTCACATTTTACCTAATCCCACTCATCATCCAGGTAATCAGGATCAGCAAGACCATCCTCATGGCCTTCACCCTCCTCATCTACATCCGCGTCCTCTACACTCTCATCCTCAACATCCTACTCCTCAGCATCATCGATCTCGACACCCTCCTCGTCCCCAGCTTCAGCCTCTTCTGTCTTAGTTTACGGATTACAGCAGCCCTCTTTGCCAGAGCAGTTGCAGTATCAGTCTCAATTTGGGAGGTTAAAGAACCACTGAAGACGACAAGCACTGTGGCAGTGACCACCCTCAGTGCCACCATATAAAGGTTGGTTTGGCGATAATGTTCTGAAAAAGGCTGACTAATGAAACCTCATAAAACCATTACATTGTAACCACAATAATACAGATTAGTCAGTTAATAGAACGGTGCCAAGCGGTGGAAACAACTAGAAATAGTATGACGTGCATGAAAGATGATCTTTGTGGCAGTCACAAACCTCCATGCTGCGCTTTTTGCCCTGTGCCCCAAACCCACAATGTATCACATCACAGAGGTATGGTGGACATAGGTCACCCTGATCGAGCAATAACAGGAGAGGGGACGGCATCCCGGATCTCCCACTCGAAGTGAGTGATATCGGCTGACTCACTGGGTGAGGCTTGCTGGTCTGCCGCTTTCCACAGCATGACCTGCAGATGGGCCCGCAGCACGTGCAGGAACAGTGTGTTGGATGTTGGATGCAGGGATTTGAATTTTGCATTTTTCTTCTTCTTGGTGAATAGTGTGAAGCGGGCAAGCTCCATGGCTGACCTTACAGAGCGATGAAGAAGGTTTTCAGTGTCTCCACCAGATCGGCCTGTGTGGCATTCACCTCTCCCAGCTCATCATCCAACCTGTGAAGTCCCCAGTGAGCAAGGTATTTAGAGCGTTGATCTTGCCGTTGGCATACGGATATGAGGTCATGTCGCACCCGCTGAGGGTGTGCATGCCAAGCAGCTACATACAGCGCAGCCCTAGGTCAGCGCAGGTGGCGTTGATGTCCAGCACTGTCCCATCCCACTGCTCCGTCTGCACTTTGCACTCCAGCTCCTCCCGATACACCCAATAGACAAGTAGACAAAACACATCAGCGTCGTCGCTAAGTACATGGGTCACGCTTTTGCCAGAGTTAAGAGCCTCAATAACATAGGAGATAATGGTGATGTCTGCCTCATCATGACCAAACGAACCCTCGTCACGAGTCTCCATCATCACGTTCTCTCCTGCACTGCATTGCGAGTAAACGGCGGCAGTAACTATGACTCTCTTGCAGGTTGCCAATTATGTATGGAAACATATGCGTGCGTAGGCCATACTTGAGTCGGACCGTTTTTGCTTGTTTAACAACAGTTACACGCCGTAGGAACTACGCGCGAATGTCCAGATAAGACCGAGCTTGGTCCCTCGGTCCCCTCTCTCCTCAGCTGGATAGCCTTCCCTTCGGGGGGGGAGTGAAAAACACCGCATTGGGGCATCAGCCTTCCAGTAGAATAGCCTCTGTAGTCTCTAGACTGTTGACGTGCGTCTTCGACGTGCCCGTAGAAATTATCCCACGTCGGGGGGAGTCGAACCGTCAGTGGCCGACCCTCTGCACTTCACCATCGGGGCAGGGGTTACGGGAGGAGCAACGGCCTGATCACTGCGGGGACGGCGTGAGTTGGAATAGGCCCCGGAAAGAGGGGCGCCCTCCGAAGGTGACCCACCTATTCCCGGCCGGGGCAGCCGATAGTCGCATGACAGCCCCTAACTGATCGTCCATGGAGTTCTTCTAGGGGCGGCCGGAGCAGCAGTCGTGCTCATTTGGGTATGAAAATCCCAGGGTCTGACGGCCCAACCAGCCGTCCAGCCCAATTTCAGGGTTACACAACGATTAGAAGCAATTAGACCCCCCAGGGGGTCTCCTTCCGGAATGGGAGATTAGGCAACGCCCTGCCACTCCTGAGCCAATTCCCGCCGGATGCTGCCCGCACTGTGGGTAGCAGTGTAAGGGCGTGCGAGGCCTCACTATTCACTCGCGCAGTGTGCATGCAGAGGCTTACCACTCAAGGCAGACGGCCGCTATCGGGGCAGCAGTGCGAGCCCAAACCAAGAGTCGGTGGGCAACAGAGGAGACGCCCACCATGGCTAGCCAAGAAGCCATCCTACGATTGAGAAGCGTCAAGACGGTTAACGTCGGTCGAGACGTTAGAACATCAACACTGAGCTGGCATCGTTCATGCATGTAGGACCCTTGAGGCAATCAAGGACCAACGTTGACGCGTTGAATACCGTAGGATGGTGGAAGAATACATGGCGGTTCATGAGAACGATCCGGACAAACGGGTGCCCCAACGTGCACGTGTGGCTCCGGCTGCAAGGGGCCAGACTCAGATCAGAGAGGGAGAGAGGAGGGACATCCACCCAGGGCACAAACGACACGAGTCGTGATGAATGTCGCAAACACGCACGCCTCCTCCCAGAGACAAAGGGGCGGAAGGAACGGGATCTCAAGGGAAAGCGGGCACGGCCGCGGAGACCCCGGACACCCCGTCCCAACTACCGAACACAATAGAGGTTCACACACCCCCTCAAGTCTCAGCCCACGGATTGGACATCGATGAGTCTCGGGCAGACGTACCAGATTGGCGGGCCCCAATCATTGAGGTAATTCTCGCGCAAGCAGGAGAGGTGAGCGTCTGCCCCGAGCTCATCGCCTCCTGGGGCTGTTTCCCCAGTCGAGCGACCCGGTCGCGGGAACCAACACCAGCCCGGACCGCCTCGTCAAGAAGCCCGTAATACACGCGCACAACGGAGAGCTGACTACGCCCGTATTCTGGCTTTATACCGGTCCTCGAGGTCCGGGTGCACACGGGTGGTCTTGGACGGCCAGTGGCACGGTGTATTTCCTTCCTCTGTTCGAGCAAGTGGCATACTGGAAGACACTAATGGAAACCTCCATCACCTGCGTTCATAGAGAATTATCCAAATTACCTCTTCACTGAACCAATGCGTGAAACCGCCTGGGTCACGTGGTTATCGTTGCTACCGAACTTGTTTACACATCTGGCATTAGAGGGGGTGCCTTCCGTGACTTCTGTAGTTCACACACACACACACACACACACACACACACACACACACACACACACACACACACACACACACACACACACACACACACACACACACACACACACACACACACACACACACACACACACACACACACGCACGCACGCACGCACACACACACACACACACACTCACACACACACACACACACACACACACACACACACATATATATATATGCCCATATCTGGAAAGACGATGTGTCAACCTTCAAGGAGTTACCCGATACCCGATTTGTTAGGGATCATCCAAAGAACGCGCGCAAATGGCGGCATTTTCGACTTCGTTTTACGGAAACCAAGTGGAACACTTCGCACAGCTCCTCAAAAATGACATTAAGATACGTAAGACATAATTAATTAGAGAGTAACCGTTGTGGCAATCGGTAAAACGAATATTAAGGAATACTTTTAAGGGGAAATCTCAATATCTGTAGATTCGCGATTTTTTTTACATAAACGGCATTTAAGGAAAATCAGTTTTGTCGACACCCCTACTTATTTTGTTAAGATGGGTCACTGTTATCGAACGAGCCGTACACCAGCCTTCTAAGATCCCGGTAGGGACGTCGCTGAGGCGCCGCTCTGTAGCGGAGTTGTCATAACGCTATTTAATATAATTTACCATTAGTGTGACCTTTAATAGTTATCTCTCAAAACGTATTTATTTCCTTGTTCTATTCCATAAATAAAACATAATAAACAGTTGTGTATTAATTAGGAAATCACTCTGGTTTCACACAAATAAGCTTTCGCTAAATACCAAAATAAATAATGTCATTATTTTCACACCAAACGGGAAGAAATACAACATTGAAAAGCTGAAATAAACGTAGATCGAAACAAAATAAAACATATTGACATTCTGTCAACATAAAAACCACGGAATATAGGAATGCTAAACAAACTAAAACACTTGTTTCCTATTTACATTATGAAAAACATTTACTCCTCACTAATCTCATCACATTTGCAGTATTGTACTTTATTATGGGCAAATACTTATAGCACAAACTTTGTTAAAATACTACAAAAGAAAGCTATACGGATAATCACATTATCACACCATATTGCAAACTCAGATCCACTATTCTCAAAGTTAAAAATATTATAATTGTAAGATCTGTACAAACATCAGTTAGGTATCTTTATGCATAAAGTAATGAATAAACAACTCCCAGATAGCATGTCCTTCAATATTCCTACGAATTGATTACATTGTTGACCATAACCTTAGAAACCAAATTGTATATTACATCCAACAAATAAGAACAAACTCTAGGAAATTTACATTAAATTATTCAGGACCAATTTTCTGGAATGCCCAACCTCATGTTATGCAGCAACTTGTATCCGTAAATCAGTTTAAGAAGAAACTGGAAGAGCTATTACTGTCTAAATACCTGTGAACTCTTGAAATGTCTTATTCTACTCATAACCTACCATAATTGTGATAGTATTATAAGTGATTAACTTTTTTATTCAATGAATTACTGATGTTAAAAAAATTATCTAGTAAAAAATTATACCATGTCCTAATATATAACTTTATTTATTTATTTAGCAGACAATCGTTTTAATTATAAAAAAAACACCTATTCATGTGTATAATTATTCACCTTGTTCCAGTTGAATGTACTATATGGTTATAATGTTATGGAATAAGGAACCTGAGTGATATATAATGATTATGATCCAGGTGGTCCTCGACATAAGCCTCTTGGCATTTGCAGTATTGATTTTTGTAATCCATTGTACATATAGTCAGAAATGTGTATTGTGATCGAAATAAAGTTTTATTATATTAAATTCTAAAAAAAATAGGGAAACGACATTTATTAAAACTATCGATGCACAGGTGGATGTAGAACGTGCAGGGTTTTCAAATGAGTCAGGTAAATGAAAACACATCTCCAAATATAGCTGCTATGTAAACAGGGTCGTGATCCTGGGTGAATTAGCGAATCTAATCTATCAAGATACACTACTTTCCTTGTTGTTGTTTTATAAACAATGGTGTACTTGTTGAGAAACGATAATTGCAAATTAGATTTATACATCGTATAGTAATTGGAAAGAAAGGGCATCCAAAACGGGACACAGTTTGTTATCGAGTACTGCTAATTGGAACTAGTCATGTACATTTCTACGAAATAGCTTTGTTGAACGCAAATGATGAAAAATACACACTCACACACATGTTGCTAGCGTGTCAGTGTGTTTATGTGCGTGTGTGCGTTAGTGGTGTGTGTGTGTGTGTGTGTGGTCATGTATATGTGTGTGTTAGTGTTTGCATGCGTGCGTAGTATGTGTGAGATTGCGTGCTTGTGTGTGTGTGTGTGTGTGTGTGTGTGTGTGTGTGTGTGTGTGTGTGTGTGTGTGTGTGTGTGTGTGTGTGTGTTTGTGTGTGTGTGTATGTTATTGGATGCGTGCGTGCGTGGTGGTGCATTTGTGATTGCATGCATGCAATATGTGTGTTTGTGGGTGTGCGTAATTTTGTGTGTGATTGCGTGCTTTTGTGCGTGTGTGTGTGTGTGTTATTGCGGGCGTGTTTGTGTGTGTGTGTTTTGACGTTTTCTACTAGAAGGCTCATATCTCAAAATTGTTGAGATTACGCTTAGGCTCCTAAGCAAAAAGTAACATTCAATTTAGTTTTTAGGAAGGGTACGGTCATATGGGTATATTTCACGTAAATTGAGCTACGAAAATGGCAATACAGTGTGTTGCTGAACATAGACTCCCCTATATTGTTGCACTACAAAAGAAAAAAGAAATAGCTAAAAGTATAGAAATGTAGTAAGTAGATGTAGATGCAGTAGACATACATGCTTTTGTCAGCGTTGATCTGATTTCTTCCGAGTTGTCATATGATGTTGTTGGTGTTGAATGATGAATACCGACATAGGCACATGACAAGCCAAGTAATCAGCTGAAAGAAGTCGAATGCATCGATAAGATGTCGAAAGCTTCGTCAGAGCAAACAAGGATTCAGAAAGGTAATTTTCTACATTTCTAATATCATTCATGAAACAAGAGGTACCTTTCATGCTGAAATAATTATCAGCCGGATTAATGACAGTGTTGGCCCCTGGGCAGTGGTTATACGTAGTACATCAACTCAACGTTGACTTACAAAATATCTACAGCAGCTGATGTAACCGAGAGAAACATGTTATGGAACGAGGCACGCACTAGCCTTCTAAGATCCCGAGAGAGACGTCGGTGAGGCGCCGCTGTGTCGCGGTGTTTTCATCATGCTGCATTTAATTGACCATGAGTGTGACCTGTGACAGCAATCTCTCCAAATAAACTTATTTCCATGCGTCCTATTCCACAAATAGAACATAATAAACACTGGTGTACTTGTTGGGAAATCATGTGTTCGAAATAGTTGTGTAGCGAATCTAATCTCTCAAGATAGACTACTTTCCTTGTTGCACATTACGCTAAACAATGGTTTACCTGTTGAGAACCTGAAATTGCAAATTAGGTTTATGCAAATTATAGTAATTGGAAAGAAAGTGCATCCAAAACGGGCCACACTTTGTTACGACGTAATGGTAATTGCAGCCAGTCATGTAATATTACTGCGAAATCTCCAAATAGACGCCTTTCCTCGGCATTCTATTTCACAAATAGAACATAATAAGCAATGATGTACTTGTTTGGAAATCATTTCTTCATAATGGTTGTGTAGCTAATCTAATCACTCAAGATAGACTAACTTCCTTGTTGCACATTAGATAGAACCTGGAATTGCAAATTAGGTTTATACATTACGTAAACATTAGAAATTATGTACATCAAAAACGGGACACTTTTTTTAAAGAAGTAATAGTAATAATATGCCAGTTAGCTAGCAAAAATGTTTGAGGTGTAGGTAATAATTGTAATTAATATGGATTACGGTTTTCTCACCTTCAGTTGATTTATTCAGTACATTTTTATTATTCACATGTATACATTTCATTTTTTTATTGAACACTGATATGATGGTAACAAATTCTTTTATGAAAGAGTTGTGGCTCTGAAAAGAGACGTTTGTTTTTCTGGTCTGGCTTGGCAAAGGCGATCACCACGATGTTACCATAATGCAGCTATAGCTTCTCACAATTTCGTTCTGGTTTAATATCTAGAACAGTAAAAACTACATTAGCTATACATTATTATATTCAATAATTAGTAATTAAAATGATCACATCTTAATAACTAATTAATTTTTTTATTCACTGACTAGTAAATCTACTACTCGTCTAAGTAAAGTGGCTCTTGAACTAACTACTAACTATATTACCTGCATGTCTGACTGCACTAACTGGATGTCTAACTTTACTAACTCCTAGTCTTACTACTATAATTGCTAGCCTGACTACTAACTCCTGGTCTGATTATTAACTGCTGGTCTGTCTACTAATTCCTGGTCTGATTACAGATCTGACTATACCAACTCCTGGCGTGACTATACTAACTCCCGGTCTGCAGGCCTGACTATGTTAGCTCCCTATCTGACTATACTATATCCTGGTCTGACATTAGGTCTGAGTATAGCTCCCGGTCTGACTACACTAGCTGCAGGTCTGACTATACTAGCTCCCGGTCTGACTACACTAGCTGCAGGTCTGACTATACTAGCTCCCGGTCTGACTACACTAGCTGCAGGTCTGACTATACTAGCTCCCGGTCTGACTACACTAGCTGCAGGTCTGACTATACTAGTTCCCGGTCTGACTACACTAGCTGCAGGTCTGACTATACTAGCTCCCGGTTTGACTACACTAGCTGCAGGTCTGACTATACTAGCTCCCGGTCTGACTACACTAGCTGCAGGTCTGACTATGCTAGCTACCAGTCTGACTACAGGGGTCAGTCGTATTGAACACACGGAATTTCAACTCATAAGCACTACTTTTTATAGACCTGGGTTATCCCTTCCTCCTTAAACCTGCATTATGAGGATGTCGTAAAGGGAGTCTACCTGGGAAAGATGTTGCGGCTGCTGGTTTCTCTGGATCATGACGAAGTTTAAATAACTCACCTTTCTTAGCTGTTGTACCTCTAATGTAATTGACTGGTGAGAAATTTGCAATAATGACTGGATACAAATGAAAACATTACCGCGAACTTGTAGATCATTTCTACCGGGAAACAGTCTAGACAAACCGGGAGGTATTTTAAGGACAGAAGCAAAATACAGTTCGTACAAATTTTAAACGTCCAATGCAATTATGCTTACACAAATATGGCTGTCCTTTGTGAACAAAACCTAAGCATGTACATATATTAAGTAACCTGTAGGCAACGTAAACGCCATCATCTGGTGCCGGAACAGGAATGTATTGAGCAGCAACTTTATGGAATGTCTTAGCAGCAGTAACATTTAACTGTGTAAGTAAATTTGCACTAGCTGTGTTTATTGAATAATCATGATCACTACCCGGTTGTTTTTTGTATTCTGAAGTTACAAATGTCCACCCATATTGTTCCCAATTTTGAATCATTCTGACTTTTCCTGCCTGAACCTTCCATAATACACTTTAATAATTTACCCTTGGAAGTGTTCACCTGATTTTAAAATTTAGCCAAATTAGTAGCGCCACGCACTGTGTCATGTGCATGTCTGGGAAATGTTCTATCAATCAATGTTCGCACTTGTAATACCAGAGATTTATTCAACTGATTTACATTTTCCCCTTGGACAATCAACCTGAAGTGATTTTCCGTTATATTATTAGTTAACAAAAGTGGATTTCGTCTATCTTGTTCTGGCACCAAGAATGCTGTCTCGGCAGTAAAATGTTCCGTCATTTCAGGGTAAATATTGATTAATATAATCAATTATCATGCATAATTTCCACAGCACCTGAAATAAGTTAGTCAAAGTCAATTAATTAAATGTTGAAAATAATAACTATATTTGGTGAGCATTTCCAATTAAATATCAATATAATTACAAGAGGTGATGCAATGTTTCATTTTGGACAAAGTGCAATACCAGTTAGGATCAAACCAACAACTAAAACCGAGATATTAGCATCTATATTAATTACAAACAAAAAAGTAGTTTTATAAAGTTAATCAATTACTCCAAAAGGCAAGCTGATTATCTTTGTAAGATTTTATGGTAACTTCTCTCTTGGCCTAGGCATTGCTGGATGTGGTCAAACAGCATTAGTGTCTGATATCAGATGGCAGAAGTAATGTGGAAGCAAATTAATTAGTATTCTTAGCACTAATTCCAATATCAGTTAGTGAAATCGAAACTTATCTGTAAAAATAGTAAAATTTAAGAAGTATGTTCATAAGAAAACCACTTGGGTAACAAAAGCAAAGGTATACTAAGATCAACTAAATATTTAAATAATATACATAAACAACTCAAACTTAATGATCTGAACTCATTAAGATACACTAACCTTCAGACAAATCTTAAAACGTGTAACGCTATCCTAAAACGGACTATTCGCATTGTTAACAAATTTACATTTAATAAATATAGTAACGACATAAGAAAAATCTGGAGAATAATTAATGATATTTTGTCTACAACAAAAAACCCATACTATGTGTGTTTAAAGATGGTGAAAACACCATAAGCGATAAAGATAAAATAGTAGAGAAAGTTTATATTTTTTTCATAAACATCTTTAGCTTGCCAACAAAATTGTAAACGATAGTAGTAAAATATATAACGTTTATATGAGTAAAAAGCATATATTACCTTTACATTTGTGCATTTAAAAATACCTAATTAAGCCATTGACATTACTCAATAAATAGACAGTAAACACAGGAATTTTGGAAGACAAACTAAAAATTGCCAAAGTAATTCCAATATTAAAAAATACTGATGACATTAAATTTACAAATTACCGACCAATATCACACGTTTGCCTGTTATCTTGAAAGTGCTTGAAAAAGGTATATATAATCAATTATGTGATTTTTTCAAGAAACCACGTAACTTGTTCTATGAAAGTCAGTATGTCTTTCGAGCTGAACACTCAATGGAATTAGCTTCAATGGAAATAATCGATAGAATGATAGTAACCATGGACAACAATGGAATACCAATAAATATATATTCAGATCTATAGAAAACATTTGATACAATTGATCATAACATTTTGTTAAATAAAATTAGTTGCTATGGTATAAGTGGAGTAGCCTTAAATATCTTCAAAAGTTATTTATCAAATCGAATTTGACGGAGTCCAAACATGTATGTTACACATAACAACAGGGGTCCCTCAGGGTTCTATTCTATGGCGTTTACTGTTTATAATATATATATATGAACGACTTTCCAAATGCTAGTAGCTATTTAACTGATGCAGATGATACTACCCTCTCGAAATTGGTCTTAGTATGTGTCTCCCGTCCCTTTGCTGACACCACTTTATTCACACTAAAATATTTGTTTGAATAGTTTATTTCGTGATTGTTTTTCTGTTGTAGTGAAAACAATGTTACAGTATTATATTGTTTGCAAATTATTTATGTATATTTATTATCATTAAATATTGTGTCACCGGGACAAATAAACATTTCCTTCCTTCTTTCTTTCTATGAATTGTGAAATTACTATATAAACTTAACATTCACTGTATTGGTTCGATATTATATGTTATAGTTTGGACACAAGCAGCAGGTTATATAAGAAACAGTCCAACATGAATTAAATATATAAATCATGTTATACAAATCACGTACAGCTTTTACAGAAACAGACGTAGATCTGACAACCGAAGCCAACGCCTACGGTCAGGAACAACCTAAGTAAGTCAACGTAAGTAAGTAAATGCATTTTGACTGTACATGCAGATCTAAGCTGAAGCAAATCTTACCCTGGCAAATGTCGTTGACATGACCACCACGTCTGCAATGCAGATCAAAGACAAAGTCAACATTGCTGACACTCTGGGGCAGGTACTTCAAAATGGAGTCGGAGAACACTGTCACCAAGTAGGACATGTTAAAGATCTGTAATCCAATACCCACAGTAGTTCACAATCGAGTAGTCCAAGCAATAGCTATCAAAGTATCCAAAGCGAGCAGCGAGCGAGTCAAAACAAATCTGTCATCCAAATGAATAAGCATAATTGTGAAACACCATTACAAACAATGATAATTTTATAAACATATGGAACCAGAAATTAAGGCCACACCTACTTCATGGAGCCACCAATGCATGTTCTTGTGGCACAATTGCCACTTACAAGTTTTTAAGAAGAACCAATCGATTCATAACACGCTCACTGTTGTATGTTACAAAACGACCATGCAGTTGGCTAAAATGCAATCGTACATGACACGTAGGAGCCCAGCTAGACTACAGTCGAGAGCCTGAGGTGTTAACCTAGCCCTGGGTGATGACAGTATCCACTTACAGGTGTTCTTGATCCATGCTGTACACAAAGGCGATATCATTCAATCAACTGTAAAATCACACATAAACAAACAAAAACACAAACAACAAGAAGATAACTGTAAGTGTTTAGTCTTTAGACCGTGCTTCCCTTGGCTTGATCCATGCTGTACACAAAGACGATACTGGCCATGCATGTGAACCTAAAATCACAGGAAGACAAACAACAAGATTACTGCCTGTGTGTTTTGACTGTTAATTATAACCATGCTACTCTAAAATACGCCTACGTTATGAAATTATGCAATATAAGACAGACTACCACCAATTGTCATTGCTCATTTTGTACTGCAAAATCTCTGTTTATTTTTATTAATTGGAATTCACTCCAATGCCCACACTTCGAAAGACATTACGATTTATTTACTATTCACTGCCATTAGATGTAACACGTGGCGAAGCAATTCATTGATAATGTGTATAGTGAGAGTGTGCCTAGAAAATAATTGTCACTGTAACAGTGACAAAGTAATATAATTTTTTTTTCTTTCTTAACTTCACGCACAGTTCGTTTAAAATTGTGGACGAACACATGAATGAAAACGCGCAAATCATTACCGCTTCTCTCCCTGTCCCACCTGCGCGCTCATGTTCAAATTACTTCTGCATCCACTTCCGTTATGTGTTGCGCGCGCAAACGCTACCGCCGATTTACCAACATTTCAGTGTCTTGCCGACAGGTGCAGAAAGCAGTGTGTTCTCTCAGGCGTAACTGGAACGTCGGCCTCCTTTTTACACCACCAACGCTTACCGAGACAAATGTAACTGTCCTCCATCTCTTATTACACAATCACACAAACATTAAAAAGGAAAAATACGTAATAAAGTTGAAAAATCACTTCAATGAATAGTATTACATCGACACAAGTAAACTAACTAATGCGTCTGGCCAACTATTGTTAATATTGATAACTCACTGTACTATTGCCGAAAACTATCGATATATAAATTTACTATCTATAGTATTGCATCGTGACATCGACTATCGCGATGAATCCATAGTACGATGCATTATTACACCCCATGTCGGCAATAGTTTAAACACGATCCGCGACAACCTAACATTAAGGAAAACATTCCGGACGTGCATACATGGGTGTCTGCATGTACAGATGTATATTCTTATCCAAGTTTTTTTCTATTGAAGCCAGAACCAATAAATTACAGTAATTAATTAATTAATTGATACAACCACACAACTATATAACTAATTGCAGCACTTCGTCTGAAAAATAGGGTGTCTACGTCAAAGAAAACGATGCTTTTTACACCATCTTTTTATACCATCATTTTACACCATCAGTGGTGCCAGGCAAATTGTGTAATTCACAAAGATCACGCCACTATTCTCAATGCAGATATTTTTGTACATAATATATTATTCTCATCATGTGACGCAATATCAAAACCGAGCTCGTGCCGGTGACTACCTGTGCATTGAAACTTATAATAAATGCTGTTACACAACTCATATGCCAAACCATATGTATAGACAGCAAAATCATGCTCCAGTGCAAAGATGTAACACATTTTCTAATTTGACCTAGGTTCACGGCAGCCATCTTGGATTTGCTTGGTTCCAACAAGTTGCCCAAGGATGGCGCGTTGCCATCCCGCTGATTTGAGTTGAGGGACCCATAACCTACATGATTCAGGAAAAAAAAACTTATACTACCAACCATTTCCAGGTTCCAAAATGAAAATGGCAACTCGACTATAATGGGCATACATAATAACACAGATGCGGGAAGATGTGTATTATTTGAATTGTTGTACGATAGTCTAACTGGTACTGGTGAAAAGTAAGATGAATAATAATATAATATAAATTAGGAGAAACCGGATGTCGTAATAAGCATTCCTTAAAAGGGTCGCAAACGTTTGTGTCTGGTGATTTTTTGGTTGGAAGTAATATAGAATTTAGTATTTTCTTACACATATATAATCATACCCTGTATCATAGGAACTTCCAATCTTCTAATATCATGGTTCTTGACGTGTTTTAATTTTATTTATCTTGGATGTCGTAATAACAACAAATCAAAGGTCCCTCAAAACAATATTCCCAACAATTTCCTAGATTGAATATACACATTTCACAATATCATGTATTTTCTAAAACATAGACGCAAAAACAATGTACTAAGGCCGTGTATAATAATTAAAGTCAGTGATGTAAGAAGTGGAAAAACGCAAAACAGACGCGTTTATGGGGTACTCCTCATATTTGAAAGGCTATATCTAAAAAAGTGTTGGACTTTTGAAGTAGATTCAGAGTTGGTCAATCAAATAATTGGGCTGCGTTTCACCAGTACTTAAAAGAGCATGTCAAAGTCAAGAGACACACTTTTTTGCAGTTTGCCAGAAGAAAAATGTTGCCCACATATATATATATATATAAATGTATATATACAACACACAACTGGGTGTTTCTGTCTGCCCGCCTGCCTGCCTGCCTGCCTGCCTGCCTGCCTGCCTGCCCGCCTGCCTGCCCGCCCGCCCGCCCGCCCGCCCGCCCGCCCGCCCGCCCGCCCTCCTGACTGTACAATTTTAATACAAAACATTTCGGATATTACGAATAAATTTACCAGTCACGAAGGATTCGTTGTTATCCGATGTATAGTGTAACAAGTAAGTTAAACAGTGAATAAAATAAAATACGTTTTCAATGCAACACGTACTATTCTTGGAACAGCAGTCGGCGTACATTGCCAGACATAGCAGCAGCACCACGAGACCCAACTGTCGAGTCGCGTTATTCATGTTGTCAACGAATGTGTCGCTGAACCTACATGGAGAGGTAGCTTATTAGAATGTATTGAGTTATACTGAGTAAAAGCGACAGCTGCAAGGAGGGGAGCAGCCAAAGGGGAAGTTGACAACGGGGAAGGAAAGAAGAGTGAGAGTGACAGGAGGGGAAGATAACATGAGTTTTATAAGGAGACACGCAGGAAGAAGACAGGAGCAGCGTACAAGACGCAGTCCGCGAGCTTCTCTCACGGAAACACATGGAAGTTAACCTACCTATACATGAAAAATATCAATTACATTAAAAACGAAATGCTAAAACGGGCCTAATATCTATGGTACAAGTATATTCCTTTGAAGTACTATTTTAAACAGATAACCAGTAACACCATATGAACTGCACTGGACATGTCGTTATACAATATTGTTATTATTATTTTAAAATAACACAATAAGATAAATTAGCATTTGCAATCAACACCAAACGGCCCACACCATTCAACATTGCCAATCTACGCTAGCCACGTCCCAACACAACGACATAATGTATAAATAAAACATTCACGATGATACATCTAGCAACCTCATTGCTACAACTAACGCCATCCACCTAACACCACAGTCACCAAACATCGTCAAAAGTAATCAAACTTGTAACGTCCCACAATATAACACCAGTTGTTTATTATAATAGTAAGAATATTATCAGATCAAACAAACTTGTGAACTTACTTCGTCCAATCTTCCGGAATACTATCAAAGTATTCTGCTCGGTGAAGTCTTGTGAAGTGTTGTGTCTTGAGAACCGTGCGTCTGAGACGATATTGGTCATAGTTGATGAGAACTACCTCGTCTTATATACCCAATTGGCGGAACAAACTACTGCGCAGTTTGCTGTCACGTTTTTGATGACCCATAAATCACATACCCACGCATAATCACCAAACCACTTTATATGCCAAGTTATTGTAACTCTTCACATACGCTCTCCTCTGGAGCCTAATTACCAATGGATGGTCGTTCAACGCAGCATGACGGAAGCGACTCTTTCAGATGCTCTTACTAAAACATGGACCGCCACTTGTTTTGTCAGAGTTCACGACCACCACAATTAATAATATATATTAAAATATATGTAGGCACTAACACTCGGCAGACACACTCCTACTTTTCGAGATGCGTAACTAATATATCAAGGTAAGCATAGCCTATTCAATGCTTCTGCTGTCTTTGCTTATACACTACTTCAATATCATTTTCTGAATCATAGTCTATTTCAGCCAAGAAGGTTATTCTTGCCTGCTTGCTTGCGTGCGTGCGTGTATTTGTTTGTGTATATGTGTTATTGCGTGCGTGGGTGCGTATCGGTGTATGCATGATTTCCTGTGTGCATGCGTGTGTGCGTGTATGTGCGCGCGTTTGTGCGTGTGTGTGTTTATGTGCAGTTTGTGTGGGTGTGCGTGTGTGTGTTCAAGTTTTCAACTAGAAGGCTTATATCTCGGCAGCCATAATTTCAAAGATTAGACTTCGACTCCTCAGCCGAAAAGTATCAGTCCAGTTTAGTTTTTGGGAAGATTGCGATCATATTGGCATATTTTACGTAAATTGCGTTATGAAAAATGGCATCATGATCCATTTATGTTGCGTGTCTTTTTTGACACTCTAACAGCCAAGATATATAATCTACACAAGCGGTTAGAAAAGAAGAACCAGTACATAGAGACTCTACAGAAGAGACTTGCGGCTGTTGAGGCAAATAACGATCGCCTAGAACAATATTCTAGATGTTGTAATGTAAGAATTCAGGGAATTGAAGAAATTGACAGTGAAGACATCACTGCGAAAGTAATGGCTATTGTTAACGACACTATGGCATTAACACCTCCTGTGACGAACAATGACATTGTCACCAGCCACAGACTTGGGCTTAAACCCGCCGCTGGGGAGCGGCCCAGGTCTGTTATTGTGCAATTCACCTGTGCACGCTTGCGCGACGCGGTACTACGGTCCAGACAGAAATTACGAAGCCACGGTTCAGTAGTCTTTGTCAATGAGGACTTGACAAAACATCGAGCACAGCTCGCAAGCAAGACACGGAGGCTGAAGAAGGAACATACAATATCAGACTGCTGGACCTACAATGGACGAGTTATGGTAAAGTCGGTGTCAAATGACGTGCGTGAAGTGCACACAGATGCTGAACTGAGCAAGTACTGATTTGACCGTTTAGGCTCACGCTACTTTGCTGAGGTCTGGCACGCGTTGACTGTGGTCGTCTATGACTTTGTAAGCCAACTTTTTAGCTTGTCGATCATTTTGTTGCATCATAGCTTGAGCTTGTTAGGCTGCTTGTGTATTTGTTTGTTTCTTTTCAAAGCTTTATTTTTATTTGTGGAGAACAAGGTTTGTTCACATGGTACTCATGTAAACTTGTAATTGTAACTCTTAACGATTGTGTGTATTCAGTCACGATTATGCTCACTGGTAATTGTTCTTCAAACAAGATGTAGTTTCTGATGAGTATGACCACTGTTAATTGTTCATGCAAGCAGCTGTAGTCACTGTTTATTATGATTATTGGTATTTACTCGTGCAGTGAGCTAGTTTTTTTTAAATTAATTAATAAAAGAGTACTCTCTCTTTGATGATACAAGTTCTGGTTGCTTAATTACTTGCAGTAAGGTGGAGTTACAGGTGATTATGATCAGTGTTAATTTTTCTTGCAAGCAGCTGAAGTCTCTACTGACTCTGACTATTGGTAACTACTCGTGTAGTGAGGTAGTTATTTATTGATACACTAGTAATAACTTGCATACGAGCACATACTTTTTTATGATACACTGTAAATTTTAGATATAATACATTTCGGATGTAACGAATAAATTGGCCAGTACCGAACGATTCGTTATTATCCGATGGATACGGTATCAACTAAGTTAAACGGTGAATATAACATAATACCTTTTCATTTTGTGTCTGTGTTTACGTAGCATTATTCAGAGGATTTATATTTTTGCTAGTTTTATCAGTACAATATAAACAATAGCCCATTTCAGAAAAGGGTGTTGGTGAACATAGATTCCCCTGTATTGTCGCATTACAAAGGAAACGAAACAGTTATATTTTAGAAATGAAGAAAGTAGATGTACATGCAGTGTATGTAGATGCCTTCGTTACCGTTGAACTGTCTACTTCACAGCTGTCATGTGACGTTTTTGGTGTTCATCACATAACAAGACTTCCAAGAAATTATGAACACCAACAAAGTCACATGACAGCTGTGAAGTAAACAGTTCAATGTTAACGAAGGCATCATCAGGATGTCGAAAGTTCGCTCTGAGCAAACAAGGATTCAAAAACATATCTCTCTACATTTATAATTTCATTCATGAACGTATCTGAATCCTGAAGCACCTTTTATGCTGAAATAAGTATCCGTTTTAATAGTATTTATGCAGCGCCTGGTTTATGACAGTGAGGGCCCCTTGGCAGTGATTATAGTACACTACTGTACGTAAGCACTCAAGGTTGACTTACATAATATCGATAGCAACTACTGTAACCGAGAGAAACATGTTTTGGAACGAGCCACGCACCAGCCTTCTTAGATCTGGAGAGAGACGTCGCTGAGACGCCGCTCTGTCGCGGTGTTGTCATCGTGCTGCTTTTAATTTATCATGAGTGTGACCTGTGACAGCAATCTCTCCTAATATACTTCTTTTCATGCGTCCTATTCCACAAATAGAACATAATAAACACTGGTGTACTTGTTGGGAAATAATTAGCTGTGTAGCGAATCTAAACTCTCAAGATAGAGTAATATCCATGTTGCACATTACGCTAAACAATGGTGTACTTGTTGAGAACCTGTAATTGCAAATTAGGTTTATGCAAACTATAGTAATTGGAAAGTAAGTGCATCCAAAACGGGACACTCTTTGTTAATACGTAATAGTAATTGCAACCAGTCATGTAATATTACTACGACATATTTTGAACGCAAATAATTAAACAACACATGCACACATTTTGCGTAGTGCGCGCTAGTTTGTGTGTGCGTGGGTGCGTAATATGTGTGTGATTGCATGCGTGCGTGTGTCTGTCTGTCTGTGTGTTTGTGTTATTGCATGCGTACATGCGTGAGTCCATGTTTGTGTGTGTTTCTTTAAAATTTCATGAATTTTCTCAAACACAGGTGCAAAGATAATGTTGTAAGGCCATGTATAATAATTAACGTCAGTGATGTAAGAAAAGGAATAACACGTTCTACTCCACAAATTGAACATGACAAAACAGAGGTGTACTTGTTGGGAAATTATTTCTTCGAAATTGCTGTGTTTAATAAAGCAATTAGTGTAACAGCAGTTTTAGGGCTATGAAGGATAATAAATCACCTGGAGTGGATGGGATTCCGCCCAAACTACTATTGGAAATTGTAGAACAAATTAGCATACCACTTGCCACAGTTTTCAACTTGTCATTAGAAGAGGGAGTGGTTCCTTTAGAATGGAAAGACGCGATCATTATATCTTTATTTTAAAAAGGATCTAGAAACAAGACAGAGAACTACAGACCAGTGAGTTTAACGTCAGTGATTTGCAAATTATTAGAACGACTAAATAAAGATCACATGGTGGATTTTCTTGTTAGACATAACTTGATAAACCCATCTCAAAATGGGTTTCTAAAAGCGAGGTCATGCTTAACAAATATGTTATATGTTTCTGGAAGATATCACTAAGTGGGTAGACGAGGGATCACCAGTAGATATCATCGACCTAGATTTTCAGAAAGCTTTCGACAAAGTGCCTCATCAAAGGTTACTGCTTAAACTAAAGGCCCATGACAGAGTAAATGGTTTAATTAACCGGATAAAAAATGGCTAATTGACAGAAGACAACGGGTAGTAGTTGATGGGGAGGCTCCAAACTTCAAACTGGAAATAAGTTTTGAGTGGGGTATCACAGTGATCAGTACTGGGACCTATATTATTCTTAATATATATCAACAATTTGGATGACGATATAACAAGTAAGGTGTTGAAATTTGCGGATGATACAACATTGTTTAGAAGGATTATAAGTGATGGAGATAAAAAACATTTACAAGATAATTTTGACAGGTTGATAAAATGGTCTAACGAATGGCAAATATTGTTCAATTTTGGGAAATGTAAATGCCTCCACACAGGACATGGGAACGAACATGTACAGTACACAATGGGAGGTTCTGTACGAAGTTCTACTGTTAAAGAAAAGGAATTAGGTTTAACCATTAGTGCTGATATGAAGGTTTCAGAGCAGTGCGGAATTGCTGCTTCAAAGGGAAATCAAATCCTTGGATTAATTAGGCGAAACATAACGTTTAAGGAAAAAGAGCTTATAATACCGCTGTACAAAACAATAGTTAGGCCTCATTTAGAATATTGTATTCAAGCGTGGAGGCCATATAGCAGGAAGGACATATATATGCTAGAAAGAGTACAGAGGAGAGTAATTAAAATGATACCTAAACTGAGGGATCTTAGTTACGAAATACGCCTAAAAATGTGGTTTAACAACACTAGAGACCAGGAGATTTAGAGGAGATCAGATAGAAGTGTTTAAAATATTGAATTGTAATGAAAATATTGATAGAAATATTGTTTTCTCAGTTAAGAAAGATAGAAGGACCAGAGGACATGAAGTTACATTAGTAAAGGAGCATTAGATTAGATATAAGAAAGTACACATTCTCACAAAGGACTGTAAATGAATGGAACAGATTGTCTCCTGATTGTTTTGGTGCTAATAGCGTGAATATGTTTAAGAATAAAATTGACACACACCTTAAAAGGACGGGATACACGTAGATAAAAATGATTGGACTCTCGATAAGCCGAAAGGCTTCCTTGTCCACCAACCATCTAGAGTTAATTTTCTGGATGGCAATCTTGTTAATGTCACATGCAGATATTCTGTTCGTGGCTTCTCGCAATGATGGTGCCTATTCCAGTTTCTATATAAGTACGCCATGGCTCTTTGCCGCGACATGGTGCAAACACGCAGGTACGACCAGCCATCATCACGACCAAAACACACATACATACAAATTGGCGGTCTCTTGCCGCTTCCCACCTGATCGTCTTCCCGCCGACAGACATTAAGTCGCTCGTTCTGACATCCCCTTTATGCGGGGATGCTCGATCGCCGAGTCTCCGTAGCCAGCCATTACACCACACCTGAAACGAGGTCCATCAAAAATAAATAAATTGAATATCAAATATAACTGAAAGACACATGGCAACATAAGCACACATCTTAGGTGAATTCCAAGCAATATTTGTAAAAGATAAATATGCTTGGGATGATGTTGAATGATTTAATTAACGTACTGAAGTATCAAATGTAGCCAAAGATACAGTTACAACGGCACAATTGAGGTGGATCCGGATTCTACTGAAGTGCCGCATGAACGCGCGGATCGTCGGGGCCTAATCAAGTCCATAAATTTATATATTTTACAAAGAAGTAATGGCTAGATTTAATCTAAACACAGTGAATAATATTTTACACTTTCTGACTGCGTACATAATATGACAATTTGGCCGACGATATACGTAACATTTTCGAAACATAGCACAGAAAAAATTAAAAACATGCCTGCACAGTTTCCCGCGTCCATGTTGTCGTAGATGGGTTCTCGTTGCCGTAAATGAGTTCGCGTTACATCCTGGTATTTATGATGATGTATAATGGTGTAGAATTTTATTTTATGGGAACAAATTCCTTGGAGGTACGCAACTGATAAATGGACACGACAAAAGTTTATTTTCGTTAGGTCTGCGTCAAAAACATTTATACTTCTTAAAAAATAACTTTCAAAATTAATTAATGCCAATGCCAAGTCAAAGAAAATATTGTTTTTTATTGTACAATATTATTTTACTTTTTAATTAAGGCAGTACAAGTGTGTACCAGTACTGTGTTCTTGTCCATATGCAAAAACATAGGTATAAACATCAAAATCGTGTCGGTAAAAATGGCGACCATTTTGAATTTTGGTCAGGTGTTCATAGTCGGGCATCATTGGAAATGGTTCCATTGAATTCCTGATATGGCAAAGCATAGCGATGGACAACAAAATCGTGTCTCTAGCATAAACCAATCAAAAGTTATTCTCGATTTTGGCCGTTATGATTATCGTTCACTTTTGCCGGTCGGCAATGTTTAGTTTTTGTTTGTTTAAATGTTGTCGTTTGTAACTATTATACTGTTAAATGATTCAGTTACAAAACATGCTGCCTGTGGGAACTGTTCAATTGGCCTTTTATATTACTATTGGCATTTTATATTATTACAATAAATGCGGTATTTAAAAAGAAATCATGGTGCAGTTAATTGCCATTGAGTGGTTGATACTACAGTCAGTTTCTGCCTATCTAAGACTAAGGCTACGGCTGAGTGAATTCTAATAAATAGTTATCCCTCCCTTAATAGGCCTGTAAGTCTCAATTTAGTTACCGGAGTTGGCCCCGGTTCAACATTTTCTAATTAAATAAAGTAGGCTTTATTGTTAAAATTGAGACTCTACTGATCTTGTAAATATAATTTAGTTTTTGACTTACGCCGTAGGCTTAGCCTTAGCTCTGGGTTTAACATTCGTTACTATTTATTATCTACATGATATACAATTATATGGTTTCGGTCTATTAATTTCTACTAAATATGATAACCATCTGTTAGACGAAACATTCGGGTGGCCACTACAAACGTTCGATCTGTACGAGATAAGACAGCCTCACTTTGTGATTTATTAATTTCAAAGAAAATAAACATTCTAGCTGTAATTGAGACCTGGCTCAGACCACATGATACACATGCATGCATTGCTGACGTTTCCCCTTCTGGTTACACCTTTCACCATACTCTAGTTTTGAGTCCATATGTGCTCAAATTTCAGATTCTTCTTTCTCCGCATACTTTGTTTGTATCTATCGTCCTCCAGGAAGCATAGACTACTTTACTTGTTGCACATTATGCTAAACAATGGTGTAATTGTTGAGAACCAGCAATTGCAAATTAGGCTTACGCAAATTATAGTAATTGGAAAGAAAGTGCATCCAAAACGCGATACACTTTGTTACGACGGGTAATTGCAACCAGTCATGTAGTATTACTACGAAATATTTTTAACGCAAATAATGAAATAACACACGCACATATTTTGCGTAGTGCGCGCATGTTTGTGTGTGCGTGCGTGCGTAATATGTGTGTGATTACGTGCGTGCGTGCGTGTGTTTGTGTGTATGTGTTATTGCGTGCGTACATGCGTGAGTGCGTGCTTTTGTGTATGTGTGTTTGTGTGTGTGTGTGTGTGTATGTGTGTGTGTGTGTGTGTGTGTGTGTGTGTGTGTGTGTGTGTGTGTGTGTGTGTGTGTGTGTGTGTGTGTGTGTGTGTGTGTGTGTGTGTGTGTGTGTGTTTGTTCACGTTTTCCTACTGGAAGGCTTTTATCTCGGGATCCAAAATGTCAGAGATTAGACTTCGACTCCTAATCCCAAAAGTAACATAGAAGTTAGTTTTTAGGAAGGTAACGATCATGTGGGTGTATATAGCTTCAAATCCGTATTAAAAATGGCATCATATATTTTTATGTTTCGGGAAACCGTCTTTTGTCTCTGTTTACGTAGCACCATTCAGATGATGGATACTTTGCTGGTTTTATGAAAACAATACGAACAATTGCCCATTTCAAAATAGTGTGTTGGTGTGCATAGACTGCCCTATATTTGCACATTACAAAGGAAAACGAAATAGTTATAATTTTAGAAATGTAGAAGGTAGACGTAGACGCAGTAGATGTAGATGCCTTCGTTATCGTTGAACTGATTACTTAACAGATGTCGTGTGACGTAGTTAGTGTCCGTCACACGATAGCACTTCCAAGAAATGATGAACACCAATAAAGTCACATGACAACTGAGAAGTAATCAGTTTAACGCTGTCGAAGGCTTTGATAGGATGTCGGAAGCTCCGTATGAGCAAACAGGGATTCAGAAAGGTAACTTTCTACATTTCTGATATCATTCATGAACGTAAATGAATCCAGAAGCACCTTTCGTGCTGAAATAATTATCAGTTTTAATAGTTTTTATGTAGCGCTGGATTTATGACAGTGTGGGCCCCTGGGCAGGGATTATAGTGCACTACCACACGTAAGCACTCAATGTTGACTTACAAAATATATGCAGCAGCTAATGTAACCGAGAGAAACATGATATTGAACGACCCACGCACCAGCCTTCTAAGATCCCAGGAGAGACGTCGCTGAGGCGCCGCTCTGTCGCTGTGGGTTCACCATGCTGCATTTAATTTACCATTAGTGTGAACAGTGACAGTAATATATCAATCTAGACTTCTTGTCTTGTCGTTCTACTTCACAAATAGAACATGACAAAACAGAGGTGTACTTGTTGAGAAATTATTTCTTCGAAATTGCTGTGTTTAATAAAGCAGTTAGTGTAATAACAGTTATTTGTCTCAATGCACAGGTAGCCATAGGTACGTGCAGGTTTTTCAGATCGAGTCAGGTAATGGAAACACATCTACAAATATAGCTGCAATGTGTTCAGAGTCGTGATCCTGGGTGAATTAGCGAATTTAATCTGTGAAGATAGACTACTTTCCTTGTTGCACTTTATATAAACAATGTTGGACTTGTTGAGAACCTGTAATTGCAAATTAGATTGATGCATACTATGGTAATTGGAAAGTAAGTGCATCCAAATCGGGACAAACTTTGTTATGGCAATTGTAATTGCATCTAGTGATGTATAATTTCTACGACATAATTTTGTTGAACGCAAATAACGAAACAACATTTACTATAAGTTTCAATAGACATGGAGTCATCGGCACAAGCTCGGTTTTCAGATTGCGTCAGATGATAAGAATATAATAAAAAAGTATTATGTAAAAAAATATCTGCATTGAGAATAGTGTCGTGATCTTTATGAATTACTGAATTTGCCTAACACTACTAAGTTATCTGATGGTGTAAAAAAGCATCGTTTTCTTTGACTTAGTTACCCTATTTTTCAATCGAAGTGCTACAATTAGTTATATAGTCGTGTGGTTGTATCAATGAATTAATTACTGTAATTTAATGGTTCTGGCTTCAATAGAAAACAACTGGGATAAGAACATACATCTGTACATGCTGACACCCGTAATAATGGATCGAATTATCGTTTCATCGCGATAGTCGAAGTCACGATGCAATACTATCGATAATAAATTGATCTAACGATAGTTATCGGCGATAGTACAATAGTTGGCCTGACGCATTAGTTGGTTTACTTTTATCGATGTAATACTATTCGTTGACGTGATTTTTCAACTTTATTACGTATTTGTCCTTTTTAATGTTTGCGTATTTACCGAATCCGTGCTAGACATATTTACCTCACATGAGACTATTGCGATAGTCTCATGACTATCGATAGTCTCATTAGGGAGGATAGACGGCATGATCGGGTGACGGTTGATCAGCGGCGTGGTTTTCCCAAGTTCATTTCATCGGAAGTAAGATTGATGGGAATGTTTAGCGAGTGTCACTGTGCCTGTATGTGTGTAATAAGAGAGGGAGGACGGTTACATTTGTCTCGGTAAGCGTTGGTGGTGTAAAAAGGAGTACGATTCTATACGGACCCCACATTCACTGCATTATCGTCTGCGTCAGGCCGACGTTCCAGTCACGCCTGAGTCAACACACAGCTCTGTGCACCAGTCGTCTTGGCGCACCCCTGTCGCTACAGGGAGCTTACAGGAACAACCTCTTCCACGATGCGACCAGAGCGCGACTTCCCCTGACGGAACGAGCTGCATTCCAACATAGCCTCAAATTGCACCGCCTGTCATGACCGACTGAAGTATGTGCGCTGCAAATGTAAGGCATCGTCACGACATCCCTGCAGCACCAATCTTTGTTCCTGTCGGAAAAGTGGGTTCAGCTATGTAACTGCTTGTCGTGACTGTCTATGTGAAGGTGCCGCAATTCTGCTCCCATGCAACCGGAAGAGGACGAAATGCCTGAGGACGCGAACATCTTTTAGATACTATTTTATATGTATTTCCTAGATTCTACATATTCCGTACAATGTATGCCATTCCAATTTTTATCTGTTTTGTTTGTAATGTTGCTTAATCATGACCCTATTATTTTAGATGTATATCTTAGATAGCACTACGTGGGATTCCATGTGTGTCCCTCATATTTTGATTCAATTGTAGTAGTGTTTTCGGGGAATAAAATAATATTTAGAAAATCACTCTAATTTTCCTTTATTAATGCACAAATAAACATTTTATAATTTTTATGTAAATTAACTGTACTTATATAATGCAAAATTACGAGTAGTCCTCGCGCATTAATTGCAACGTGGCTGAATGCTTCCCAGAGAAGTCGAGATGGTGTTCGATTGAACTGGATACTGCGCTATATAAGAACTTACCTTTTTATACTAATAATGTCATACCGCCTGACACAATTGTGTTGCAATGCTGTATTAATCGTTGTGTAAAGGTTTCCCCAAAGAGGCTCAACGAGGAGTTTTCACCATCATGTAGAGCATACAATTGCTCTTCTTTTGATACCATGTATGTCTTGGTAACAATTTATTCCTGGTACATCCCTGAAGCGACCATACAATTTGTAGATGTTCCATAACATATATATCGGTCTGTAGTTCTTTAAGTCATTCTTATTTTCCTTCTTGAAGATTAACAAATCAATCAGTCATATTTCTCATACCTTCTGTAACATTCATCCTCAGGTTGCATCTGTCATACCTGTCATATTTCTCATACCTTCTGTATCATTCATCCTCAGGTTGCATCTGTCATACCTGTCATATTTCTCATACCTTCTGTATCAGTCATCCTCAGGTTGCATCTGTCATACCTGTCATATTTCTCATACCTTCTGTATCATTCATCCTCAGGTCGCATCTGTCATACCTGACATATTTCTCATACCTTCTGTATCAGTCATCCTCAGGTTGCATCTGTCATACCTGTCATATTTCTCACACCTTCTGTATCAGTCATCCTCAGGTCGCATCTGTCATACTTGTCATATTTCTCATACCTCCTGTATCATTCATCCTCAGGTCGCATCTGTCATACCTGTCATATTTCTCATACCTTCTGTATCAGTCATCCTCAGATCGCATCTGTCATACCTGTCATATTTCTCATACCTTCTGTATCATTCATCCTCAGGTCGCATCTGTCATACGTGTCATATTTTTCATACCTTCTGTATCAGTCATCCTCAGGTCGCATCTGTCATACCTGTCATATTTCTCATACCATTTTATAGCCCGCGAGTTTTAAATACTGCGCATATATTACGGAAATAAAATGTGTTTGCTGTATGAATGTAGATTATATTAATGTTGAATGGTCAATACAGCTAATTGCTCTCTGAAGCAAAAACATATCCCAATTGTTCATATTTATGCAATAGTGACCATTAATTACACTTACTGACGCATCTACCTATACATCGTAACTACGTTAGTGAAAACGAAAACAAACCCTGAATTGCATATGTTCATATAGTTTGTTTTAATACAATACATAATCACGAATATTTACATCAACGCGTAAATGGTTAATCACTTTACTGAACTTACGATTGTTTATTTATCTTCGCCACACTATCGCGGCAACAAACATTCGTCAAATATGAACGACTGACAGTCATACAATTATTCACTAACAAAAAACGGCTTGCGCTGCATACACACAAACACAGAAGACAGTTTCTCCCAACTAGTTCCTGTCTAACGTTAGGTAAGTCGTAAACTAGAACAATTTGTTCATTGCAATGCAAGTTACAACGACGACGACGACGACGACGACATAAACATCAACAAAAGAAAAGGCAGCGACAACAACAACACTACTAAGGCAGACGATGACGACGATCACAGTAGCAAGAACAACAAAACGCAGACGTTCGCGATGGCGAAGGCGACAACCACAGCAGCTGCAGCAGCAGCAACAACAGCAACAGCAGCAACAATAACAACAGTAGCAGCTGCAGAAGCAGCAGCAGTAACAACAACAACGCATACGACGACGACGACCACGGCAACAACAACAGGAACATCGAAAAGAATCAAATAACGACGAACGACATTGGTAATAGCAGTAAGAATAAACATCCACTGCGACTAAAATACGCCCCCCTTAATCGACCATGAAATATATGGTCAACGGTCTCAATCACTCTATTAAAAATAGCAACGTCTTGTAAAATTGGAGTCGATGACAGATGATTCATCACCGACATATTTGTTAATGACGAATGGTATATGGATGATAACTTCGATATGACAAACAATCGGTCACGTCATAATTATAGCAACGTGCAGAAAAAACACCTACTAAACTATAGCGGTCAAACACGCGTTACAACGACGCGGGGCATGTTTGATATATGATAAAACACCGTCCATATAGAAGCACTAATACACAAGACCAAACCAACAGTTCTGACAAGTATCCACATGTTGCTGTACAAGCAAACATAACATGACTGCTAGTATTTTACTTCACTGGAATGAAATATATTACAGGCGGTTGTCGCCGTTCTGGACTGACCAGTTTGCGACTTGTGCCATGGTGCTTATATCGGGAGTTTTCCTCCTCTGTGTCCCATTGAAACGTTCTCGCCATAATCTTCGAACGGTTGACGTCAGAGTGAATGAAACGCAAATAAAGAATCCCTGGCAAGTGTTGCACACAATGAGTGGGTACCACAGGAAACGGAGAAGGTCGATGTTTGCCAAGAAACTAAACAGCCAGGTGAAACCCATCAGTGACGTCAACCGTACGTAAATGCCGAAAGTCCTGCGTTGTTGGTGCTCTGATTGGGCCTTACTGCCCTCTGACATGGAACGTCTGAGAGCAACGACGGTGCGGACAAATAACACTGCATTGGCTGTGATCGCTACTGCTAGAGGAACTGCGAAATAGTATACGTTGGCTATGCGACCTGCAATCCAACACATAGTCTTGCTGCCGTAACTTAAAGGTAGTGTCGTATAGAAGGCGAGCACCAGACAGATAGCAACAAAGACAGCCGGTAGGCCCCAGACATATATAGCAAAGGTACGTAGACGATATGAACTGGTAACACCTCTGGATGGTCTCATATCAGCAAATGTGCACGATACGTCGAAGGCAAGTACATTCATCCAGAGGAAGGATGCCAGCCAAGTGTAGTGCTGAATGAAAGCCACGACGGTACAAACCTCACTGTACGGCAAAAACTGATCACTCACTTGCAGCGACAGCTGTGCAAAGAACAGCGCCCCGCATAGATTCATTACGCATTTCCCAGCTCGAGTGCGAAGGTTTTTGAACATACAGTACGTCGTCATCGTAAACGCGAGACAGACCATTGACAAAATGTTCCCAACCATCGAAAGCCTATCCTGTACAAAAAGTTTTGTTTTACTGATAATACGAATCCTGCTTAGTTTGGGAAGTAGGTAGGAACATAAAAAGATTGCATTTGATTCCAGTCTAACAACGTGTCTCTCACTGATTTCCACTTCTTCTGACGGTCCTTCGTAAAACAGCAGTGAATCACCCAAGTCAACGTATTCGTTCGCTTGAAATGTGAACGTGACACAACTGAATAGTCTGGCTCACAAACCAACGCAGTAGCACGTACAGTCAATCGTTCGTTTAAAGAATTGTTCATCCGCCAATACATAATAACAGGAACTTCTGCCACGTCATACATCTCCGACGTACTCACAACTTGAAATTTAGACGGAAACTTAGACGCAAACATCACGCAATGGTCACTTACAAAGATTACATCACGTCGTATTTTTGGTGAACCATTTATACACGTACCAGATGTTTCGATAGCACCTCGGTTGAAAACAAATATGTTGAATTGCGGGGACTGGTTTGGGAGACTGTTGACGTGGCTAACGTACTCAGTGTATTTAACACGACTTTAGTGAAATTGCGGGATATCGCTTCTTGAATCGAAACAGCAGATGCATTGGAAAAAACTTCATTCCAATGTTTGAATTCTTTAACGGCGTTGCATTCGATACATTGTTTGGACTTTTCTAAGCCAATTCTTCGGATAATACGTTCTAGGTCAAGTAATCCAAACTGGTTATCTTCGGTCGATATGACGACATACGTGCTAATATCATTTTTTTCTCAGAAAAGATCTGTGGCACAGTCACATTTAGTTTCATGCACCTTTTGTCGCGCAAACGCACGTGACCAGCGGGATTCATGGGTTTGACGCAAAATCCGGTTATGTAATCGAACACCGTGCCATTAGGACATATATTGAATCTTATAAATGGTTGATAATAGATTACTGACTCAGAGACGACCATCAATCTATTAATGATTACATGTTCCTTCTTCATCTCACATACAAATTCGAATATGTTCTTAATGCCTCGACACATGGCACAGTGCGGATTTCTGTAGTACCTCTGTGAAGGAATATGGTATATGTTCGACTGATACTTTTGACATGTTGAACGTAAGTAATCGAACTCAAACCGTGGATCTGATGAATCGGCGTTGCACGCGTTCGACGAGCTGCTTTCCACCCGGCAGTTGTAGCGAATGTTGTCCTGGAGCATAGTCGACAAATTGAACATCAGTTCGCATTTGAAAATATCTTGGTCGTATATAGAATCTCTGTAGTAATGCTGCCACTGATCGGAGGCAGATCCTGTGGAGTTCACACATTTAATAGCTACATCAGCTGTGGCCATATCAGTCATATCGTTGTCAGGATTGTTGCAAATTGCACAATACTTGCTGCGGTAGATGACACCACGAAACATAACCGGAATGTCTGCGGTAAGCGTGTAGTTCACCTCAAACGGTCGTTCACAGAGATCAATTGTATATGTGTCGGTGGTTGGCGTTGGTTGACTGCCGCAAGACGACACAACCAGCAATGAACTGTCGGTCACTTGTTCTATCAGCGTTATGATCGTCTTTATCTTCATCTGCGTCACCGTATTTATAACTATTTATCATTGTCATCATCATAGACTTATGCATATAAAAAATCATGTTATTGTACATATGTGGAATACTCAATTTATACATGGATTCGTTATCATCACAATCTTCAAAGTTGCCATCATCGTCATCATTGTTTTCTTCATCACCATCACCTTCCTACATGCTTTCATGATCTTCATTGTCATCATCACCATCACGTTCGTCTTTGTTTTCATTTGGTCATCATATTCATCATAATCTTTAACTTGTTCATCTTTCTTTTCATCAGCATCATCAACGTTGTCTTCTTGTTTATCTTCATCTGAATCAACGTCTTTATTATTATTTTCATCATCTTCATCACCATAGACTTCATGTTCATAATCTTTATCGTCGTCCTCTTATTAATTTTCTTATTCATCGTCGTCCTCATATTCATGTTCTTAGTCATCTTCATCTTCTTTTTATGGTTATTACTATTCTGTACAACACAGACACGACCACCGCTTATCTAATTACTGCTAACTTGTTTGATCTTTTTTGTGGAATGTCACAACTTTGAGTAGAGATAAACCTTATTGCACCACATCGCAGCCAACCGTCATACCTGGTGTTTAAATCTTGTACAGTGTATATGATTTATATTTATATCGCTAAAACCACACACTACTTGTGGATATGTAGCACGCACATTAGTCATTATATAAACACGATTTGGCGGGTAGCGGCGACAAATTTTCGCTGTGGCGCTTTCTAGACAATCATCACATTGTGTTCTACTTACCGAGGCGTGACCCGGTTGAGTCAGCGCTTCTGGCAGCAAACTCGGCGGTGAATGAACTAGGGCGTTGGGCAGCGTACTCGGTAGTATATGATTCAGGGCCTTGGGCAGTATGCTCGGCGGTTGATGAACCAGGGCCTTGAGCACCGTACTCTGTGGTGGATGATTCAAGGCCTTGTGCGACGTACTCGGTGTTTGATGAACCAGGGCCTTGGGTTGCGTAATAGGAGGTTGATGATCCAGGGTCTTGGACAACGTACTCGGCAGTTGATGAGCCAGGGCCTTGGCCAACGTACTCGGTGGTGGATGATTCAGGGCTTTGGGTAATGTATTCGGCGGGAGATGGCGAGGTGCCTAGGGCAGCGTACATGACGACGATCAACAGAAAGTGCAATAGCATTATCACTCTCATAGGCATCCTGGCCAAGTGATAGTAAACTAGCATTGACAGCTGGCTTTATATGATTAATATAAAGCCAGCTGTCAATGCAGAATGCTATTTGTATTCGTACTAAAATCTGCACATACCAATTTAGTCATGACATTTGTTTTCTTAAATAGACGGACCACACGTAGTGGGCATTACATTATTTTAGTAATATATAGTATTTTACAGGTTCCATTTCCATAAAATTCATGGTAAAATCAAAGGTTACTCTTTTATTAATTGTGCACGTGTTGTTTGAAATTGTTGTTTGTTACACTTAACAACTAACATTGAGAAGTTGCTTGCAAAATAAGTGTATGGCATCGAGTGCAGACCACAAATGTTTATTGTATGCTATATGTTATGAGGCGGTGAAAGTAATTAGTTGGATTGGTATGGTGGCTGGTATTATCAAAACGCGCGGCCGCATCCATAAAACGGTATTTTTATGGAAAAGCTAGCGTTTAGTTTAACCGCACCCTCTAGGTTTAATTGTTTTCTGCACTCAGCAACGTTCTATTAACTGCCTATTCAGTACATGTAGTGATTATCATGTCATGGGACTTTGAAGACTTATGCAACTACTCAGCCTTTTTGAGAACATAGCCAAACTGGCACTGAGGGTAGTCATTGCCAGGTTAGTGTCGTCCTGTGTCTTTCTTTTATGTCCCAAATTGAGACGGGACCGATATTGTCGTGATCTACGAGTCACGAGGGATACTCAGTCCCCAATGATGAGAGCGCGGTTTATATATCAAATATACCATACCTACCCGGTCCAGATTTTGAAATCGGAACTTGGGCATGCCAGACGCACATGCTAAACACTACATTATTGCGCGCGTTCTCTCGCACTCTTGGTATTTCGCTCTCTCACTCTGTCGCTCTGTCGTTCTCTCGCTCTGTCGCTCTGTCGCTCTGTCGCTCTCTCGCTCTCTCGCTCTCTCGCTCTCTCGCTCTCTCTCTTTCTCGCTCTCTCGCTCTCTCGATCTCACACTGTTTTGGTCTCTCGCTCTCTCTGTCTCTCGCTCTCTCGCTCTCTCACTCTCTCGGTCTCTCACTCTCTCAGTCTCTCGCTCTTTCTGTCTCTCACTGTCTCTCTCTTTCTCTCACTCTCTCTCTCTCTCTCTCTCTCTCTAAATGAGAGAGAATGCACAATGCGTTGTCTTGTTTTCACTCCTGAATTGATGCATGATCTTAGTTTTAATGTAGGATGGTTTTCTGGTACTAGTTAATAGTAAAACCCTAGTTCCTAGTAGCGAATACCTACTAGATTTATTATACTACGTGAGATAAGCCATTGCAATAACTGCATGTTTATTATAGTTTGTTCTACTGTGTGGAGTACGAACATGTTGGTCATAGTAATTCCGTGCTCATACTTAAGCTAAGTTGATACAAGGACGCAGTACCAATCAAGCAGGCTCACGTTTGCAATAAAATTAATGGAATAGCATAAAGCAATTTATTGCAGACCCAATTTCGAATTGCCACGCGTATTTCCCATATTCAAATAATGTATCACAGGCGTAACGTCCCCCGTGAACAATGAGTTTGGTAAGAGCGCGCAATGCAAGTGTCATTTATTAGTGTTTTTTTAATTAGTCAGGAATTTCGTGGTTAAGACTGTTTGTATTTTCTTAATGCAATAACGTCATTAGTAAATAGTTACTACACTGTCTTTTTTCGTTTCGCTTATGTGTGTGTACGTGTGCGCGTGCGAGCCTGCGTGTTACATATAGGGGATTAAGAGTATGACGTAGCTATTCTTGTGTTTCAACCTCTTTGGTGTTGGCTCGTATTAGAGAAGCGGGTATCGACAATCTCTAACTGTTTCAAAATGTATATTTGCCAGTAGGGTTTAGGCGATGGTCGTCGAACATTGCCACATGTATTAGCTGTGTTCAATTTTTTTTCAAGAATGCAAACGTCTTATTGGCGTCTGTTGAACGACCGCAAAACAGAATAAGCTTATTCATCTGCTGAGTAAAACAAAGCACGGGAATTCTTAAGATTAAAGGCACCGATTCACATATATTGGTTGTGCCCACGAGTTAGTTACTACATGTTGTAGATTAATCAATCTCTCAATATATTTGTACAAAACATATATGTACATAACTATCACGATGCACATGGGCATACGTTGTTTTGTGTTTAATAACCGTATATTGTTGAATCGCTTTACTCTATTAATGCACCAATAGTACAAGCAAATTCCTTGTTATTATAAATGTTGGGGTTGATCCGCTTTAGTTCGAAGGATGTCCAGGTGTTTACACAAGATGACACGCTCGCACGCACCCACGTACACATGCGCACTCACACACGAACACACAAACACACGCACTCACACACTCGCATGCACGCACTCACACCCGCAAACGCGCACTCGCGCACTCGCGCACTCGCGCACTCGCGCACTCGCGCACACGCACACACAAACACACAAACACACAAACACACGAACACACAAACACAAACACTCACATTACACACAAACATACATGCTCTGGGTTTTATTTTATTGTTAAGCATTACAAAATTTGTTTTGTTCACATTAAGCGGTAATTTGTTCGCTCTGAACCACAGGCCAAGTTGTTAGTTCGTTGTTTACTGCATTGGTTACAGCATCAATTTTAGTAGCCGAGTAAGAAATGTTCAAGCGATTCTTCATAACATTGTAATACATTGTATCAAAACGTGATAATTTCCCTTAATTACTTTCTCTGCTACTTATGTCTTGCATGTTTATGTATAATTTGGGTGATACTGCGCAAAAAGCCAATAAACAATTGAGTTTATGCGAATCGTTTTGACCTTGCTGCCTCGTGGAGATTCATTATGCAGCCCAAGTTTAAAGAATATTGATGCCCGCGCAATGAACCTGAGTGTAATGAATATTCATGCCCGCGCAGTGAACCACGCAAAGACCGTTAACGTCACACACACACACACACACACACCCACACACACACACACACACACACACACACACACACACACACACACACACACACACACACACACACACACACACACATACACACACACACACACACACTCACACACACACACACACACACACACACTCACACACACACACACACACACACACACAGTCAACATATCTGATTCCGAGGTGAATTGATTCAAGCAATGGCATTGCAAATAAGCTATTTGTAGACATATGTATATTGTGTAATAATTTTAGAACCGGCATTATGTAGTCACGGCGAGGTGTGGATGTGATGATTCTGGCTGTCGTGTTTTTGGATTCGCTGGAGTTTGTGAAAGTGGTCACGTGGTTGTCCAGCCAGAAACGCGTTCCCGTAGTTCAATCTAGATATGACGAAAGCGTGCACAAGTGATTAAGTCGCATCTGTTGTGAAGAATCGCCTGATACGACTGATATACGCTGTTTGGCAAATGGCACTTATGGGGTTAGTCATTTTGAGGGATTGATCAAATATAACGCCCAGGTTGTGAGCACTTGAAGATGAAGTCAAAATCGAGTCAAAATACGAATGTCTTTTAGGAGTGTCAACTTATGTTTAGTACCAAACACTATGATATCCGTCTTCTGATCATCTAACTTCAGTAAGTTGGTCCGAGACCATTCACCAAGTTCTTCTAGGCAACAGTACAAACGATCCATTGAGTTCAGTTGGCCGTCGCCACCAGGACAAAACGAAACGTCAAGTTGGGTGTCGTCGGCATATAGGTGATAATCCAAGCCGAATTTCTTGATGACGTCGCCAAATGGGGTGATGTATGCAGTGAACAACAATGGCCCGAGTACGGGGCCTTGCTGTACACCAAACGGCACAGCGTTTGGAGAGGATTTGAAACTTCCAATACGAACGATTTGATGTCGACCGGACAAGTAAGATCTGAACCACTCAAGCGCAGCGCCAGTGACAACGAATCTGTGAATGAGACTGCTCAATAGAATGCCGTGGTCAATGGTGTCTAAAGCGGCGGTCAAGTCAAGCCTAACCAACACAGCCACGGTCTACTGCAGACAGAATGTCATTGTGTACTTTAAGCAGAGCCGTTTCATTTGAGAGATCTTGTCGATATGCCGACAGAAACCGGTCGTGCAAGTTGGTCTCTTGCATGTGGACATTTAGTTGTTTTGCTACAACGTGTTCGATTACTTTAGAGAGAAATGTCAGATTCAATACGAGGTCGATATATCTGCAATTATTCTCTATGTAGTATAGCCTTGTTGATTAGTGGCGAGATGCAGCCAGTCTCTTCTGGAACATCGTAGCCAGTCTAGTCTTTTCTGGAACAACGCATACACATGGCAGATTACTTTGGGAGTAGGTACCATGGTTAGATATTATTATATCGTTGTTAATGTGTGGGTAAATGTTAAGTCAATCAGTCCTTGATATATATATATATATATATATATCTAGAAAGTCATCATATAGTAAAGGTCGTATCAAATTTTGATGACCTACATCTTTGGAAAGGAAAGACTGATTGACTTAACATTTATATAAAATCATGGATACATTCACGTACATGTATGCATATTAAGCACATTGTAAACCAACACATGCAGATGATGATCTAAATGGGTAGATATAATGGGTATAACAAAACACAGCAAATTCTAGGAAAGCAGCCTCCGTTTGCATGGTGACAGATAATTGTTACTGTATTTAGTGTCATGTTCCTACATATTACAGCATTAGCGTGATGTAAGAAATGTGTTTAACATTGCATATATACTAAAGTACTCAAATGCCTATCATCAAACTGTCACTGATTATTGCTAAATATGTATGTTTCAACGTAAACGAAATCAGCAAAATCGGAGGTTACACTTTTTTTTAGGTCAGATCAAAGGTCAAACAATTTGTTTAAACGTTTGTAAAATGTTGATGTGTGGTTCATTGTCTACACGGATAGACAACTGCAAGAGCTTTAAAATTACACCAATTTTACATTTGTAAGTCGCTTAGGTGAGGAGTTGACACCTACAAGGTAATCAGGTATCAAGGTCGGGCCAAACTTGACGACACTTACCACTGGAAAGGAAGGTCAGATTGACCTAAAATTTGGATGGTAACATAGAATGATAAACCAACACACCAAGTTTCATCAAACGTAATGACGGACGTGTAAATGTCACTCTGTTTTGACTGGTATTTTGGCATGGAATTCCCCAATAACGAATTTAACTACAGTCGAACCTATTTGTTGAATGTTCGTCAATTGGTTGAAATTTACATATACATTTTAGCAATATTTCAGGTAATGAATAAACGTGTATGTTTTTGTCACAGCCAGTTTCGATATATAACTAACTGATGGTACCAAGGCTTACATTTCCCAGCAGTGGCTCGCCAAAGCGGACTAAATATTGTCATGGCGAATGATTTTTAAATAATTGGCGCCAACTGGCGAGAATAAAGATTTACTCAATCTATAAATAATGTGGCACGAGATGAAATTACAAAAATTGGGCCAAGAGGCCCTGAAGTCCTTTGGACTAATACGTCTATATGTGACCCCGGCTGACGAAATGAGTGATAACTCGGAAAAAGTGTAACATTGCTTTCTTACATTCTTGTAAAGGTTGGGTAGGGTGCTTTACACGGTTTCCAAAATGATGACTGCTACAAAAATTGGCGAAGTTATGGAGCGTTGAACATGGTATGTTACGTTGCAATGATACACTGGAGGTACACATGTGCTGCTACAAAACCTTATAAAGTTATGCCAGATGATGTCGTTATGTATAAAACTAAGAGGACAGTTTATTTGAGAGCAAAAGGTAGACTACAAAAATAAAAAATGGGTCAGCTGGTCGGTGATAGTCCGTTTGAATTTGAAGCCTTTGTAAAACTTTTGTCTCGATTTCACCGAAGGCGGTGTCCTGCTGTCAGAATTTCGACGGTGTTACCTAAATTACAGGTCTTTGTCAGTAAAATTAATGGGATGGTAATTTACACCAACGTTGTCATTTTATGGGATATATTAGCATTAGCCGTGCCAATTCAAAATGTAGTACTATGAAGTAGTAGTTTGTCAAAATGTAAACAAACTCAAAGACAGTTGCAGCTTAGCCTTATTCTTAGGGGCTGGCTTTATAATGATCTCATTTATCTCCTTTCTCAACCACCTTCCATATCTTAGTAATTCTTGTTAATGTGTAAATCAGAATATATAATGTATGTATGTGAATTGAATATCACTATTTTTTGTGATTCCTAATTTTACTGTTCCGCAACTGTTCTTTTATTATTCTGAAATATTTGATGACATAATGATATATTTCACATACATATATAGGGAGCTAACGGAAAGGCCCATCATAATCCATAGCACTACAAAATGAAATATCTGAAAGTCACACGTCATATAGTGACACATCTCATACTGTCTTTCTGGACTGTTGCAAAATCCAATAGTTTCCTGTCACAACCCTCGTGTACAATATACCAAAGCTATATATTTCCAACACCACAACATACGTATTATCATTGGATGTGTAATTGAATAATCTTTCAGATGAACGCAACTTGTACTAGCAGAAAATGAAGCATACAAAAGTTACACCGCAAACAATGACATGCATTCTCAAAATGTGATTCATTATAAAAAATTACCAAGCTTAGTATGTTCAACATATTTCGTTGCAACACCATACTAAAATGTATTATCATGTAGATAAGTCAATGCTCTTCAAAATAGCACTTATTTGTAATTATAGAAAGTGATAAAACTATCATGCATCATTAAAAAAAATCTAGGTCAAGCTTCTGAGGAAACAGATACTGTATATATATTTCCATCAAACAATAGCAGCCAGAGAATCTTAGCTGCAGTGGGGTTGGTGTACTACACAATACTCTGCCAACGTAGTCCAGGCAGAAACAGACACAATGTGAACATTTAGCTTTTTGGGAGGCCCTGAGGTGCCCTTAGAATGATTCAATCAAATACTACCCTACGAGACTTCTTTGCAAAATTAAAGAAAAAGTTACTGAACAGTTTTTGAAATAACAGAAAAGACAACCTCTGATCCATGCAAGACACAGACTCCACAGGTGACAGATGTTGTTTGTAAAGGGTTTAGTCATAAAGTTATAAATAGAGCTGCTGCTGTAGAGGACAAGTTAGTTAGCAGATTTAGCATTTTAGTGGACCTTTGATGCCCTTAGATTTCTTGTGTATAGTGGAACTACGACATTAAATGTCTATACAAAATTAGAGAAAAAGTAATTGAAGAGTGTTTGCAAAAAATAGGCAAAATGTTAAAATTTACCAGTTTTGGGGTCCTTTGGGGGCATTAGGTGCCCTTAGAATGATTAAATCAAATACAGATTTCTTGTATACAGTGACACTAACCTAGTTAACGTCTGTGCAAAATTAGAGAAAAAGTTTGTAGTGAAGAGGTTCATCAGATTGGTTGGTTCAAATTAGTGATATTTTTACTTATTTCACAGTCAGTTTACCTTTTCATCTCGTGACGTTTCAACTCCTTTCAGCAGTCTTCTTCAGACGACTACGGCTAGAAGAATAATTGTGGCGGTCGGTGTAGTATAGTGCTGATTCTGAGATAATAATGTTTTTTTAAAGTTTGATGGCTTCATTGCCTATGCTTAGGTGCAAGAATATGCAAGTATGTGACGCCCTCTGTAGTTTACTGTGTAACTTCTAACTTTGTTGATTTGTAGATATGTGGCTTAGCACTATGTTGGTATATCTAACTCATTTTTTTAAAGTATGGGTTAGCACTATACTTCACCAACCCCCTCTATTAAATAACGACATTTTCATACACAACTATAAAATTCGAGTCGCATCACGTGTCTAACGTCAGAGGAAGGGGTGTCAACAACAACTCACCTCAACAACATTGACGTAACAGGCAACATCAAGTTCGCGTACGAAGAAGAATGAGGTGTCACTGCCGTTCCTAGACACATTACTGGATCGGAAAGAGGGTGTAACTGTCAAACTCCTAGTGTATCGGAAGAAGACACACACACACACACAGCAGTATCTGAACTTTAGTTAGTTCCCAAAATCCGCTACACTATAAACTGGGTGTCATCAAACATTACTGGACAGATGCTACAACATCGTATGTGAGCCAGAGGATAGAGAGAAAGAGGAGGACCACATCACCCAGGCGACAACAGACCATGCGGACTGAAACAACTATGTCATGGACTGGGAGGGTGCCAGAGTTGATAGTGAAACAGACAGTCGATGCGAGTCGAATTTGCTGGATGAGGAATCAGAAAATGTTGTTATTTATCAGCACATCTGTTTTTACAATACATCAGGGATAGACTTTTAAGACATTCTCTTTTAACTTGTGTGATATATTCCTGTTTGCTCTGACACCTCTACCTTTCCCTGTATATTCGCGCCGTCTTTTCTATATCCTACGCCGCACTTCTACATATACACGCACCTCATTGGTCGTCAATCCACCAGTCTACCAATGTACGCAAAGCACCCGCATGCTTGATATCATTCACCTCAAACATGGTGTTAGACACCTCTTTCTGGTGACCAACCGCGCGACGTTTATCCACACATCGTTGCGGCGCTTCTCTCCTAGAACCTGTCTATTTTTCGTTAACAAAATGACGAATAGAGAATACAGTCGTGAAAGAAATATTTGCCAAATGTTAGAAAACACACAGCATCGTTACATAAACACCATAGCGCGTTCGCAAATACCCGTTGTTTGTTCAAAATCAAATTGACGAAGGTCGAAGAGAATATGAAGTTCATGTCCATCTATAGGCCCTAGTCGTGATATTGTACAATTGTCAAATAATATTTCTATTGTTATGCTATTGGCATGAGGGTAGCCATCAGCATTATTGTGTCTGCGACTACTCCCCATTGCCAAGTCTATGACTCAGGGGCCGTTTTCCCTACGTTTTTGGCGCGCGTGGTTCCTGCAATTGCTAGGGTAATGTATACATGTTACGCGCTGATTACATTTTACGTATTTACCTTTATGACTGATTTACTCCATAAAGGTGTCTTGACATATATGAAGTATTTTTTAAAAGATATATATATTGCGTCCTTCTCTAGGGGTCGCTAACTAGAGGTTCAAGCCGTCTAAGACAGAAATCTTAAGATACATACGCCAGGTCGATTATAATTAGATACTGATCCTCCACGAAGTTATGTTCATTTCCAAAAGGTACAGTGATTGTTGTGACCATAAGCAACACTATATGGGGGAATGTTAATAGACTCAGACAGACGTAGTATGGTCAACATAGAGTGCTTGTTTTCCTACCCCAAACGCATAAAAAGTCTATGCAGCCGAGACAACTGTGTGTATCCTACACAAATTGTAGTCCATTGCATTACGCCCTACCGAAAGAACTGTTGGACAAGAAATAAAAAAGGGGAATTCTTATATAGCGCAGTATTCAGTAATATATAATGTGTTTGTGTGTGTGTGTGTTTGTGAGTATGTGTGTGTGTGTGTGTGCGTGCGTGCGTGTGTGTGAGAGAGAGAGAAAGAGAAGAGATAGATAGATAGATAGAGAGAGAGAGAGCGAGAGGAGACAGAGAGAGAGAGAGAGAGAGCGAGAGAGAGAGAGAGAGAGAGAGAGAGAGAGAGAGAAGAGAGACAGAGACAGAGACAGAGACAGAGACAGAGACAGAGACAGAGAGAGAGAGAGAGAGAGAGAGAGAGAATGAGAGAGAGAGAGAGACAGAGAGAGAGAGAGAGAGAGAGACAGAGAGAGAGAGAGAGAGACAGAGAGAGAGAGAGAGAGAGAGAGAGAGAGAGAGAGAGAGAGAGAGAGAGAGAGAGAGAGAGAGAGAGAGAGAGAGAGAGAGAGAGAGAGAGAGAGAGAGAGAGAGAGAGAGAGAGAGTGAGAGAGCGTATAATCTTTAATATGTTATGCTTATCATTCCGGATAATATGATAAGAAATATAGCAGTGTAGTTCTATACATACAAAGACAATTTGAAAATATCCAACTATAACAAAAGTGTTACCCCGTAGGCCTTAACGTAAATCCAATTTTCGGAGAAACATAAACTGTTTTGAGAGGTTTGCCCTTTGGATTATTTTTTAGGAAGGTTTGAAATTTTATAAAACACAGAGCCACCAAGAATAGCATGAGGTGTCCACTACGATGCCCATGCACCCCGACTATGTATGTGTACACATAAAATGACTGACCACCAACCACGTACATACACATATATATAAGAATACACCAGCGGCAATAAATTGTACGTCGACGACTACGGCGGCGGTGGCAGTGACGACGACGCGTACACCCAAACACTAGAATACAGCTACGTGGAAGACGAGAGGGAGGGAACATGACGCCGGTCTCGATAATTAATGGCGCGGTTATGCACCGAAAAGCACCCTCTACATCGCGACAGTATTACGCCGACACCACACTGCTATATATTGTCCGTATAAGTGGCGTGAGGGTCAATTTCATATCCACCGACAGGCCCTAATCGCGATAGTATAAAATTGTCAAATAAAGGCATGTAAGTCTAGCGCCTCGTTTTCGTTCTGGAACAACTGGACACAGGAAGTAGCTCTGAGCCAGTATAGGGTATGGTACGTTTTTTTTGCTTTGGGGTGTAGTCACAGGAATGACATATAAGACTGAATAATGTCCCGGTTTCCGACTGATGGAAATAAACCAAAGCTGTGGGAGAAAATTACCAAGTATCTATGTTACTGTAATCGTTTTTAGCGTTGGCTATAGCTGAATACCTATAACATAGTTCGGGCGATATGTGGGGTAAGGCAGACTAAATTACTCCATCGGATGTACACATCTCGCTAACATAGCTCATCTCGTAGGCAACGTACATATGTGATGTTGGTGTCATTGTATAAATAATTGTCTATATATATATATATATAAACAACGAATCGTACCCCAACAATAAAAAAATCGTTTGATCTTTGACTTGACTAGAAACAAAAACATGTATCCTCCGATTTCTGTGATTTATGATATCTCGAAACATACAGATTTAGCAGTAATTAGTGAAAGTCTGATCATGTGCATTTGAATACTTTAGATGTGCAATTTTAAACACATTTCTTACGTCACTGTAATGCAGTAATATGGGAACTAATGATATTGATAGTGCTCTGTTAGTATGCAAATGGTTTCGTAGAATTTGCTGTTTTTCACTTCCATTATTCTACATACATCAGCATCTACTAGGATTGGTGTACTTAACATGTGTAAACAGTATGTGGGGATTCCATACTAAATTAGTAAACAAAACAGTTGCATTTACACGTCCGTCTTTGATGAAACTTGGTGTGTTAGTTTGTGAGTAGGATTTTATATTTTAATGTAAATTTAGGTTAATCTGACCTTCCTTTCCAGAGACAGACATTTTCATAGTAAGTAAGCAACTGATTTTGAAGATTTTTGTTTGTCTTTGACTTGTTCTCTTCGACGCCTGGGACTGAGGGCAATGTTTGGTTCACGGATGTTGGCCAGGCTGTGTGACCCTCTCTGTGTTTGTCGTATATTTGACTCCAGCTTCTCCTGTCTAAGTCTGCCTCGGCTCGGCGTTTCTGGGTCGTTATTGCCTTACGAAAGCTTTGGTGCACGATTGCCTCCTTCGACATATCTGAGATGGTCTTTTTTGTATTTCTGTGAAAAAAGAGAAAACCCTAAATTATCTAGTAGATAACTAACCATAGGACTACACTACACATTTATAATTACACTAAAATGGCTGAAATAAAGGCAAAACGTAAACTGATTAAAATAATTTGTAGAATATACACATATGAATAATTATCATATTTAGTGTGATGTTGATTTGTTCACCACTTCTGATTACACATTTATAAAACAAAATTACACGCACAGCTGTTCGCTCGTCTCCTTCTTTCCATATTCCGGGTTCACCTGGTGCTTCTTTTCCCGCCAACTTTTTGATGCAGCCGCAGCCTACTTCCTCTGCTCAACACTGGGCACTCGTTTCGGTGTATGGTGAAAATATGCAATATGTATCAGAAAGAGAGTACCTTTGCAATATACTACACACAAATAGCTAGCGTACACTCAAAGCATAGACATTAGGAAATATGTATTTTTTTCTTCCTCTAAACACACTGTTTCTTATTAATTTAGTACCAATACAGAAACAATTGTGGGAAATGCTTAACAATATGAACTTTAACAGCGGAGCAAATAAGTTAACAAACCTGACTTCAATCCGACCAGAGACACAGGCACAAAGACAATTTCAGAAACCCAGCTTGTATCCATACAACAAAATGTGATAATCGAGTATCCATACAAAAAGAGTCAATAATGTACACTATTTCACACACAAATTAATAATTCTGGCCACGCGTATTATGTATGACTTAAGAATATGTAGAATATATGCAATAATACATGCAAACAACTGCCATAGACAAGATAACATGTTTGAGTAACTCAAAATAACACGTAACTGTTTGTGTTGTTTACGCAAAATTCCCAAATTCAAATAAATTATAATTGAACATATCCCACTAAATATAAACCATACGTTATTATCATTAATATAATATCTTTACATGTTACACAAAATCATTATAAGGCACACAATTGCAACTGTTTTGCACAACCGAGTATCCCTACAACAAACATATCGCTCCGTATCCTTACAACAATCATCTTCAGATCGGCATTAACGCAGGTAGACTGGCTGTATTTACCGATTTGTTTCAAAACAAGCCTGCATGCGATTAACGCCTAAACGCTTTGTATTTTATAAAACAGCATTATCTATAAGTAACACCTGTCAAAATTACAAATTCATCTAAGCACAAAAGTTATCATAAAATTATAAAAACTTCCTTCGTACTGGAGGATTTCGTTCGATTCGCAGAGCGTCTCTAACCACTCTACCAGTGTAGTACAAGTCAACAACACCAGATGGCATCGTTATTCCTCATTCCCATGTTAATACCGTGCATGTTGTATGGATAATATTCGTATGGATATGGGAACACTTTCGAGTGGTTGTACATCGACCGAACCGCACAATACCAAGAAAACCAATACATATCCATCTACGTTATACTATATGTGTACTGAATATGTTTCTCTAATCTACGTAACTGTTGACAGTGTTGACATTTTAAGAGTAGTCGTATGGATACGCATTTTTTTACCACTTTATTACAAATATGGTATGTTACGCATTCGCGGAGTTATCGTCACAACAATAATGTTTTCCATTGTCAATAGTCTTTCATAAGATCAAGTGGAATGTGTCAGGTGTAATCAAATCTACTTTCTATATATATATGTATTGTATGAAATACTAGCTTAAAAATTGCATGCTGTATGGATATTGTATATTTTTATATTACAAAAAAAAACAGATATGTACACGCTGCTTCTGAGCCTAGCCAAACGACGTTTACGGTCGTTGTAGCTAAAAAATATCGTACTTCATAATCAGTTTTGAGAAGGTATGCCAGTCTATTATTAAATATACTACTCACGTTTTAAAACATAATTCGAAAAAGCTGTCCTTTCGTGAGAATCGACCATACATATATATAGTGCTAACACAAGTGTTTCATATCTTCTTCCTCTTAATCTTTGTCCCACTTTTATGATGACATTCGCCTCCATGTCGCTCGGTCGTACACTTTCTCCCCCGACAGTCCCTTCTCCCTGAGATCTGCCCTCACACTGTCCAACCACCTCCTCTTCGGCCTTCCTATCCTCCTCTTCCCTTGCTCTCCTTCCTACATAATCCTTCTCTCTTCTCATCACGTGTCCATACCATCTCAACCTACTTTCTTGGACTTTCTTTGATATTTTCCCCACTTTCATTTTCCCTCTGATTCTTTCGTTTCTTATCTTGTCAATCTTTGTGGCTCCGCACATCCATCGTAGCATTTGCATTTCTGCGACATCCAACTTCTTTTCATGTGTCTTCTTTTTCATATAAAAATGTTAAATAGCAATAACAAGATGATGGAATACAAATCATCATTGTGTGAGAGAGAGAGAGAGAGAGAGAGAGAGAGAGAGAGAGAGAGAGAGAGAGAGAGAGAGAGAGAGAGAGAGAGAGAGAGAGAGAGTGTGTGTGTGTGTGCTGACACAAGTGTTTCAGATAGAAATATTAAATAGCAATAACAAAATGATGGAATACAAGTTTTCATTGTGATAAGAAGTTAGATTACAATATTTTAACAGCATACAATGCCACATTTTAGGCACATGCTAATCACGGTATCTGTAGGTACCTACATATAGGTATTTTACAATAACAAATCGACTTATATAAATTGTTATTTTATTTATCCGCTACCTGCAGTTCATCATATTATTTATTAAAAATAAATATACGAACATATACAGATAATTACCGTATGTGCAGAGAGCAAAACAGAACATTTTATGTGTTCGTATTGAAAAATCATGGCACTAATTAAGTTCTTACAAAATAATAAAACTTTGTGATTGTTGTCAATTATGTTTGTTCCAAAATAAATAAAAATTACACAATCTGAACTTACATGTTTTTTGCAAAGTTAAGTCATATGTCAAACTGTTTTTTTAAATATATGTTCTTCCTTCCAATTATGATGTTTGTTAGACTTGGTTGAATGTCAACAACGATAGTCAGCTGGTAGAGCATTAAAATGACACCAACACCACATCTGTAAGTTATCTAGGAGTGACGTTGTGATAAAGGTTATATATATATATATATATATATATACACCTGATGGCTTTCTAGGTATAAATATATATATATATAATATATATATATATATATACCTAGAAGGTCATCGGGTTGTAAAGGTCGGGGTCACACTTTCATGACCACTATCTTTGCAAAGGAAGGACTGACTGACCTAACATAACAACCAACACACCAAATTTCATCAAAACAGACATGTAAATTTTACCGTTTTTGATTAATTTGGTATGGAATGCATCCGTACTGTTTACACATCTATGCATATTATTAAGTACACGGTAAACCAACACATGCAGATAATGATCTAAATGGGTAGAGTATAACAGAGATAACAAAAACACAGCAAATTCTAGAAAAGAAGCCTCCGTTTGCATGGTGACAGAGAATTGTTACTGTCATGTTCCTACATATTACAGCATTAGCGTAACGTAAGAAATGTATTTAACATTGCGTAACTACTAAAGCATTCAAACGACTATGATCAAACTTTCACTGATGATTGCTAAATATGTATGTTTCAACATAAATAAAATCAGAAAAATCGGAGGTTAAACGTTTTTTCTAGGTCAAGTCAAAGGTCAAACAATTTGTTTTAATAATGTTTACGTTGATGTGTGGTTCATTGTCTACACGGACAGATAACTAAAAGAGCTTTAAAATGACACCAACGTCACATCTGTAAGTCGCCTAGGTTGGAGTTATGACACCTCGGAGGTCTTCAGGTATCAAGGTAGGGTCAAACTTTGACGACATTTACCCTTGGAAAAGAAGGTCAGATTGACCTAAAATTTGGTTGGTAACACTCATAAAACGACACACCAAGTTCCATCAAACGTAATGAAGGACGTGTAAATGTCACAATGTTTTTAAATGACTTGGAATGTTATCATGGAATGCCCCAATAATTAATTTAACAACAGTCGAACCTATTTGTTGAATGTTCGTCAATTGGTAGAAAATTACATAAACATTTCAGGGATATATCAGGTAATGAATAACTTGTTTGTTTTTGTTACAGCTGGTTTTGATATTATATAACTAAAAACTGATACCAACTCTTAAATTTTAGAGCTGTTGCTCACCAGTGGCGACCAAATAGTGTAACGGCGAATGATTTTTTTAATAATGGGCGCCAACTTTCGTTTATAAAGATTTGGTAAATCTATAAATAATGTTCCAGAAAATCATCAATCACTTGTTACAATTGATCAATAAATGTTGACAACACGGGATAAATAAAAAAAACACGAAATGACGGAAGCCACCACTTGGGTGGGGTGGTAGTGGTAAGTGGCCAGCAGTCTAGGCTGACAATGTCATCATTCACCTGAAACACTTGAGCACTACAGGCTTTACCAAGTCAGTATGATTAAGATTAATAAGTAACATCCTGAATGTAACTGTATTCCTACGCATTTAAGTTGGATTATCACTATATCTACTTCTGAGAAAGGCATGATTGGCCAAAATGTGGAATGTGGGATGGGCCGAGGGCGCGGGGGGTAGGTGTTATTAACCAACCCTTTTTTATGTTTTCCATGACTACTTGAGCTTTTGAAGTCGAGATATCACGAAGTACATATTACAACATAAAAACTAAGAGTATTATGACTAATTTAAAGCTTGAACTATATTTTTATGGTAAATCATACAGTTAATGGATGTATGAGAGAATGAGAATATATATGATGGTTCATGTGAAAACATATTGGAAAATGGATTATCGTACAAACCAGGAGCCATTTTCTGAGACCTGTATTGCGTGGTCAGTTTTATGCCAGTAAAGTCCTATGATTAAGTTGTTATCAGCTCTGAATCATTGGTCAAGGCGAGACCTAAAGCTAGGTATTATTGGTATGAACAATACATTAATAATAGTAATAATAACTTTCGTATATAATATCCCAACCAAATTATTGTTCGGGGGCGTTTATCGCCCACACCAGAAGATTAAGTAAAGCCAACAGCTCACTCAACATATGCTAGTAATATAAAAGGTTACCATGTACTGAAAAACAACAGAACCAGACATTAACCAACACTAACACCAAACTAGACATGCTAGCTTGAGAATGCGCTGTTTAAAGTCGATCAGTAAAATTAATATCGTTTGTTAGAAGTTTCGACTAATATAACCAGGGTCACGTTCAGATTTCGCGCCGCGATCGCTTTTTACCCCGGAAGCCATTTTGCCTTTCAAAGTTACATCGCGCTGACGCCGCGACACGCGCTGCGCCAGCGTGCCTCCAAAATGGCCGTCATAGTTGAAGAGGATTATTTTTGTTGGCATTACAAGCACTTTCAACGTAGCGATTTTGAATGCGGCGAACGTCGCGGTACGGGAATTCTGAACGCGGCACTGACACAGCAAGGTAGAGCCACCGTTCGGCGCTTTCCCAACCGACTGGTTAACACACGCATTTCCAAGTACGCTCCATCACGGAAATGAAGGAAGCGCGATGTTTACAAATAATCTGAATAAATATTCTGGAAGTTTCATTCTAACCTTGCAGTTGTGAACATGTCGTTGGGGTCCCAATTTGTAATATTTTGATCGCTGTTTCAATTCCCATGATAATCAGCGGGTCATGAAATCAACATGTTTAACATTTGTTAATGCATAATAACTGTTAGCAACTGCCCTGATTTATTTAAGAATCTCTTGCCTAAGGAACACTGGTAATGGGAAGTCAGAACGTTCGTCAGACAACACCCAGAAACATTGACGAGTAGTACGTAGACTGCAATTTTCCAAATATATATTTATAATTTGACCACAGCCCTGAAAACTGTTTTTATACACACACACACACACACACACACACACACACACACACACACACACACACACACACACACACACACACACACACACACACACATCTTTATCGCATTTTAATAAGTACAACTAAGCACATGTATATGCAAGCTGGACCTACTACCAGTATGTTTCTACATTATTCACCTCGTGTGTTACATCCTAGGCGTTCGTTACGTTGTGAATACGAACACACTTCTTTGTTGATCGAAATGTTCTATAAAAAGCACTGACCCCCGCATATCATATCTCAAGGGTTTCTTACCGATGTGAATACGAATATATGATCTTAAATTACCACCTACTGAAAATTGTGATGTTCACGTATCACACAGATTTCTCACCCGTGTGGATGCAGATATGTGACTTCAAACCTCCACTTCTTGAGAACTGTACACCACAGGTATCACATTTGTATGGTTTCTTCCCAGTGTGTATTCTACTAACATGTGACTTCAACTGACCACATGTTGCGAAATGTGCCCCACATGTGTCACATTTGTAAGGTTTCTCCCCAGTGTGAACTCGAATATGTGATTTCAAATTACCAGTTGTTGAGAACTTTGCCTCACACGTATCACATTTGTAGGGTTTCTCACCAGTGTGTATACGGACATGTTTGATCAAATGACCACGGCTTGAGAATCGTGCACCACAAGTATCGCATCTGTATGGTTTCTCCCCAGTGTGGATTCGTTCATGAATGACCAAAGTACCCTTTTGTGAGAATTGTGCACCACAGGTATCACATTTGTAGGGTTTTTCCCCAGTGTGGGTACGGACATGTGTCTTCAGTTCACAACAATACACAAACTGCGCACCACAAGTATCACATTTGTATGGTTTCTCCCCAGTGTGTATTCTACTGACATGTGCATTCAACTGACCACATGTTGTGAAATGTGCCCCACATGTGTCACAATTGTAGGGTTTCTCCCCAGTGTGGATACGGACATGCGTGCTCAAAATATTCTTTTGGGAGAATCGTGCACCACAGGTATCACATTTGTAGGGTTTCTCCCCAGTATGGATACGGGTATGTATATGCAAAGTGCTCCATTTTGAGAACTGTGAACCACAGGTATCACATTTGAAGGGTTTCTCCCCAGTATGAATTCGGACATGAGTCTTCAAATGACTACTTTGTGAGAATTTTGCACCACAGGTATCACATTTGTACGGTTTCTCCCCCGTATGAATTCGCGTATGTGACGTCAACTGATTATTTCTTGAGAATTGCATACCACAGGTATCACATGTGTATGGTTTTTCCCCTGTATGGATACGGATATGCGTTTTTAAATGACCACTTACAGAGAATTTTGTTCCACAAGTATCACACTTATAGGGTTTCTCACCAGTATGAACTCGAGTATGTATTTTCAAGTTGCCATTTGTTGAGAACTGTGCACCACAGGTATCACATTTGTAGGGTTTCTCCCTAGTATGTATACGGACATGGGTTTTCAAAGTACCACTTTCCGAGAACTGTGCTCCACAAGTATCACATTTATAGGGTTTCTCCCCAGTATGAATTCGGACATGGATCTTCAAATGACCACTTTGTGAGAATTTTGCACCACAGGTTTGACATTTGAACGGTTTTTCACCAATGTGCTTCCGAACATGTAGCGTTATGTCATCACTGTTCCTGAAACGTTTCCCATAAGTGTCACAGTTAAATCGTTTCTCAACGTTACACGTGTGCACATTCGCAGACATATTGAAATTATTTGTTTCTAACCTGTTTATACATAAATCACATTTTGTACGATGTCATACTTGCGTCTTCAAAGCAATAATGCTTATAAACATATTGATGTGTTTGAGCGTAGTAAGCACAATAATTACCATCCATGCATTACATATGCGTGCAACAACTTTGAAGGCTTTTTTTACAAATCTTTTTGTTGATATATAGCCTCAAAACACCCTCCTGTTAAACAGTGTTCACATTATGTCTTATACAGAAGGTGTGTCACATGCGTCAGTGAGCAATTGCAGCTTTAAAGCACTACTCAGATGAGAATATATTCCACGTGTATCACATCGCGTTTCCATCTGCCTGTGAAAGCAAATTAATATTTGCATCTGCAGCAGAAGTGTCACTTTTGAATGGCTCCACGCCAGAGGAAGTAGTTGTCTCTTTAGGTGTAAATATTATCTCACGATTGACTGAGTCACGTTTTCACTTGTTCTTGACGTTAGAGGTGTTGATTTGGCTCGATGTCCTACGTAGCGTTGGTGCACACAACTTGACAGTTGTTGTTGCCAAACTGTTAGAGTCTATGCAGCGTTGTCACTTCTCTCACAAACAGCTTTCAACCCACAACGCTGTGTCCTGTAACAACATAAGAGTAATTACTGTTATTAATTAATAATTACTGTTACATATGCAGTCAGTGACACAATCAGACGTCACATGGGTCCTGTCCTTTGAAAGGGGCTAACTGAATAGATTGGACAATTCCTCCAGCATGCAGCAATAAACGGTAAGAAACTGTTTTGTAGGGAAAATCCAGGTAATATCCATTCAGTGTGACTACAACAAAAACATATACTTTTGTAACAACATTTTTTGTACAGACATTCTAAAATTGTTTCTGATGTATGCAAAGAAGCTTAGTTTGTACAACGAAGTAATATCCGAACCTTCTAATAAAGTATAAGTACGTATGCCAAAACAGACAGGTAGAGAGAATGAGTGAGAGAAGAGTTACAAAGTGAGCGTGGAAAACAGACAATGATGGTTGAAGGAGAGGAACAACAAAATCAGGACCGAGAGCCAGAATGAATATAGATCGTGAAAAAAACAGGGATCAGCAGTTGCGAGTAGATAACATTGTGGAAGACTGGGAAAGGTGTATTCTGGAGCACTGGCACAGGAACAAAATTTGTATTGGGGGAGCTGAGAACCGGAGCTTCAGCTCTGCTGTTAATCATGATTTTGAAAACTCATGAAGCCACACCGCCACATGTTCAGCTTCTCAGCTCTCGTCTGATGACATCGGAGTATGGGGGGGGGGGGGGGGGGGTGCTGTTTTGACAGTTCAAAGGCTCAGATTTACTGAGAGCAGAACCACATGTCTAACCAAGCTGCTAAATTCCATGGGAGCAGTTGTCCCCTTGTCCTCATGTTATCGCGTCTATGTTCTGGAGAGGGTTGAATAGACTGGGTGATTTTTGTTCAATCTTCTTCAATTATTTGAAATTTACATACATTTCACGAATATTTAGGTAATTGACTAATGTGTATATTTTGGTAATAATTGGTTTCAATATTATATAATAACTAATTGCATAGGCTTAAATAAATCGCCTTAATTGACTGGGCCTACCTCGACTCAGGACTACGTTTGTAAAAACACTTGAGTTTTTTTGCAACTTTCACTTCGACATTGGTAGGGACCTGCAAATCCTAGTTTGTACTCACTAGGGTTTTTCTGCTCATGAGGAGAGGCCCAGAGAATCTCCTTTGATGAGTTCATCGTATTACGGTGATGCCACATTTTTCATGGAGCCATTGTAGAAATTTCAACATTTTAGGTGAGGTATTAATTTATGTTTATGACGAGTGAATATGAGATATATGTGGATAATTATATCTTTGTTGTAGCTTAATAAAGTTTTCTGAAGTTTGGGTAGTAGTCAGATGTGTATTTAACCAAATTACCCTGAACGTTTCATACAAATCGGATGGCTGACTTTGTGCCAAAGTCGCTTTGAAAATACCACCCATTTCTTCACGATTGCGCTGAGGGAGGGAGGCTTGGAGGGAGGGATGGAGTGAGAGAGGGAGGGAGAGAGTGAGCATCTGTATCAAATATGCAAACATCTTCACAATGATAGTCATTCACTGAGATGTTTATGTTGATTTGTTTGTGTTAATCAGCTAATAATAACTTATGCATTTATTTACTTTTAATAATATATGACTCGTTTGTATTATTCATGACCATAATTAATCTGTCTGTAAACATTAAACAAATATTTGAAGTAAATACAAAAGTTATGACATTTTACCAAAACGGGGCTATTAAACAATTACCGTATATAAGTTTAGTCTATATACTGTAATAATAATATATATATATATATATATATAATGTATTACCCAAATATGGACTTGCATTGGTCCAAAATATATTTCCATTTCCTGCTAGTGCTATGACATATCAGGTGAACCACAATACTGGGCCAACAAAAGAGGACATGAGCACCAAAAACAAAGTGCTTAAAATAAATGAAAAACTGTCTTAGATGGTAGTCGAGATACACCTACGCCTAAGTCAAGTAACATATACACCTAAAATTAAAGAAGAATATATGATCTCTTTACTCAAGTTATGTGGCACAATGACAAGTGTAAGTAGTCAAAGTTCATGATGTAAGTTACATTCTGTTTTTTAACTAAAATAAAATGAGAATGAAAAACCTTTCCGAAATCAAAATTTGCATGAAATGGTGGACACCGTAATTTACGTTATCCACCACAAACACACTTTTCTACAACAACAACAGTAAAACTCATCTTTCTTCTTGGGCATAAGATACAGCACAAATGTTATCAATAGGAACTGTCCACAAAGAAGCTGGTTATGGAGTAAATATAGCGTAAGTTACAGGACACCAATTTGGCCCAGTATTGTGCAACTCCACATATGTATTTAATAAACATTCAATAAATGAGAAAAAAAAGTTATAAAACCAACCAGTAAATATAGTAAAATAATTAGGTTACTGAAAGGTTTCACATGAAAATGGTAAATGTTAAGGGTACACCTCCCTCCTGGGTACATACAAATATGTACTGGGCCCTCAAAGACAGTAGAATAGAAAAAATACTTAAATTCGGAAAAATAATCCTGTAAATAGACTAAATCTAACATCAGACATAAAATGTCATCTCGTGGTCATATCCATCTCAAGGTCACGCCATATTGAGGTAAACTTTGGGGAGAAGTATTTTTACTAATATTTTTGACAAGTTGTTATCGCAATTTTTAACTGCATTTCAACGCAGTGATCCAGCCCCTAGTAGGAATGTATGCTGAACAGCAGGTCACAATTTTTTATAATTTTCAAAAAATTCAAATTGTCATAATTTTTGACTGAATGAAGATATTTAAAATATGTAAATGGTATCTTAGTTCTTATTATTCAACCTACAATCGACGTGCACCAGGGCAATTCCATGTAACTTTGGACATGACACTGACAAATAAATCTTCCCATACTGACAATTTATTACTTGTATTGTATTATATACATGTCGGGTGTTACAAAAATGAAAATTACACACAAATGCTACTTGGTAATTACGAATAGGATCATTTGGAATCATACAGCTTTTATTTTTAAATTTTATTTCTGAAACTTACCACAAACACTAGGCCCATTTCCATTTTAGCATTATAGTGAACCAAGTTAAGTAATATATATTTTGATGAAGAGGATACTGGCAATTAGAAGTGCACCGCTAATATTCATATACGTGTTATCCACATTTGTGCATCTTGTCAGATGTGCTACAGGTGGCCGTCACGTAACTGGTGAGTGACGAATATATGAATATTTTAATCTCATACTTGAAAGCATGAAGGGTATTCACAGAAAGTTTTGATTCTCCTTCAACTAGCTTAGTTTTAAGTAAAACAAATTAAAATTCACAGCTATGCCTTATAGAATTTATGCAGTCTGAGCTTAAAATGTGTAACATGAGTGACAATGTATAACGTGAGTGACAATGTGTAACTTGAGTGACAATGTGTAACATGAGTGACAATGTGTAACGTGAGTGACAATGCGTAACGTGAGTGACGTCCTTACAATCATACCAGTTCTGGTTGGTGATCTGGTGATTCTGAATATATAGGTAGCTTGAAACTAGTAACCTATGGTAATCATATTAATTAATGTGCTCATCCATAATCATATTGTTGTGAGTGGTGTAACGTGAGTGATGTAATGTGAGTGATGAAACGTGAGTGATGTAACGCGAATGACGTAACGTGAGTGACAACATTGTTTCTCTTTGATGTGCAGTTGGTGTCTAAAATATAACACAGAATGAAGTTAAACTGTACTTGTCGTTTAGCTTAAATTCACACCTAAACAAATCGTTAGGTGCTTTTATGCTAAGGCCAATAGTTTTAGGAGAATTTATCTGCAAAATTGATGGAAAAATATTGGTGCTTTTTTTCATAACGTGAGTGACGAACACTAAATTTTAATGTTTTATTTTGATCAATAATATTTTCAGATATGATGTGCTGAAAGACCCAAAAAAGTATCAATATAACGTGAGTGATGGTGGAATTGCCCACCATTATAAATATGGTAAAGCTAAAAGCTATTATTTATATTTTGCAGGTTCTTAACATTGGTTATAATTGTATTTCCATCTTTAATAATCTATGATTGTGTTATATAAATATAGAATTATAACTTACCAACAAACCACGCCGCATGAAAAGTATGACACTGGATCTCAAAGTGGCATCTGTCACCCATTTATCATTATTTATTGTGCACGGGCACGAGGACGTCAAGAGAATTAGAAAAGTATTTGAAATACTTTTGAAAATATTTGCATTTAACATAAACAAAATGTATTTGCATTTAAATACTTTTAAATGTATTTGACCCCATGTCTAACCGTAAGAGCAGAATCATGTCTACCTCCGCAGCTAAATTCCAAGGGGGCACCAGTCTCCCTTGCCGCCCATGTTCCCGCATCTATGCTCTGGAGAGGGTAGAACAGACTGGGTGATTTTTGTTCAATCTTCTTTGAACAATTAGTTGAAATTGACATACATTTCACAAATATTTTAGGTAATTGACTAATGTGTATATTTGAATAATAACTGGTGTCAATATTATATAATAAATAATTGCATAGGCTTAAATAATGCCTAATAATTGACTAGGCCAACTTCGACTCTAGATACATGTTTGTAAAAATAACCAGGAGTTTGTTTTACAATGTCAATGACCAATGATTGCCAATGACTAGGCACTTCAACAAAAGATATTGCGATTTTAAGACGGAAAAACTGTGTAATTTTTGTGTATCTCTTACAATGGTAAAATGGACTCATTTTGTGTTTTCTGTAGATAAATATTTGCTTTAAAATATCATAACTTTTTTATTTATACAGATATTTAAATACTGTTTTCATGGGTTTCAAACACATTATTCAGAGTAATAAATTTACAATATTTAATATTTCTTAGTAATAATTATAACGAAATTAATGCAATTGATTAGTTAATTTTAGTAATGTAGCATGCAAACTCAACAGACCGATATGTTCCAATTAAAGGCCATAATGCCTATGATTATGAAGATATCTATACATATTATACAATGTGTATAACCACATTAATGATGGTAATAAATATTCATTAACAAATCAATTAATAATAATTGAATTAGTCAATATTGGGTAATTAGCACGCGATCTCGACAGACCGACACATTTCAGTAAAAGGCCATATAGTCCATGATTATGAAAATATTTGTATAATTTATGCATGCAGTAAACCACATTAATTATGGTAATAAATATATACATTAACCAGTCATTTCACATTAACAATTACTTAACTAATAAGTTAATATTGGCTAATATTAGCACCGCTACATTTCGATGAAAGGCTGGAATGTCCATAATTATTAAGACAGTTATATAATTTATGCAATGTTTACAACCACATTAAACATTATAATAAATATACATTAACCAGTCATATAACATTAACAGTAACTTTATTAATAAGTCAATATTGGCTAAATATCACACAAACTCAACATATCAATACATGACAATGAAATACAATTGTCATACTCCTAGTTCACTGTGTCTATGTGTGACTGTGTCATGACAGGTTGGACGACTGTTGCAGGCTCTGTACACACCAGTAATCAATTGTCATACTCCTAGTTCACTGTGTCTATGTGTGACTGTGTCATGACAGGTTGGATGACTGTTGCAGGCTCTGTACACACCAGTAATCAATTGTCATACTCCTAGTTCACTGTGTCTATGTGTGACTGTGTCATGACAGGTTGGATGACTGTTGCAGGCTCTGTACACACCAGTAATCAATTGTTACTGCTTCATAATGTAATGTTCTGCATTTTAACATGAACTTGATGAACTAATGTTTATAAATTGTTCACAGTATTTTGTCGCTGAATCCAAATGCGCCAAATGCAAGATTGCTTTCTGCATTACTCCCCATGGCCCATGGGAGCCAAGTCATGAAGAAATCTGCTCTGCTCATAAGTCTTTTTGTAATACTGGAAGTTGATTGTCTCATAATGTAATGCCAGTAGGCTGCAAGATCTGTGCAGCAAGGTTCATATTTCAGTATCTTGTAAAATAACGTTGTGTTCTTCAACATGATGTCTATAAGTAATGTTCATGTCGTGTTGAATGGACACTGTTCAATCTAGATAACAGATATATAATCAGTCAGATTAAATGTGTACGTATGCAAGCAGGTGATGGGTGTCATATTCAGACGACTCTGTGGCTCGGTACCTTCGCAGTCAAACACAGATCAGCGCAAGATCAGTGTCACTGCATGTAATTGCGAACAATATCTGAAATAAAAAGGCAATTGTGAATCATATTATGATAACTGTTTTGATTATGCATGCAAATCTTGTGAAATACTTTTCACATCCCTGCCTCTGTTACTCAAGAGAGCAGTGTGACATTATATTATAATGCATTAGGTCACACATAAACTCATAATAATTGTGATATTTGATATGTAAAACTGTGGTGTTTAATGTATTGCGTGTTGTCACACAATGAAACAAATGATGCTACAACTGATCAAGGCATTTATTGTTTGTATTACATGTTTTACCAAACATTTTGCAGTGACTGTTTATCTTGAAACACTTTTTAAAACAAATTAAGTCAAATATTTGACAAAAACAACTTTTCTAACAAACTGTTGATTTAATAGGTAAAAACAATTAATTAAAATTATTACATAATGAAATTTATATTATTTCTAAGTCTAAATAAAAGCATAACCATAAATAATGGAATAAACAGCCATATCTACTATGCCCATCACCCCTGCCAGTGTGGCTATGCATATTGGGCCATGGGCATGCCATGAGTCCATGACATGGGCTGGCATATACTAGACTAGTATAGGCCATATTTCTACAAACAGCAAATCTAAATCTAAGACAAAATACGCAGAATTGACAAGGATATTATTTAAATATTATATAAATAGTACAGGTTTTGTACTTGTAGAGATTTCAATCCAAATAAATAGATTAAATCACGATCTGCCATCTGGCACCGCGCTGCAGTGACGCACGCAAGACACAGAACTTCGAAATCATGACAAATGTGACGATTTTTTGAACGGCGCAAAACCATATTGCGCAACGGAGTGCAGCACCAATTTTTTCAACAGACTAACTAAAGCTAGTAGATGAAGCTAAACACAAAATAGTTCTGGCTATCCTCGGCTATTATAAAAATAAATGCAACTGAACACAGAGGTGATCGCAAAACAGCTGTAATATAGCTTAAATTTTGTCAATTTTCAAAATTTAAACGACGTAAACAAAGTCCAACCTACCTCCGACAACGACACCGCAGTGAATGACGTCAGTGTCCGGAAAAGAGCGCGAAAACGCGAGTTGAAACAAAACGATAACCGAGTGTCCGGCAAACGAGACGGCCTGCGGCGACGGCGAATCGACGCACGCGAAATGACCCAGTTTGCGGAATTCTTTGAAGTGCCTACAATGTCAATGACAGTCAATGACAATGTTCACCTCATCAACACTGGTTATAATTGTATTTCCATCTTCAATTATCTACATGATTGTTTGTTGTACAACTATACAATTATCACTTACCAACAAACAACGCTGCATGATAAATGTGACACTGGATCTCAAAGTGGCATCTGCACTGCAGTAAAATATTGTGTTCTGTACATGTAAGTTGATATCACCGGTTTATCGCCCACTTGGCACATCTGAAAAAAAGTAAAGCCAAAGCCAAGGTTCACTCAACTAACATATGCCAGTAATATAAAGGGTCACCATGTAAATATAAGCCACACAGCCACACATTGACCAATGCCAACCCAAAGTTAAATATGCAAGCCCAACAATGCGCTATGCGGAGTCGAACGATTAAACATTAATTGTACTCACTGGTCTGCGAAACCACCTCGATCGTCTACGCACCGTGACGTGGCGCCACTGTTTGTCACAAATCTCGACTAATATAACCAGACTCCGCAAGGTAGAGACACCGCGTGTAGCTTTGAACGGGAGGCTTCTTTTTCAGTTATGAAAAACTAACAGGCGGTTTTAAGCCACGCCCCATTTGCTGGTCATTGGTTCGTCCAAAAATCAACACGGATGCGCGTGTATATGTACGTTTGCTTTTCGTTGGTCGCCCATTTGCGAAGTCGAATGTTGAATATTTAACAAATATTAAGAACATTGTCGGATAGCGAATTATGCACTGGAGTGATTTGTTTGTCTAATGTAGGCACCGGCTTTGTATCGCTACACATGATGTATATCTATGACTTATTATGTGCGTCGGGCATTCATAATATTTTAGTATATGCGCTACACTACAGCCTACACTTTTTTGAAAAACTTTGACGTTTTAATACTTTAGTTTCCTTAGCGATGATAAATATGCCATGCTTTTAAGAAAATTGACCCAAAATGTTAACAAAAGTCATATACTTGTATACAGATGACTTGGTGGTTTTCTATCTCTCCAATGTAAGCCTGATGCAGTTGTTATTAGTTTGTGAAACTGTTGTGGTTATTTAATTAAATTGAACTATGAGAGAAGCATGATACTGATAAGCAGAAGACGGGAAAAGTATGAAGAATGTATGCCCTCTTGCATCGAAGCTAAATGGGGGGAACTTAGCTAAGTTAGTATCAAATACCTAGGTCATATTATATGTCCCACTTTTAGTTTAATTATAATATGCTTTCTAATATTAATATCGGCTTTGTTAACTGTTACATGTATATGTTAATATATGAACCAATATATGTTTCGCCATATGTAGTTTGGTCTGAAGTAAATAAGTGAATTGAATATAAGTGTGCATAACTAATAACACTTGAGATTCCATTTGTGCCTGAAAGATTCGCATTTCCATTTCACCATTAAATATTTGCCTGTTTAATTGACAAGCAACACTGTTATTGTTTTTTTGTGTGTGCATGACAATGTTGTGTATCTATTCGCCAGGCTTATATAAAGCATGACAACCTGATTTATATAAGTTAATCATTATTTGTTTGTCCACGACAGCTAAATAATACGCATTCTGTGGTGTTACATCAATTAAGTCACACTAAATCACCCAAGTCGCCCTTAAATTACATTAGAGGCCCATTATCAAACCTTCATACATGTTAATTAGTACAACGAGTGCGTCCACGGAGCGTTTAACTAATGTTGAACTTTCATCCTACTCCAGTAGCACTACCACTGCTGTTATGCACTATGACAAATAAACAATATTTTTTTTTATAAAGCACTATATTTTGATACACGACAAAATGACACAAGCGACAGACGCGCCCTGCTCCTAATAAACAATCACGAGCGCGCTGGGCATTGCTTAATAGCGCCTGTTTTTTTCATATGTGAAATGCAAAGGCGCGGCCGGGAGCAAAATATCAGCGCCATTCGTTCTCATTAATAAATTATTGTGGTCGTCGTTTAAATTTCCATTACAAAGTCCAGCCGAACATTGTGACACATTATCATAGGGGGAGCTTAATTCGAGCCACCCCCATAGTTTTACTTTGTTAATACTGAAATTAGTATACCTACCAACTTTTTTTAATTCCGGGAGATTCATCAGTGGTTCAGCACGTTTCTCATATCGCGCTGTCACGGACGATGACATCGGAAGACGGGGTGTGATGTTGGATATTTTTGACCTGGAACTTCAGCGGTTCAGAGTGTCTCAGCACATCTTCCGTGGTATCACACTGTCTCGGATGATGACATCGGAAGACGGGGGTGGGTTATTGGAGATTTTAAGCGAAAGTCGGGAAGATCTGCCCATATTCCGGGAGATCGGGAGATACACAAAAACTCAAGGAGGTTCCCGGAAATCCCCGGGGAGTTGGCAGGTATATACTAAGCTCATTAACTGTCAGGAACATCCTGTTGAGGCAAAGGACTCCTGAAACTTTAAGATACTACTGGGCCGTGCCCAATGCTCATAGAGCAACCACCAGCCAGACAGATACAGATTCACAGCTGTATTGTGGCGCAGCGGCTTCTGCGCCGGATATCCTAAATCAGGTTAAAACCTTTGTAGATTAAAATGCTCCTCGGATGCTCCTTGAATACTGCTGTCACCACAACTGTTTAATATATCCCGACGCTAGCTTCGTTAATATAGCTGACCTTCTGAGCGTTGAAAGGAATCCAAACAGGAAAATCGCGTAATCGCTACAACGGACATTTAACTGTGGCGAAGTTGTTTTTGTTGTTCTCATTCATCGTTTACGACATTGGCCCTGTTTGCTTGGCTGATGTCGCTATTAGAAATTAACCGCGAACTGGCGTCAGCGTCTTTAAAAAGAGGGTTGCAATGTATACATAATTAGAAATGTAGGCGATCACCCACACTCAAACGAGCTGTCTTCTGTCTTACAAACATACACGCACGCACGCACGCATGCACGGACCCATGCACGTGCTTGGTACCATTGGCATAGCGCTACCATCAAAACGACGCGGTACAAATTCCTCCGAGGAAATAGGCGTTGTTGCGCTTACATTTATCCGGGCGTTAAATAATATCCGGGTGACGTTTCTGCGCGTGCGCGTATCTAGGGGAATACAGCTACAATTGTCGCGATTTCATTTATTCGGGCGTTATGTATGTTTATAATATATATATATATATATATATATATATATATATATATATATATATATACATATTATGTATGTATATATTTATATATATGTCTATATATATATATATACATCAATTATAAAATGTTTTCTTCCCACAGACATAGACGACAATTTCTGTCGTAAAACGTTTTCTTTCCATGCACACGGGACGTGACTTCCTGCTATACTTGTCACAAATCTGAAACAGCAAATTATAATTATGTACTCTAACTATAACGCTCGTATTACGATAACAAACGAAACATGTTTAACTACTGGATATTATTCACCACTACGTGATCTACTGGCGTCAAATATGATGCCTTACATATGCACATAAACTTCGCCCGGATAAAATTTAACGCCCGGATAAATGTAAGCGCGACACCGTATCTCGAAAGCGCTCGGCGATGATGGTTGCAACCTAGGAGACGACGTACGCACTGTGACGTCACCACGAGACGGCCGACGCACCATCATTAGCGAGTCGCCGCCGCATTTCTGGCGACGTCATAATGATGGCGAATTCGGTAATACAAGCAAAGCATGTACATTCCCATGCTATGATATAAGCTAACCGGACGGCGCCTTACATCTTTTACATCTTCTTACAGGTCCTTTTCTGGTTTATATGCTGTACTGCCTGTTATCAGCTCTAAGATTAATCGTCGGTTCGGCCTGTGGGCAGGCGTCAGACGAATTCAGTGATATCGCACGGACAATAATTGGCCCGCTCTCACAAAAGCAGGCGAAAGTCCCACAGATCGGTTTCGCGCTAGCAGCCAAAACATGAATTTGGGGGTCATTTCGTCGATTTTGAGATGGAACTGGAACTGTGTTGTTTAATATAATTTTCTATTTTGTAAAGTGTGCAGCTCAAAACATAATGTTGTTTTATTCGACACCTACCACTCATTTTGGTAAAACAATGACCAGCTAGCTGAATGAAAAAATTAGCACGATTTGAGCGCGCCGCCGCGAGCGTTATTCTGCGTTCCAGTAGGCTCGTTTATATCGTAAACACGACACGAACTGGAAAGTTCACGGGCTCCTCGAGTTTACCACTTGTACCTTTATGCAACTGTGTCAAGTAGGGGTTACGAAGTCGTATTCTCGGTCTACATGAGGTGATTGGAACGCAGCTACTTGACCCAGCTGCGTAACTTATTTACAAGTAAACTGGAGGTGCTCGTGAATTTACCAATTCGCCAAGTCGTGTTTACGATATATAAACGAGCCCATTGGATGGCAACATTATACGCCGCGGAATCTCCGAGTTCATCTCAGGTTGTCAAACAATCATAGCTCATGAATTCATGCAAGTTTTTAGCATGATATGAATCTAATTATGGGTCGAGCTTCGCAGATAACACAACTGTTGAAAAAAGCTTCGAAATGTGGTATTCGTGACAGATCAGCGGTGCAGGAAGTGATAGAAGATTACTTCTGTCTGCCAACTTCGGAACTTTATAGCGACGTCGAAATAAGACACATGGGCACTGACAGCGACGATGAACTTGTGTTGAACCCGATATCAACAACAACAAATTCTGACCGTGCCACTCCCGTGGCTTCCGCTAGCACTGCGGAAGTTTATGTTGGCGGTGATCACAGCGAGGTTGACCCGGTGTAGTAAGTTGAAAACACTACCCCTCGAAAACACTACGGTTGTGTTTTGAGCGTACCCTCAAAACATTACTGTTAAGCTCAAAACACTACGCTACCCCTACACCCGATTTTTTTATTTCTATGTGTTTGGGGTCGTCCATAGAGTACGTCTCGCTTGATGGGAAGTCGGACAAGCGATCAATAGCTTTATATGAGGTAGGATATCTTGGTAATAAGGGTTACGTAAAAATTAAAAACAAAGCTATTGTAACCAGACTGATGTTATTAATAAACCTCGTCGTTTAGTTCATTGAGTGCACGAGTGCGAGGACGTTAGCGTCTATTTTTTATTTCTTTATCGCCGGCGGCGGGAACGTGGGGGGTAACTCCGGGTGATGTGCATTTTTGAAATATTGTGGGAGTGAGAGAAGTTAATGGCTGCCGAGATGGACTTGAGGCTCATATATCCTAACCAATCCTACGAATGGATTCTACAGAAATTATGGAAATATTGGCAGCATAGTAAGATATGTTCGAACGCCCAGTCAGAAGCCTATGCTTGTGTGCGTGTGCGATTCCAACCTTATCTAATAATAGCAATAACCCTAACCCCATTGGATAATTACATTTAACACTAACTATTTATTCCCCGTGTATGATTGGTTCCAACAATTACACTAAACTCAATCACATCTGACTCCAACCATAACTAATAATAATTGTAACCTTAATTAATAAGGATATATGCTATATATATAAATATATATATATATATATATATATGTATATTCATTAGGACTAGGGTTATTATTACAATTAGTTATATTTGTAGACAGTTATGAAGGTTAGGTTTATATATAAAATTATATATATATATATTCATTAGGGCTAACGTTAGTATTATAATTAGTTATATTTGTAGTTAGTTATCAAGGTTATATTATATATATATATACAACTACAATAATAACGTTAGCCCTAATGAATACTTATTTTATTCACCTCGTCTGATTATCACACTAACTATTTATTGCCGTAGTATGTCTGAATCCAATGATTACGCTATGACTAACCCTAACCCCTACCATAACTAACTAAAACCATAACTACTTATAATATTTACAGTCAGCTTAATTAATAGAGTTATGATATTTCACACTAACTATTTATTCCTGTTGTCTAATTGGTTCCAACAATTACTGACTCGACCCTAGGGTATAGAATGATTTCCAAAGGTGACTGATTTATGCTTTTAAAACATACTGACGGTAGTGTTTTGAAATTGGGTAGTGTGTTGAGCGTACATGGGGTAGTGTTTTGAACTTAACATTAGCGTTTTGAAGGTACGCTGAAAACTCTACGGTAGTGTTTTGAAAGTACGCCCAAAACACTAACGTAGTGTTTTCAGCGGGGTAGTGTTTTGAGCGTCCTACACCGGAATCTCCGAGTTCATATGTGGTTATCAAGTTAAACATCGTTACAACGTCTAGCGTCGCGCATTGAATTCAAGCAAGATTTTAGCTTGATATGAATAAAATTATTGATCGCAAGAAAGACATAGACATGCTAGAGGAGAGTGACTAAAATGATACAAAAACTGAGAAATCGTACTTATGAAATACGCTTCAACGAACTTGGTTTGACAACACTAGAGCCCAGGTGATTGAGAGGAGATAGTAGTATGTAGGTGCATTGTGGGCTCGCCCCGCCCCTTTTCAGGCCTCGCTCTATGCATAAAAAACGTGCTAATCGTTTTCGGGAACATACTTATAAAAAAAGATCAAAGGGTTTTGGTGACACTAATCGTTTTCGGGAACATACTTATAAAAGACGTGATTGATGGCCTGTCACTTTTGATTGATGACCCTTCCCCTTGAGGCGCCACCTAACGGTTATCCCAGTGACTATTTTTTGCCCTTAGTGGTCAACGTAGGACCTACCGAATATAGCGTCCTTAGTTACATCGTCGTATATAACCGAGATAAAACCACTCATAGACGCCGGCGCCGGATTAGCTCTCCTGGGAGAGCGTTCGACTAGGGATCGCAAGATGCCGGGTCCGAATCCGGACGTCGGCCCTTTTTTAGATGCGCCATCTAGCGGCGGCGGCGGCGACGTCTCTATATAAGCGGTGCCGGTAGCGGGTTATCGGTAGTCATGGACTATAGCTATATATATATATATATGCTCGGCGCTGCGCGTGACTATTTTAACCCTAGCGGTCAACGTACGACCTATCGAGATATATATATATATATATATATATGTGTAATTCTGTATATAACCACAACGGTAAAACCCTTATAGCTATATATATATATATATATATATATATATATATATAACATATTTATAAAAAAACGTGTTTGATGGCCTGTCACTTTTGATTGATGAACCTTCCCCTTGAGGCGCCACCTAACGGTTATTCCAGTGACTATTTTAAACCTAGCGGTCAACGTAGTACCTATCGATATATATATATATATATATATATATATATATATATATATATATATATATATATATATATATATATATATATATATGTAAGTCTGTATATAACCACAACGGTAAAACTCTTATAGCTATATATATATATATATATATATATATATGCTCGGCGCTGCGCTCTAAACCCATTGTGTGAAAATAACCCCGTTGTACCCTATGTAGCAGCAGCGGCGCGCGCTCGCAGCAGCAGCCGTGGCCTATGATCCGGCGGCCTAGTTTCTAAATATAACCATGCGGCTAGCCGGCTCTGTAACGGCGTTAATTTCAGCCGTGGCGCTATCAAAACGAAACGAATCCCATGCATGCGTTTAGCATTTAAAAGCTATACTCAGCGGCCTGTTAAGGCAGGATGGTTATATGCGGTGGATAGACGAATGGACGCAAAATGGTGTAAGTTATGTTTTATTAATATAAGTCACGGTGGCGTGAGCCAGGCGGCCGGGCCTGCGTAAGGTTTGCTTGAGAGCCTCGTCCCCCCAATTGGCTCAGGTGCCGTAGCCGAGCGGCGCGTGAGTTGTCCCCGTCAAACTGCCGTTGTAGCATTGTTGAGCGACCGGCTGGAATTAACGGCAAGTTTTCACACGACATACAGGTTTGTTGTAGAGTATTGTGTGTAGGCAGGTGTATTTCCTTTCCACGTCGAGGCAGGTGGATTCTGTGAAATAATGCATATGAATAATGAGGATTTCCCAAGAACTAAATCACTGTTATTAATATAAAAGTAATTAATAAAGAATAGTTTAATACAAGAATAGCATATAAATAATATACAAGTAATTAATATAAAACTTACCGATAGGATAAAAGACGAAATACCGCTGTACTAAATAAAATAAATAAAATAAAACTTACCGCTGTTCTTTGCATATGAATAATGGAGGAGAACTAAATCACTGTTATTAATATAAGAGGAGAACTAAATCAATAATTAATAAAGAATAGTAATTAATAAAGAATAGCATATTATTAATATAAAAGTAATTAATAAAGAATATAAAACTTACGGATAGGATAAAAGACGACTTACCGCTCTACTAAATAAATAAAATAAAATAAAATAAAACTTACCGCTGATCTTTCGTGGAAGGTTGCTCAGACGTTGTGCTGGCGTTAGCCATGATTGAATGAAAATGAGCAACGACCGTTGCATGCATGCATTATTTCCTATAGTCATTTATGCGTTAAGCGCGCATGCGCGAAAATGACGTAAAAACATTGAATGCAAGAGATCGAAATAGCAATAAACGAAACATAAATGCATGAAATGATGCGTTGTATAATATTAATTAGGGATCGGGCCTTTTGTGGTGTATAAATAATAGAGAAATTCGATGTAAAAAGTCACATTTGTGAAAACGAATGTACTAAAGAGAACGCTGATTTTTTTCCTGCAGCAGAAACCGAATGCTGACACAAAACAGCTGCGGCGCGTGATGTTATGCGTTAAGTGCGCATGCGCGAAAGCGACGTAAAAACAATGAATGCAAAGAGTTCGAAATAGCAATAAACGGAAATTTAAATACATGAAATGAAGCGTTGTATACGCTTAGCGAGGGATCAGGCATCTTGTGGTGAATTAATAATAGAGACATTCGATGTAAAAGTCACATTTGACATTGAATGTACTAAAGTGACCGCTAATTTTTTTCCTCCTGAAGCGGATAACTAGAAACCGAATGGTGACGCATAAACAGCTGTGGCGTTAATCGGGGGATCGCATATCACGATCGGAATGTGAAGCTAGAACAATGCCATTTCAAAAACGATACACGAACTATAAAAGCAAGAATTGAAGCGTTGTTTAGGATCAGTGGGAAATAGGGATCTGTGTAGTGCCATTATATTATAGAAAATCGATGTAAATAACGTTTGTTAACGAAAAGCACTACATGACCGTTCATTTTTTTTCCGAAAGCAAAGACATCCGGGACTAGTCAGTTATACGTTAGGCGAACTGTTGTAATAGAACCGTAAATTACATAATGGCATGGTGCTCAGCTTACGAAGCGAACTTATTTAAAGCATGACATTTTCTTCTGTAGGAGGTGCGTCGCGTACTGCTGGACATGTTAGCGAACAACGAGAGGATGCGTGCAAGGTATGCGGAGGTTGCCTTGTTCGTAAAAAACTCTGCTGGACGGGGAAGTGGCGGATAGTGAGACGAAAGATGCTGTGCTGATGGCCCGAGTTGCCAAAAAAAAGGGCGGACTAATCATAATAATGTGTGTTTGTAGGCTGCACGACAGCGCACCAGGCGTGAATGTATGTGCGAGTTCCTAGATGCTGACGGTGGTCGTAAAGATTAGTAGGACCTGCTTTGTGCTGTAGGGGTGCGTGCGTAGCGATAACGAGTTGGACGTTATCATCGAGGAGGCGCTAGGCGTACCACACATCGAACCGCCGACGTACGAGAGTCTGTACACGGTGTCGCCAACACCGCTGGAAGTGATACAACGTCAAGTCGTTGCGACGGGTTGGGGTCAGTTGGCCTTCCGCTATGAACGGCACGCGATGTCCCTCCTCGCCGAACACCTCAGTGAGATGATTCTGGAGAGGGCGCGCGATCGATGCGGCGCTGTATCTGGTCCAGTTCGTTTCGGACTGGCTGCTAGGCACGGACTGGCGCGACTACATCAACCGCGCTCTGCTGGAGTCGACCGTCCATACGTACATTCAGCGCAGGAGCGGACTAGAATAGAACATTATGCTTGCTTTGTTTGCTATAACATTGGTTAAAAACAAAAGCCGTTGTTTTGAATGTTGTTCTACGATGGCAACGCTTAATAAAACGTTGAAAATGTACTTTCCGTTCGACAGTCCCACACAGCTCCCTGAAAGTGCCACACAATTTCCTGACAGTCCCACACAGCTCCTTGACAGTCACACACAGCTCCCCGGCAGTACGTCTAGCTTGTTACATGTTTGCCTTCCGTACATGGTCTAGCTTGTTACACGTCTGCCTTCCATACATGTACTAGGTTGTTACACCTCCCTGACAGTCCCACACAGCTTCCGACAGTCACACGCAGTTCCCTGACAGTCCCACACAGTTACCCGACAGTCACACAAAACTCTTGACAGTCCCACATAGCTCCATAACAGTATTACACAGCTTCCTGACAGTCCCACACAGTTCCTGACAGTCCCACACAGATCCATGACATTTATTTTATTTAGTTCTTATTATTTAGCAATAGACCGGTAAGTTGCCTTTTACACGAGTCCTATTGATTATCTTTATTAATTAATAAGAACCTCATTAGTCATGTTTTGATTTAATTTGGGAACGTCCTCATTAGTCACAACGATAGAGCGGTAGGTTCTGGCAGTCCCACACAGCTCCATGACAGTCCCACACAGTTCCCGACAGTACCACACAGTTTCCCGACAGTCCCACACAGCTCCCTGACTACATGTCTCCCTTCCATACATGGTCTAACTTGTGACATGTTTGCTTTCCATACATGGTCTAGCTTTTTACATGTTTGCCTTCCATACACGGACTAGCTTGTTACATATTTGTCTTCCATACATGAATTAGCTTGTTACATGTCTGCCTTCCATATATGGTCTAGCTTGTTACATGTTTGCCTTTCATACATGGTCTAGCCTGTTACATGTCTGCCTTCCGTACATGGACTAGGTTGTTACAGCTCCCTGACAGACCCACACAGTTTCCGACAGTCACACGCAGTTCCATGACAGTCCCACACAGTTACCCGACAGTCACACAAAACTCCTGACAGTCCCACACAGCTCCATAACAGTATTACACAGCTTCCTGACAGTCCCACACAGTTCCTGGCAGTCCCACACAGCTCCATGACAGACCCACACAGTTCCCGACAGTCACACACAGCTTCCCGTCAGCCCACACAGCTCCCTGAAAGTATCAAACAATTCCCTGACAGTCCCACACAGCTCCCTGACAGTCACACACAGCTCCACGGCAGTACCATACAATTTCCTGACAGTCCCACACAGCTCTCTGACAGTCCCACACAGCTCCTGACAGTCCCACACAGTTCCCTTACAGTCCCACACAACTCTTGACAGTCAAACACAGCTCCCTGACAGTCCCACACAGTTCCGATCAGTCCCACACAGCTCCCTGACAGTCTCACACAGCTCCCTGACAGTCCCACACAACTTCCGACAGTCACACGCAGTTCCCTGACAGTACCACACAGTTACCCGACAGTCACACAAAACTCCTGACAGTCCCACACAGCTACATAACAGTATTACACAGCTTCCTGACAGTCACATACAGTTCCTGGCAGTCCCACACAGCTCCATGACAGTCCCACACAGTTCCCGACAGTCCCACACAGCTTCCCGACAGTCCCACACAGCTCCCTGAAAGTACCACACAATTCCCGACAGTCCCACACAGCTCCCTGACAGTCACACACAGCTCCCCGGCAGTTCCCTGACAATCCCTGACAGTCCCACACAGCTCCATGACAGTCCCACACCGCTCCTGACCATCACACACAGCTCCTGACAGTCCCACACAGTTCCCTTACAGTCCCACACAACTCTTGACAGTCAAACACAGCTCCCTGACAGTACCACACAGTTCGTTCCCTGTCAGTCCCACACAGCTCCCTGACAGTCTCACACAACTCCCCGACAGTCCCACACAGCTCCCTGACAGTCTCACACAGCTCCCCCTGACAGTCCCACACAGCTCCATAACAGTATTACACAGCTTCCTGACAGTCCCACACAGTTCCTGGCAGTCCAACACAGCTCCATGACAGTCCCACACAGTTCCCGACAGTCCCACACAGCTTCCCGACAGTCCAACACAGCTCCCTGAAAGTACCACACCATTCCCTGACAGTCCCACACAGCTCCTGACAGTCCCACACTGCTCCCTGACAGCCACACACAGCTCCCTGACAGTCACACACAACTCCCTGACATCCCCACACAGCTCATGACAGTCAGGCACAGCTCCTGACAGTCACACACAGCTCCCTGACAGTCCCACACAGCGCCCGGCAGTCACACACAGTTCCCTGACAGTCCCACACAGTTACCCGACATACACACAAACTCCTGACTGACAGTGTCACACAGCTCCCTGACAGTCTCACACAGCTCCCTGACAGTACCACGCAGTTCCTCGTCAGTCCCATACAGGGGTTCTGTATGTATGTATGTATGTAGGTATGTAGGAGCCGTCGCACCACGGCGCCGATACTCGTCTAACTCGTATAACTAACTAACTAACTCGTCTAACTCGTAGGGGGGTGGCGGGGGGTTCTGTTTGTATGTATGTATGTATGTATGTATGTATGTATGTATGTATGTATGTATGTATGTATGTATGTATGTATGTAGGGTAATAAAAACATACAATTCACACTTGTTTTCATCGTTTTTTATTATTACTACTATACACGTAAAAGCGCGCAGTCCCACACAGCTCCCTGACAGTCACACACAGCTCCCCGGCAGTACCACACAATTCCCTGACAGTCCCACACAGCTCCCTGACAGTCCCACGCAGCTCCTGACCATCACACACAGCTGCTGACAGTCCCACACAGTTCCCTTACAGTCCCACAACTCTTGACAATCAAACACAGCTCCCTGACAGTACCACACAGTTCGTTCCCTGTCAGTCCCACACAGCTCCCTGACAGTCCCACACAACTCCCTGAGAGTCTCACACAGCTCCTCCTGACAGTCCCACACAGCTCCATAACAGTATTACACATCTTCCTGACAGTCCCACACAGTTCCTGGCAGTCCCACACAGCTCCATGACAGTCCCACGCAGTTCCCGATAAAAGTATGTTTTTATTACCCTACATACCTACATACATACATACATACATACATACATACATACATACAGAACCCCCCGCCACCCCCCTACGAGTTAGACGAGTTAGTTAGTTAGTTATACGAGTTAGATGAGTATCGGCGCCGTGGTGCGACGGCTCCTACATACCTACATACATACAGAACCCCTGTATGGGACTGACGAGGAACTGCGTGGTACTGTCAGGGAGCTGTGTGAGACTGTCAGGGAGCTGTGTGGCACTGTCAGTCAGGAGTTTGTGTGTCTGTCGGGTAACTGTGTGGGACTGCCAGGGATCTGTGTGTGACTGCCGGGCGCTGTGTGGGACTGTCAGGGAGCTGTGTGTGACTGTCAGGAGCTGTGCCTGACTGCCATGAGCTGTGTGGGAATGTCAGGGAGTTGTGTGTGACTGTCAGGGAGCTGTGTGTGGCTGTCAGGGAGCTGTGTGGGACTGTCAGGAGCTGTGTGGGACTGTCAGGGAATTGTGTGGTACTTTCAGGGAGCTGTGTGGGACTGTCGGGAAGCTGTGTGGGACTGTCGGGAACTGTGTGGGACTGTCATGGAGCTGTGTTGGACTGCCAGGAACTGTGTGGGACTGTCAGGAAGCTGTGTAATACTGTTATGGAGCTGTGTGGGACTGTCAGGGGGAGCTGTGGGAGACTGTCAGGGAGCTGTGTGGGACTGTCGGGGAGCTGTGTGAGACTTTCAGGGAGCTGTGTGGGACTGACGGGAAGCTGTGTGTGACTGTCGGGAACTATGTGGGACTGTCATGGAGCTATGTGGGACTGCCAGGAACTGTGTGGGACTGTCAGGAAGCTGTGTAATACTGTTATGGAGCTGTGTGGGACTGTCAGGAGTTTTGTGTGACTGTCGGGTAACTGTGTGGGACTGTCAGGGAACTGCGTGTGACTGTCGGAAGCTGTGTGGGACTGTCAGGGAGCTGTAACAACCTAGTCCATGTACGGAAGGCAGACATGTAACAGGCTAGACCATGTATGAAAGGCAAACATGTAACAAGCTAGACCATATATGGAAGGCAGACATGTAACAAGCGAGTTCATGTATGGAAGGCAAATATGTAACAAGCTAGTCCGTGTATGGAAGGCAAACATGTAACAAGCTAGACCATGTATGGAAGGCAAACATGTCACAAGTTAGACCATGTATGGAAGGGAGACATGTAGCCAGGGAGCTGTGTGGGACTGTCGGAAAGGTGTGTGGGACTGTCGGGAACTGTGTGGAACTGTCATGGATCTGTGTGGGACTGCCAGAACCTACCGCTCTATCGCTGTGATTAATGAGGAGGTTCCCAAATTAAATAAAAACATGACTAATGAGGTTCTTATTAATTAATAAAGATAATTAATAGGACTCGTGTAAAAGGCAACTTACCGGTCTATTGCTAAATAATAAGAACTAAATAAAATAAATTTCATGGAGCTGTGTGGGACTGCCAGGAACTGTGTGGGATTGTCAGGAAGCTGTGTAATACTGTTATGGAGCTGTGTGGGACTGTCAGGAGTTTTGTGTGACTGTCGGGTAACTGTGTGGGACTGTCAGGGAACTGCGTGTGACTGTCGGAAGCTGTGTGGGACTGTCAGGGAGGTGTAACAACCTAGTCCATGTACGGAAGGCAGACATGTAACAAACTAGACCATATATGGAAGGTAGACATGTAACAAGCTAGATCATATATGGAATGCAAATATGTAACAAGCTAGTCCGTGTATGGAAGGCAAACATGTAACAAGCTAGACCATGTATGGAAGGCAAACATGTCACAAGTTAGACCATGTATGGAAGGGAGACATGTAGCAAGCTAGACCATGTATGGAAGACAGACATGTAACAAGCCAGACCATGTACGGAAGGGAAACATGTAACAAGCTAGTCCGTGTATGGAAGGCAAACATGTAACAAGCTAGTCCGTGTATGGAAGGCAAACATGTAACAAGCTAGTCCGTGTATGGAAGGCAAACAGGTAACAAGCTAGTCCATGTACGTAAGGCAAACATGTAACAAGCTAGTCCGTGTATGGAAGGAAGACCTGTAACAAGCTAGACCATGTATGGAAGGCAGACATGTAACAAGCCAGACCGTGTATGGAAGGTAAACATGTAAAAAGGTAGTCCGTGTATGTAAGGCAAACATGTAACAAGCTAGACCATGTATGGATAGCAAATAAGTAAAAAGCTAGTACATGTATGGAAGGCAGACGTGTAACAAGCTAGACCATGTACGGAAGGCAAACATGTAACAAGCTAGACGTACTGCCGGGGAGCTGTGTGTATCTGTCAAGGAGCTGTGTGGGACTGTCAGTAAATTGTGTGGCACTTTCAGGGAGCTGTGTGGGACTGTCGAACGGAAAGTACATTTTCAACGTTTTATTAAGCGTCGCCATCGTAATACAACATTCAAAACAACGGTTTTTATTTTTAACCAATGTTATAGCAAACAAAGCAAGCATAATGTTCTATTCGAGTCCGCTCCTGCGCTGAATGTACGTATGGACGGTCGACTCCAGCAGAGCGCGGTTGATGTAGTCGCGCCAGTCCGTGCCTAGCAGCCAGTCCGAAACGAACTGGACCAGATACAGCGCCGCATCGATCGCGCGCCCTCTCCAGAATCATCTCACTGAGGTGTTCGGCGAGGAGGGACATCGCGTGCCGTTCATAGCGGAAGGCCAACTGAACCCGACCCGTCGCGACGACTTGACGTTGTATCACTTCCGGCGGTGTTGGCGACACCGTGTACAGACTCTCGTACGTCGGCGGTTCGATGTGTGGTACGCCTAGCGCCTCCTCGATGATAACGTCCAACTCGTTATCGCTACGCACGCACCCCTACAGCACAAAGCAGGTCCTACTAATCTTTACGACCACTGTCAGCATCTAGGAACTCGCACATACATTCACGCCTGGTGCGCTGTCGTGCCGCCTACAAACACACATTATTATGATTAGTCGGCCCTTTTTTTTAGCAACTCGGGCCATCAGCACAGCATCTTTCGTCTCACTATCCGCCACTTCCCCGTCCAGCAGTGTTTGTACGAACAAGGCAACCTCCGCATACCTTGCACGCATCCTCTCGTTGTTCGCTAACATGTCCAGCAGTACGCGACGCACCTCCTACAGAAGAAAATGTCATGCTTTAAATAAGTTCGCTTCGTAAGCTGAGCACCATGCCATTATGTAATTTACGGTTTTATTACAACATTTCGCCTAACGCATAACTGACTAGTCTTGGATGTCTTTGCTTTCGGAAAAAAAAATGAACGGTCATGTAGTGCTTTTCGTTCACAAACGTTATTTACATCGATTTTCTATAATATAATGGCACAACACAGATCCCTATTTCCCACTGATCCTAAACAACGTTTCAATTAATGCTTTTATAGTTCGTGTATCGTTTTTGAAATGGCATTGTTCTAGCTTCACATTCCGATCGTGATATGCGATCCCCCGATTAACGCCACAGCTGTTTATGCGTCACCATTCGGTTTCTAGTTATCCGCTTCAGGAGGAAAAAAATTAGCGGTCACTTTAGTACATTCATTGTCAAATGTGACTTTTACATCGAATGTCTCTATTATTAATTCACCACAAGATGCCCGATCCCTCGCTTAGCGTATACAACGCTTCATTTCATGTATTTAAATTTCCGTTTATTGCTATTTCGAACTCTTTGCATTCATTGTTTTTACGTCGCTTTCGCGCATGCGCACTTAACGCATAACATCACGCGCCGCAGTTGTTTTGTGTCAGCATTCGGTTTCTGCTGCAGGAAAAAAAATCAGCGTTCTCTTTAGTACATTCGTTTTCACAAATGTGACTTTTTACATCGAGTTTCTCTATTATTTATACACCACAAAAGGCCCGATCCCTAATTAATATTATACAACGCATCATTTCATGCATTTATATTTTCGTTTATTGCTATTTCGATCTCTTGCATTCAATGTTTTTACGTTATTTTCGCACATGCGCGCTTAACGCATAACTGACTTTAGGAAATAATGCATGCATTCAACGGTCGTTGCTCATTTTCATTCAATCATGACTATCGCAAGCACAACGTCTGAGCAACCTTCCACGAAAGATCAGCGGTAAGTTTTATTTTATTTTATTTTATTTATTTAGTAGAGCGGTATGTCGTCTTTTATCCTATCCGTAAGTTTTATATTCTTTATTAATTACTTTTATATTAATAATATGCTATTCTTTATTAATTACTATTCTTTATTAATTATTGATTTAGTTCTCCTCTCATATTAATAACAGTGATTTAGTTCTCCTCCATTATTCATATGCAAAGAACAGCGGTAAGTTTTATTTTATTTATTTTATTTAGTACAGCGGAATTTCGTCTTTTATCCTATCGGTAAGTTTTATATTAATTACTTTTATATTATTTATATGCTATTCTTGTATTAAACTATTCTTTATTAATTACTTTTATATTAATAACAGTGATTTAGTTCTTGGGAAACTCGTCATTATTCATATGCATTATTTCACAGAATCCACCTGCCTCGACGTGGAAAGGAAATACACCTGCCTACACACAACACTCTACAACAAACCTGTATGTCGTGTGAAAACTTGCCGTTAATTCCAGCCGGTCGCTCAACAATGCTACAACGGCAGTTTGACGGGGACAACTCACGCGCCGTCGGCTACGGCACCTGAGCCAATTGGGGGGACGAGGCTCTCAAGCAAACATTACGCAGGCCCGGCCGCCTGGCTCACGCCACCGTGACTTATATTAATAAAACATAACTTACACCATTTTGCGTCCATTCGTCTATCCACCGCATATAACCATCCTGCCTTATCAGGCCGCTGAGTATAGCTTTTAAATGCTAAACGCATGCATGGGATTCGTTTCGTTTTGATAGCGCCACGGCTGAAATTAACGCCGTTACAGAGCCGGCTAGCCGCATGGTTATATTTAGAAACTAGGCCGCCGGATCATAGGCCACGGCTGCTGCTGCGAGCGCGCGCCGCTGCTGCTACATAGGGTACAGCGGGGTTATTTTCACACAATGGGTTTAGAGCGCAGCGCCGAGCATATATATATATATATATATATATATATATATATATATATAGCTATAAGGGTTTTACCTTTGTGGTTATATACAGACTTACATATATATATATATATATTTATCGATAGGTCCTACGTTGACCGCTAGGGTTAAAATAGTCACTGGAATAACCGTTAGGTGGCGCCTCAAGGGGAAGGGTCATCAATCAAAAGTGACAGGCCATCAATCACGTTTTTTATAAGTATGTTATATATATATATATATATATATATATATAGCTATAAGGGTTTTACCGTTGTGGTTATATACAGACTTACATATATATATATATATATATATATATATCGATAGGTCCTACGTTGACCGCTAGGGTTAAAATAGTCACGCGCAGCGCCGAGCATATATATATATATATATATATAGCTATATTCCATGAATACCGATAACCCGCTACCGGCACCGTTTATATAGAGACGTCGCCGCCGCCGCCGCTAGATGGCGCATCAAAAAAGGGCCGACGTCCGGATTCGGACCCGGCATCTTGCGATCCCTAGTCGAACGCTCTCCCAGGGAGCTAATCCGGCGCCGGCGTCTATGATTGGTTTTATCTCGGTTATATACGACAACGTAACTAAGGACGCTATATTTGGTAGGTCCTACGTTGACCACTAGGGCAAAAAATAGTCACTGGGATAACCGTTAGGTGGCGCCTCAAGGGGAAGGGTCATCAATCAAAAGTGACAGGCCATCAATCACGTTTTTTATAAGTATGTTCCCGAAAACGATTAGTGTCACCAAAACCCTTTGATCTTTTTTTTATACGTATGTTCCCGAAAACGATTAGCACGTTTTTTATGCATAGATCGAGGCCTGAAATGGGGCGGGGCGAGCCCCCAATGCACCTACATACTACTGGAGATCAGATACAAGTTTTTTTAAATATTGAATGGTTGTAAACATTTTGATAGAAATATTTATTTCTCAGTTAAGAAAGATAGAAAGACTAGGGGACATGAAGTTACATTGATAATGGAGCAGTGTAGATTAAATACAAGAAAGTTATCATTTTCACAAAGGACTGTATATGATTGGAACATATTATTTTCTGATTGTGTGGGTGAATATGTTTTAAAATAAAATTTACACATACCTCAGAAGGGCGGGATACACGTAGATAATAAGGGCTGGACTTTTGATATGCCAAAATGCTTCCTTGTCCACCTGCTGTCTAGAGTTAATTCTCTGAGTGGCAGTCTTGTTAAATTTTGTTAAATGATGATCTCGAGGAGACAGCCGCGGATGACGCACATCGTGAAGAAGAGGGTGCGATGGATCGGGCAGCGAACATGTTTGAATGTGTTAAAATTCCGTAGAACTCGGAATCAATTTATTTGACCTATAAATACGATACATATACAATGAATAACGTAAGAGAGACTCCTATTAAGACTTACAGTATCGCTAACACAGGAGCCACCCCATAAATATAATCAACAACAACATGTGCATGACACAAATCAGAACAGCATATTACTTGTTTTTATAGTTGATAATCACTCAATGTATCAACAGACATACATAATACTAGGACTGATTATATGTACTGGTGTACACATCGGCGTACATGTGGATAGTTAGGTATGCATTTCAATACATATTACGAATTACAAATAAACCAATCTTATGAATTTGACAACATGAATCATAATTTAAAATAAAGCAATTTTGTTGTGTATATTGAAAAAACATGTAGTCTGTGGGTGTAAATTGTATTTATGATAATACTTGGTGTATTGTTAACTGTCTCTACTATGTTGTGTCTAATGCATTTTTTGGTAAATTCATGTTTGAATCTGGACATATACAGATTATTTCTTTCACGTGTGCAGTGCTGAGGAATATCATATATATGTGTATTTGAAAAAAACATTGAAGTAGTGGGGTAAAATATTGTTAATTTATTCATAGTAAAATTAAATTTTAATTGTTGAATTTTATCAATGTAATCCAACTTTAGCAACTGAAGTCTTTTAAAAATAGGACTTGTGTGAGCATTATATTTACTTAATGATATTATTCGTATTTCTTTTTTAAAGTAATTTGAAAGTAATTTACACATTCAATGTATGCCCCATCTATGTAACACAGCCCCATCTACTTTCTTTTGAGGCATATCAAAAATCATGAATTTAGTCTTTTTGACATTTAGTGACAGTTTATTAGCTTTCAACCAATTGCTAATATTTGATAGTTCTTTGTTAGTATTTTCACTTAGCATTTGGCCTTCAGAATCGTTACATGTATTTAGTGTACTAGTAAGGGTGGTGTCTTCAGTATAAGTTATGAATTTGAAAAAGTCACTAGAAAGAGCTATGTCATTTATGTATATAATAAATAAGAGTGGCCTTAAACTTGAACCTTGAGGGACACCAGTGTTGATGACTATTTCCTTAGACTTAACATTTTCAATTTATACGTACTGCTTACGATTTTGTAAATAACTCTTACAAAGGACCAGAACCTTGTCATTTAAACCGTAGTAATTTAACTGCTGTACCAATATATTGTGATCAATTGTGTCAAATGCTTTTTTTTATAAATCCAGGTATGTATTTATTGGAGTAACCAATTGATCAAGTTCTTGTATAATTCTGTTCATAATTTCGAATATAGCAAGCGCAGTAGAATGTTTCTTTTTAATCCCATATTGGCTACTGTAGTGTAACGCATTAGAATGGAAGTAATCGTGGATTTGATCAAACATACCCTTAAAAAAAAAAATTGAAATCACTGGCAGGATAGAAATAGGATGATAATTGTTAATGTCAGAAACATCACTTTTTTAAAAAGGGTAAGAATTTTTGAATTTTTTATTTGTCTGGAAATATATCAGTTATTATTGATTGATTAATAATTAGAATGAATGCATTGCTGATATCATTTTTTTCTTCAATTTTAGTAATTGTGTTGATATACCGTTTTTGCACAACTTGATTTTGGAGGTAAACGGTTAGTTATATTAACAGTAGTTTCCAGGTCAATTGGATTAAAGCTGAAGGTGTGAAATATCGGGTTTTTCAGGTAATCTTTATATGATTTACCTCCACTTGTAGTTGTTTTAGAGGCTTTGCTTGTTCGTTAAATGGTTTATTAAATTATCATCGTCAAAGTATGGTGAATGTTGAAATGGTTCAGTATTCCCATCTTCATTCATTTCATCCGTTTTTAATATGTGATGGAGATAATTATTTTATAGACCACCAAATTGCGCTAAGAAATAATTGTTATCAATCATATTAGAAAATTATATAAACTATAGTGTTATATGTTTACAGGACACATCATATGGACTAGACGTTGTGAAAGAGATGCATAAGCCATACATACGGTTGATGCGCTGCAGAGTGGCTGCTGCCGGGCTTTGCGTGTAAAATAATCAAAATGTCATTGATTTGAATTTTATAAAGTGTTCGTGTTTCTATACACTGAATTGTGAATATTCAAGGAATATATGCGGGACATTTGCGAATTGTTTGTGCCGTGGATCTTCAGTTTGTATCGACTTTTATATTGAGTTTTACAGTGGCAACTGTGATTAACCAAGCTTGACCGGAACCGGTTTCCAACCTACATTACCTGGACGTCTATGCTCTGGCTGCCAGCGACCGGCGAAGCATGTCGTTGTCCAGGACGTTTAATCTCTACCTGCGACACTGTCATCAACAGCCTAGCCAACCCTGGACAACAACAATACGGACGCTGAACTTGTGCCGACCACCGACCAGGCGCGGGACATCAGCCGGAACGAGGCGTATCAGGCCAATAACCACGCTTGGGCCGTTGAATGTGAGACCTGGTAATTGTAAACAGCGAGGTGTCAACAAAGCAAATCTCACCCAAGTAACACTTGAAAACTGCAATACGAAATCCATCGCCAGTCATTATACTTCAAATGTGGCTCTGGTTAACTCTAGATCCCTACGCAATAAAGCGACGACTATAAGCGAATCTATTGTTGAGCGTAATTGGGATGTGCTAGCAATCACAGAGACGTAGCTTAAGAAAAACGGACACGATGCGATAATAGCCGACGTAACAATGCCCGGATATACACACCAACATGTCTTAGGTCTTAGGCGATTTACTCCAAACTGCCCAAACTTAATTGAGCTAACGCATGAGTTTTGTGATGATTGTTTGTGCGCATGCGTTGTGGGTAGTTTGTTTGGTTTTGATTTTGTAGGCAATACTAGGGATACAAAGAGAACACTGCTTCATTGATGCGGCACCTAGGGGCTACGTAATGGCCACGGTTTTTTTACCGTGTTAGCGGACCTGGTAGGGGTGTGATGTTGATTATATTATGTAATGTTTTGTAAAATGTCATGGCTTGTTTGATAATGCGTCGTCGTTCAAGAGTTGGCCATCCAAGGGTGGCTATTAGTTCTGCTGAGTTTGTTTGGCGTTTATGATAATTTTTTACAAATCTAGCTCCACTGTGTTATACTCTTTCAAGGTGTTTAATTTGGGGAGCAGTGTGTGGATTCCACATGGAGAGGCATACTCGAATTTTTGGTCGGATTAGCATGTTATAGGCTGTTTCTTTTACCTTGGGTTTGCATGGTCCGAGGGTTCGTTTGATCATGCCTAGAACTTTTGACGATTTGGAAGCTATGCCAGTGATATCGGTTGCCCAGGTTAGTTTAGAATCTAATTTTTTTCCAAGATATGGGTGGCTAGAGAAGATAGAGAGTGGCACGCCAAAGAGTGAATATGAATGTAGTATGGGTTTGGTTTGGTTTTGTATGGGCGATGCACACATTTAGATATGTTAAACTCCATTTGCCATTTATCAGACCATGTTTGGAGTTTGATCAGGTCAGATTGGAGAATTTCGTGGTCGGTTTCGATGTGATTTTGCGAAATATAATGCTGTCACCTGCAAAGATACGTACGGGAGATTGTATATTTTCGTTTATGTTGTTTATGTAGAATAAACATAGGACAGTTCCTAGGAATGAACCATGTGGTTCACCAGATGTAACATCTGTTCTGTCCAACAGGGCTCCATTGACTGAGACTCTCTGTTTGCGATTGGATATAAACGATTTGCTCCAGTTTTGTGTGTTTCCAGTTATTCCACAGAAAGCTAATTTGGATAAGAGGCGTTTATAGGGGACTCTTTCGAAGGCTTTGGCGAAATCAAGTAGGATGACATCTGTTTGTGTCTTTTTGTCCATAGCAGTCATCCAGTCATGGACTGTCTCGATGCTTCTGGTCGTGGCGGTGGAGAGCACTTTTGTTAACAACATCGCTCGACTGCAGAGAATGCACAACTCTGCTGCTAGGTTTATCCTGCGCCGCCCAAGGAGTGACAGCGCCTTGCCTCTGTTGTGCATTCTTCACTGGTTGCCTGTAGCACACAGAATCGACTTTAAGCTATTAATGTTTACATATAAAGCTGTGCATGGCGATGCCCCGAAATATGCATGCAACCTTGTATGCCCATACAAAGCAACAAGAGCACTGCGCTCTGCCAACAATAACATGTTTACGGTCCTGCGAACGGGGACAGTTCATTTGCGGTCGCCGCGGCGACTTTGTGGAACACTTTGCTTAAAGACATTAAAACGTCTGATTGTCTCTCTACTTTCAAAGCACGCTTAAATGCTAATTGTTTTCGACTCTCTTTCTTGTCCAATGTGGCATAGTTTAGTATGTGCATTGGTTAGTTTGATATCTCTGATATATCTAAATTAACCTATTTATATACGTATTTTATACCTACATGTACATTAGTTCAGTTAAATGAATTTGCAATGTTTTATTTCTCCATAGAGCTGTAGCTAAGATCATTATTTTAGTATATTTATTTAATTACTGTATTTCTTTGTATTTTACTAATATTAATTTTATAAGAATTGTTTTGTTTAGAAAATGCATGTTTATTTAGCCATCATTGTTACCTCCATCTGGACTCTACATGTTGTAAAGCGCCACGAACAATTTATAATTGGATCTGGCGCTATGTAACATAAAATATATTATTATCATTATGAGTGGCAATTGTACGTCGCGCTACATACAAAACAAAATTGCAACCGAAGTTATCTTTAACAACCATTAGTCTACTCAGTTCGTTAACCAGGACTGTTTGAAATTGAACGTGTGGGTTGTCTACCAACCCCCGGTATCTCGTAAGACATCCGGGTTACCATCGGACTTTTTTATTGAGCTCGAACACTTATTCAGCAAAGCGTCTAAATCTGTCGTACCCACCAACATTGTTGGGGATTTCAATATCCATTTTGATAGCGAAACTAAATCGGAACCTCTACGTGATCTTCTTGAGTCGTTCAACCTAACTCAACATGCACTTTCCCCTTTGCACAATAGTGGACATATCCTGGATCTTGTGGTCAGTAATAGTAACAATAGCCTCATCTCTGCCGTCACAGTTCTTCCAGACTCCATTTCTGATCATCATCGTATTGAAATTGCAGTAAACGCACTGGAGCCATCTTCTATGGTATCGACGACTGTAAACGTAACTTTCGGGACATTGATAACTGTGCACTGAGAGACGAACTAAAATCTGTTTGTGCTAATATGACATCGGGCTGTAAAGCTATGCAAGTGGGTGAATTAGTCGCTACGTACAACACCAATCTAACGGCGCATTGTACGCACACGAAAAAACTCAACCCACCCATAGTACAATGCAGACATTGACTGTCACATAATTCGTTCTTTATTACTGACAAATTACAATACATCACTGAATTACACCCACGTCGTCCTGACTCTCGCTGTAGTGTCTCACGACAGGATGTCCGCAAGAAATTACGCAACAGAAACGAAAACACGACAATCCTTCCCCACAGTTTCGAGTTAGGGGGTGTACGTGCTCGGCGGATGGCGATCACGTGTGCTACGACGAAGCACTGGCGACGCAACATCGGGAGCAGCAAGTTGCGGCGGAGAACCGAGTTTCAGTGGAGAAGCGAGATGACGACCGTCTTCGGCTGTCGACGACTGTTCGAGTCGGACTTCTCTTTTCGGCGTCTCGCGTCTCGGTAACCGTGGTGGAGTAGCAGCTCGCGTAGTTAGTGGAAAACGGATCTGGTCGACTGGTGGTTGCGCCCGCGTGGGCAAGACTTTAACCCTGTGACGCATCTGGTCGACGTGACGACGATGAACCCCGTCAGCACACTGGACGGTGAACATGCGAGTGCCCAGAGAAGACGTTATTCGACCGGGAATCCACTTGATCTTGCAATTCACGCTGTAGTTGCGAATGAAGATGTGGTCTCCGATCGCGAACGTGGTCGAGTGTAGTGGTTTCACCGGCTGCTTCTTCTCGGCGTGAGGTAAAGACGGCTGGAGCAGAGATAGCGGCGTTCGAAACTGGCGACCCAGCATCAACTCCGCAGGAGTTCTTCCGGTAGTGCAGTGAGGAGTGCTGCGATACTCTCTCAGAAAGTCTCTAGCGGATTGGTCTTTTCCCATACCTTCCTTCCCCACAGACGCTGCATCGCTCTCTTAAACACGCCAAAAAGGCGCTCCGCCTCTCCATTTGAAGGCGGATGGAATGGCGCGGAGGTCATGTGTAGGATGCCATTCGATCGGCACCAGTCTGCGAATTCTTTTGACGCAAACTGAGGACCGTTGTCCGATACGAGGGTCTTTGGTAGGCCCCAGCTGGTGAACAGCGCATCAAGAGCCGTGATGGTTGTCTCGGTCGTTGGGTAATTCGCAAGTCGAATAACGCTGGGCCACTTGGAATATACGTCCATTGCCAGCAGCCACATGCTTCCCAAAAATGGCCCTGCGAAATCGATATGAACTCTATCCCAAGGGTTGTCGGGTATAGGCCAGGGCGAGAGATTTGCTGGTGGCGCCGGTGCAGTGACTGCGCAAGTGTTGCACGATTTGCAGCATTCTTCGATGGCCCTCTCTATTCTCGGCCACCAGACGTAGAGTCTGGCCATTGCTTTCATTCTAATCATGCCACGGTGTGATTTGTGTAGCAAGTCGATCACTTTCGCTTGCAGTTTCTGCGGTACAACAACGCGGCAGTCTCGTAATAGTACGCCTTGTACCTCGCAGATCTCTGCTTGCGCATTTATGAATGGTTGCAAATTGTCCGACTGTCCTCGTCTTGAAGATGTAACCCAGCCATCGCGTACGCAACTTAGCACCTCAGACAAGACAGTGTCTTTCTTTGTGTAGTCAGCAACGATTCTGGGCGAGATCGGGAAATCTTCTACAGCCTGTAGCATAATCTCATCTACTTCCGTGGTGATTTGGCTGACGGCCTCATCGTGGTCAAATGCGAGATCTGGACCGACAGGGAGTCGAGAAAGAGCATCAGCATTGCAGTGCTTTGCGGAAGAGCGATAGCGAATGTCATAGTCATGACCCATCAACAGCAATGCCCAGCGCTGCAGGCGCTGTAGCGACATCACTGGAAGCGACTTATCTGGTCCAAAGATCGTCAGCAGTGGCTTGTGGTCGGTTAGAATGGTGAAGTGACGACCACTGAGATACTGGTAGAATTTTCGTACGCCGTATATAATCGACAACGCTTCTTTTTCCACATGCGCGTAGCCTTTCTCTGCCTTGCTGAGCGTCTTAGAGGCGAACGCGATAGGCTCTTCACTACCATCAGGCAGTGTGTGCGAGATTACGGCTCCGATGCCGTACGGTGACGCATCAGTGGCTAGTACGATCGGTTTGACTGGATCGAAATGCACGAGCCGTGTCTTCTCTGCGAGCATTTGTTTCAGCTGCTCGAACGCGGTAGCGCACTCAGCCGACCAGTGCCAAGGAGTGTCCTTGTACCGCAGCTTGTTTAGTGGAGAGCAGACAGACGCAAACGCTGGAATGAACTGGCCATAGTAGTTCATTTTTCCAATGAAACTCTCAAGTTGTTTGACGTCTTCTGGAGGTGGATACTGGACGATCGCCTCAACTCTGTCATCAGATGCTCGCAAGCCATCTTTTGAGATGATGTGGCCCAGGTAGGATACCTCTTTTTTGAAGAACGCACACTTGCTGAGTTGCAACTTGAGTCCGTAGTCATCCAGTGCAGAGAGGACACGTCTCAAGTTTGACAGATGTTCTTCGGTCGTCCGTCCTGTGACGATGATGTCGTCCAAGTATGCAGCGACTCCTGGGATACCTGCAACCACATTGTCAACCAATTTTTGAAAAATGGCTGGCGCAGGAGAAGGACCGAAGCAGAGTCTGTTGTACTGGTACAATCCCTTGTGTGTGTTGATGACGAGCAATTTCTTTGACTCGTCATCCAGCTCGACCTGTAAATATGCATCTCGCATATCCAGCTTGCTGAAGTGAGTACCCCCTTGCAACTTTGCGAACAGTTCCTCAATTCTGGGAATTGGGTGTTGCTGTACATGTAGACACGGATTGACTGTTGCTCTGTAGTCTCCGCAAATTCTCACGTTGCCATTTGGCTTTTGTACTACAACGATGGGGGTAGCCCAGTCCGAGTAATCAACCTTTGTGATGATGTTTAGTTCTTGCAGACGTTTCAGTTCTTTCTCAACTGCGTCGAGGCGCGCGAAAGGAACGGGTCTGGCTTTCAAGAACCTCGGCTGCACGCCTTCTCTCAGTTGCAGATGCCCTTTTGTTTTGTTGCACCGACCCAAGCCAGGACTGAAGATGTTCGGGTGATCAGCAATGACTTTCTTGACTTCAAGGTCGTCTGCTTCTACAGCGTGCACGTCAGTTGTTGATAGTGTCGTAGTGCTCACTGTCGGGTAGAGCAGCGAGCTGACGTCGACTTGGAATGCCTGTATCCAATTCAGCCCAAACAACGAGACACCGCTGTCGACGATGATTAGCGGTAGTTGCAGGACTGTCGACCCGTACTGAACGTCAACAGTACATTCACCTCTCACGCTGATCTGACGTTGGCCGTAGGCGCAGAGTCTGACTCTTGATCTGCAGAGTCGGGGGGAACCGATTTTTTTTCCAGAATTCTTCTCCAACGAGCGCAATTGGAGCCCCCGTATCGACCTCAAACTCGGCTTTATGACCATTAATTAGCAGCGCCAGACGCGGCTTATTGACAAGGTCATGTGCGAACAAGGTCATGATAGTCATTGAAGCAGTGTTGCAATCAATGGCGTTGCTTGTCTTGCTCGAGCGTTCGGAGCGGCAGACTGATGTTATGTGGCCTACTTTTCCACACTTGTGGCACTCGGCTTTCTTGAAAGGACATGCAGCTCTCAGATGTGTTGTGGAGCCACACCCAATGCATCGTTGTATATGTCGCCGATTTTGTCGAGAATCGGGCGCATACAATTTCTCGTACTTGTGGGTGCCCATCTTGGCTCGTCGCGGAGGACGCACTTTCTCCACAGCCAGGACTTCCTGTGCATGCCCTGGTGTAGGCCCATGTGCAGGCCCCTTCACGATGGCATCACTAGCAGATAATGCCACGTATGAATTTGCTGTCTTTAGCACACTCTCAAGAGTTGGCGACGACTCCCTGAGACAAGCCCGGCGGACCTCGTCGTGCGGAGTGTTCAACACAATCATGTCGCGAATGAGCCGGTCAAGTGCTGTGCCGAAATCGCAGTCACGCCCAATGCTGCGCAGATCTGCCACCCAATCTGAATACGACTGACCAGGTTTCATTTTGCATTGATAAAACTGGTATGAGGCAGCCAGCTCGTGCAATGACTCTTTATAATGTTCATCGAGCCTCTTGACTACCTGGTCAAACGTGGCAGCAGCTAATGTAGATGTGCTAAAGAGTTTGTTGACAAGTTGGTACGTGTTTGCCCCTATCCAGGACAGAAAATATGCCTTTTTCTTGTCTGGGTCAACAACAGCATGCGCGATCATATGCTGCGTAAGCCTCTGCATGTAGGTCTCCCATTTCTCACGACTGAGTTCATAGCTTTGGAACGATGGCACACTGCTCGTAGAGACTGTTTGTGCGTTTGTGGTAGTGGACGGAGCTGAAAACATGGCCTGTTGCATGGCAGCAGTCAGTAAGTTTCGTAGATCATCAGGACTCAATGATATTGCCATTTTGACAGCTGTCACAGTTTGCAGCTGAACGTGCCGAAGGCGAAGGCGAATGTCAACAATGCTAACATGCACTCGTTACCGTTCTTTGCGATGTCAACGAGTTTACGTGGGCGATAGTTAGCAGTGCGAAGGCCACTGCGTCACGATATCCCACTCTGACACCATTTTGTCACATAATTCGTTCTTTATTACTGACAAATTACAATACATCACTGAATTACACCCACGTCGTCCTGACTCTCGCTGTAGTGTCTCACGACAGGATGTCCGCAAGAAATTACGCAACAGAAACGAAAACACGACATTGACGATGCCCGTGAGAAGAAACGGAAATTGGAAAATCTTTAGAGGAAATTCATCGCCAGTTGTACGTCACTTCAGGTGATGAATACTGGAGAGAAAACATTATATTACCAAGATCGTTTAGAAAACGCTAATGACAACACTGTGTTTCTTCTGGTGAGATCTCTTGGTGGTCACAATTCTCAGCTACATCCGGGATTCAGCTCGGCAGGGGAAGGATGCGAACTATTTTCGAATTTCTTTAGCAACTAAATCGATAAATTGTTGTCAAGTTTACAACCTAGCATAGCAACTGATCTGGCTACATGTGATGAGAAGCAACACTTCGCAGATCCTATATATGTCTTCCATCCTACAACAGCCGAAGAAATCGCAAAAATTTTTGCTACCACGAACAAAACTTGCGTGCTAGATCCTCCACCTGCCAACCTGCTGAAAGACAATGCCTCCAGTCTTGTGCCCATTGTAACACTGATCACGAATGTATCTCTTGAAGACCCGGTCATGGCAACACTGCTTAAGCAGCCTATTGTAGTCCTTTGTTGAAGAAGCCATCGCTTAATAAAGATGTCTTGAATAACTACCGTCCAGTGAGTAATCTCACACATTTGTCTAAAGTAGTTGAGAAAGTAGTGGTGTTTAGAATATCCACACACGTCTCTGATCAGGGAATGAATGACTGCTACCATTCGGCTTACCGAAAACGCCATTCGACGGAAACGGCTTTACTATACTTTCCCAAAGCCATGGAATCAGCGTCGTAATTGGTGACACATTTTTGGGTACAACGCCTCTGACGTCAGATGTCCCACAAGGCTCCGTCCTATGCCCACTGCTCTTCTCGTTGTACGTGCAATCAATTGGCGATATCATCACAAAACATGGCCTTTGCTACCACCACTACGCTGATGACTTACAACTCTACTCCCACTTTGATCTCAGTACAACCGCTTACGCTGCTGTTTTACGTCGAATGGAAGCGTGCCTGGATGACATAAAATATTGGATGGCGCCGAACTACATGTGCATGAATGACAGCAAGACGGAATACATTCCAGTGGTGCCTAATTCGCCGGTGCACTTGTGAATGGCAGCGTAATACGCGTTGGTGACTGTACGATTGCAGCTTCCCGATGTGTCCGGAATATCGGCGTCTACGTGGACAGACACCTGAACATGAACAAATAGGTGTGACAAACTGTTAGTGTGTGTGCATTCCACCTACGCCACATTAACCAAACCAGCCGATTTTTACCTAAAACAACGAAGGAACGCATAGTCAACGCCATAATAACATCGCGGCTGGATAATTGCAACTCGATCATATACAGAACATCTGCAAACAACATCGCTCGTAAATATTGGTGTTTACGTACAAGACTATGCATGGAAATGCGCCCGTGTACTTGCGTGATATAATGTGTCCTTACAGACCCGCTAGATCACTGCGGTCTGCTAACAACAACATGTTGTCCGTAACGCGTACTCGCGTCAAAGCTGGTGATAGTTCATTCGCGGTGGCCGCTGCAACTCTCTGGAACACTCTACCTAATTACATTAAATCTTCGGACATTCTTGGCAATTTTGAATGATAACTAAACTAAAACACATTTATTTATAATATCATTCTAAACGAACGCTAGTAGCTGGTTTGTGACTTTCCTCAGTGATCCGGTGTACTTATTTCTATTAGTATTATTTTAGAACTATTTATTTATTCATTTGATTTTATACTGCTATATTTTATTGATTAATTTATGCATTGTAATTTATTAATTATGTTATGCTGTACTATGTTTATTTTAAGTAAACATCATACTAACATATTCCTAATATTTTGTTGCCTTTTACTTAACTTATTAATTAGTTTTTTTATTACTATTTTATGGCACAATTTTAACGATCATGACGCATGACGTATTGTAAAGCGCTACGAACAATTGTGGATCTGGCGCTATAACAAATTAAATATACTATTATTATTATTATACCCTGAGCATAACACAACACATTTTGTAAAAGAAAATATTACGGATATTCCGCATGCATATATAACACAACGTACTTATTGCATCAGCACAAAATGTGTGAAAATAAATGACAGCATACGTACTGCCACAACATGAACGTAGAGTGAGAATAACGTAAGTATATCACATTACGTTAACAAGACATAAAATGATTACTGCGTAGACATAACGCTTTGGGGAAATAATATATATATATTGTATGGCCCCAACAATGAAAACGAAAAATAACTAACACTAAACGTAGTGAAAAAAAACTGGATGAACATTGCCCTCCCCAAAAAATGAAAACAATGTGAATATTGACGGCATATCGATATATATCTATGCACACCATATACATGTAGACTAAAATGTAAATAATATGAAATTGCACTATTTAAATACAACTATTTCATGTGGAGCAGTTCGTTTAAGAGTAAATGTCAGCAAAAAAGCATCTATCAAAAATATGAAATGCTTTATAGAAAACATCATATGTACTATAAAGTTCTTTGATAACATTTTGTATGTGAACCTATGCAATGACGATAACATATATAAAACGATTTTTGACATAGCGTTAAGTAAATCGTTAAAAAAGTTTACGTTTGGTTTTGTAATTATGACATTCAAAAGCAAATTAACGTTAAACGTTACTTTGATTAAACACAAGTGAAGGGTAAGAAGGATAATAAGGAAAAGAACAAGTAAGGAAAAAATGGTGACTAGGCATGTTAGTCACACTGGAGTCTGACTCACAGCATAACTGTTTACAATAATAAATGCAACATAAATGCATTGAAATATAAATTACACGGGTCGTTTTATACAAATTCACGTAGACGTGATACATATTTGGTTATAGGCAGGTCTATGGTATATGAAATACATGTATGTGTAGGCGTTCAAGATAGCATACCACACGACAGTCAGCGCCGATCTCTGACAACTATCTGTTGAACGAGATGTAAGCTTACTTCCCTTCAGCTACACCATCTTCGGAAGTAGGTCTTTACGTTTCTGCACGACCTTCAGCGAATAGTCTTCATTCACATACACACCGTTCGGCTTGACGAGTCGGGCTTAGTATGAAAGGTACTCACGGTCCTTAAACGATGCAAATTTCAGTACCACGGATCGTGACTTCTTCGCCCTGTTCACCATTCTCGTTCCGCCCGTTCGGTGAGCGCTCTCAATCTTCATTGTTTCGACTTCGTCTGCAGTGATGGCGAACTTATTCAACATGCTGTTTTTTATAAGTTCTTCCGTTTTCCCCCACGTTTCGTCCGCGATCTCTGGCATGCCGACGATCTTTACGTTCGTTTGGTTTTCTATATAGTCGACATGTTCTTCAAGCTTGTGCAGTTGTTTTTGCAGGTGATCGACGCTAGTGGCACTAGGTTGTGTGTCTAAGTTTGATAGCTCTCACTGGACGTCGGCCACATAATCGCCAGCCTTGATTTTTTCCCGTTTTAACGATAAAAATCAAGAGTCTATTAGGTATCCTATGTTTAATTATTATAAAGCATGTGTATTCATATACACATAGCTCCAAGTCTTCATAAATACATGCATATATATATATATATATGTACATTTTCCCAATTAAATCTTAGTAGATAATTACTTTATGCAGGCCTATGATACATACAAAAGTTTACTGTTGCATAATTGTAAATTCAACTATTAATACTTATAATTATCCGTAGTAATGTGACAAATGTATCGATATTGTATTAATGATGATTGAGTCCGCGTGGCACCACTGTCTTTATTCTTTTATTATTATAAGCTATATTAGTATACAGTAAATTGTAAACTTTTTTCCAGACTGAACACACAAGAGCTGCGTTCATACGAGAAAAACGTGCTGCTGCTAGGGATCACCTGTGCCAGCCTCAGTATTCAGTTAGGTATATGTTATTGCACTGATTCAATGTATACGATGTTGTTCAAAGCAGTCTTTGATGAACGACAGAAATCACTATGGAGGCCTCCAAGCACAAACCTCTACGATCGGTCCGGCAAATATAACGTTTGTAGAGTGATTCTTCCAAACACTGTTCAATCCAAAGTACCAGGTAACATATAATTATTACTACGCATCAAAAGAGTAAACTCCCTAGGAATATATCGGTCTGAAAAAAGGTGTTGTTTTGTAAACAAATATTACGAACGCTACGAACAGTTCAAAAATGTAAAAAAATGAATAACGCCTTACCATATACAAACATGAAAACCTCACAAAGTGTATATGAGCCGCGTCTGTCGTCTTTCGATATATTCACAACTGTTCCAATTGAGAGTCTAGGACAAGTAAATGACCGCGTCTCTCCTGTTACCACGAAGAGCGTACCACAACTATTGGTTACAATATTAAGTTTCGAAACTTGCCAGTAGTTTACCTGAAAATACAATGTGAAAAATGTTGTGCAAACAAAACAGGGAGTTTTGACAACAACTTAGATGTGCATGGTATTGGTATGATGCGATGTGGAGAATTGCATTTTCATTTCACTGTAAATATGGACCTCCAGTAAACGCAAGTTTACAATAATAATAATATTTTTCTTATATAGCTCCCCACCGAAAATGTCTTCTGGGACGCAAACCAGTCAAGACGCTGTAATCTACGTTTCGACGGCGTTGTTGAGGTCGACGGCGAGACGTGGGAGCAGACGGAGAAGAGCGTGCGCAGGGCTATGACAACAGCCCTAGAACTCCCCGAAGCCCAAGTGCGCGCCATCAACATCGGTCGCGCGCACCGAACTGGCGGCACGGGGACGAGAGCCCGGACCATCGTGGTCAAATTCGAGTCGTTCAAGGACCGCGAGCTGGTACTGCAGGCGGCGAAGAAGAAACGGCCTCGTGGCATCTACGTGAATGAGGACTATTCGCAGAGGGTCATAGCGAGGCGGAAAGAACTGCTACCAAAAATGATGAAGGCCAGGGAAGAGGGCAAAGTCGCATATTTGTCATTTGACAAACTGGTGGTAAGAGAGCGACATGATGTCGCAAACCGTGGTTAAACTACCAAGTACCTGTTGACTATCCTGGCAAACGTTTTTGTGATGACTTAACCATGGCGTCAACTACACAACAAAATGACGAGTTAACGCCTCCGTATGATACACCGTTTGATTATAATGAACACTGTTACGAACACGATATTGATACTGATTGTTTGTTGTATAACGACTTGCCCACGCAATGTAAATACTACACCCCAGCACAATTTTCAACAAACTTTAGCAGTGTTGGCAAAAACCAGCCAATCAAACTGAGTATAATACACTTTAATGCTCGGAGTTTAAAAGCTAACTTACCCAAGATTAAAGATACTATCCAAAGCATGGAGTATAAATTTCATATAATTGCTATATCAGAAACGTGGCTTAAAGAAAACAATTGGGACGGAAGTGAAGTAAACTGTAACGATGTCGTATTTTCGGGTTACAAACTGTACTGTAATTCCAGAAAAAACAAACACGGTGGCGGCGTTGCCATATATGTGTGTGAATCTGTACTTAACAATTGCCAGTCTTCTGATATTTGTCTAAGGAATATATCGTATGCTGTTGATGACTGTTTTGAAAGCATCTTTATTGAGATACAAATTAGTAAACACGAAAAAATCAATGTCGGTTGTATGTATAGAGCACCGAATACCAGCTTCAGCAAATTTAATGACAATCTCTCATTCATACTGGGAAATCTCACCAGCAAAATCGTGTATATATGTGGTGATTACAATATAGACCTATTGCACTGCGAAGAGCAAGCTCAATCAAAATATTTCATTGATCAAATGTTCAGCTCTGGATTATATCCCTTGATCACCAGGCCCACACGAGTAACAAGCACGACTGCTAGTATAATAGATAACATTTTCTGTTCTGAACTGTGTAGAAACAAAATGTGCGGCATTGTTTTAAGCGATGCTACAGACCATATGCCAATTTTCGTCTTGTGTGACAACAGCACTTATGCGGTTATTAACGATGATCCAACATATAAATATAACAGAACGTTAGATGAGGACTCATTAAACAAATTTAAGCACGATTTAAATTATGCAAACTGGGACACTGTAATGAACGAGTCAAACCCTGATTTAGCATTCTCGCGCTTTATGCAAATACTAAATAATACTTATAACGATGCCTGTCCTGTAAAAACTACAACGTATTCAGGAGAGAAAAAAAGAATGATAAACCCTGGTTATCAAGAGGGCTAAAAAACGCTTGCATAAAGAAGAATAACATGTACTTAGCGTTTCTAAAAAATAGGACAGAATTAACAGAAATCCGCTACAAAAATTACAAAAATAAGTTAACAAAATTATTACGTCTAGAAAAGAAAAAATATTACAGAAAAAAACTCGACGATTGTAAGACTAATATAAGGGCAACTTGGAAAACTCTTAACAGCATAATAGGTAAAAGAAAATCTGATACCACATATTTGAAAAAGTTTCATGTTGGCGATAACATAGTAGTATTAGAAAATAAAGAAATAGCTAATCATTTTAACAATTTCTTCGTCGATATAGGTACTAAATTATCCAACCTCATAGAACCCTGCCCGGGAACAAAGCCAACCGACTTTGTAAAACGTACTGTATCACAATCAATGTATATGTCCCCCGTTACTGAGCAAGAAGTACTCGAAATTGTGTCTGGATGCAAAAGTAAAACTTCATACGGACCTGATGAAATCAGCATGAAAACAGTTAAGCATGTAATAAAGCAAATTGTACAACCGCTAATCCACATTTTTAACAGATCTTTGATCAGCGGATCATTTCCAAATGATATGAAATTAGCAAAAGTCATTCCTATATTTAAGTCAGGAGATCGTTTTCAGTTTTCTAATTATAGACCTATATCTCTCTTATCCCAATTTTCAAAAATACTTGAAAAAATATTCAACAAAAGGCTAAGGTCTTTCATTGAAACACAACACATATTGACAGATGGGCAGTATGGCTTCAGAAGTAATCACTCAACTTCACTAGCTTTAACAGAATTTGTCGAAAAAATTACATCCGCAATGGATAAATGCCAAAGCACGATTGGGGTCTTTATCGACCTAAAAAAAGCCTTTGACACTGTTGACCACAATATACTGCTAAGTAAACTGCAATGCTACGGAATCAGGGGTCTGGCTCTGGCCTGGATAAAAAGCTACTTAACCAACCGTAGACAATATGTATGCTATAACAACAGTAACTCAGAACAAAAGGAAATCAAGTGTGGAGTCCCGCAAGGTTCAATCCTTGGCCCGTTATTATTTATTCTGTACATAAATGACATGTGTGAAGTCTCAAAATTGCTTGACATTATTTTGTTTGCTGATGATACAAACATTTTTTATTCCGCTAGTAACACAGCTGAAGTAAGCACTGTTATTAACAACGAACTAAAAAAACTAGACCTGTGGTTTCGAGCGAACAAATTATCACTTAATGTGAACAAAACACATTTTATAATGTTCAACAATAAAAAGCAACCTAGAACAGGTGTGAATATAGTTTTGAATGGGAAAAACATTGAGCAGGTATCATATACTAAATTCCTTGGAGTAACCATTGACGAAAACGTAACATGGAGAGAACACATAAAAATGGTTGAATCAAAAGTATCAAAAAACATAGCAGTTTTGTATAAAACTAGGCATGTTCTTGATTGTCAAGCGTTACACACATTATATAATTCACTTGTTGAACCACATATGTCATATTGCTGTGAGATCTGGGGAAATACTTATCAATCTAGACTTAGAAAACTATTTATGTTACAGAAAAAAGCTATACGGATTATTTATAATCTTAATTATCATGATCATACATCTGTATTTTTCCATCTCTCAAACATGCTTAAATTTCATGATTTAGTTAAATACAAGACTATGATCATACTTTATAAAGCAAACAACCATTCTTTAAATGGTCGTGTTCAAGCATTATTTGAACCAACCGCAGCTATCCACATACATGATACAAGACAAAGCAAACTGTTCTATGTTAAAAAGACAAACACCACCCTCCGACTGCTGTCAATCACCGTCAAGGGTATAAAAACGTGGAACAATTTACCAAATAAATTGACTCAGCTTCCAAGTTTAACACAATTTAAAAAAGCAATCAAGTTGTCATTACTTTCTACATATTTGTGAATTGTTAATTGAAGGTGACGTTTTGTTAAACCCATGAAATAGTAACACAAGCACTATAGTAAACAGTCTATAAAATTATATGAGTTGTGAATATTATTTTGTGATTTATTTATAATTCCTGTTGTATTTATTCAGTTTTCATAGTTCGAGTAGGGCATAGCAACACATAAGTCTATGACTTCAGCTATGTCCTTTCAGCAGCAGCAGCAGCAAACCATACTGTGCATGTATTATGTTGTTGTTGTTGTTGAATAAACGTTCATTCATTCATTACGCATACGAACGCGACTGTATCCAACATAACGGCAGCAACGTACCACAGCAGTCAGCACGATTTACAACGTCCACTTTCTGTACATTGTGGGACTTGGTGAAGCTGATGATCCAACAAGCATTCATTTCACTGGTAGTAATGGAGAAGCTGCCGTGACGGAAGATTCCGTCAGCATTGCCGTGGATGGCCTTCCAGGCTGTACTGGATAAGTGAGTCGATGATTGGGAGGCGATACTGTCAAGTGCAACTTCTTGTAAGCTGCGTGAAATATCAAGACATGAATAAAACATCACAATGACTGTGTGCGTGCGTCGGTACGACCGTGTATGTGCGCGTACACATGTACGTGTATATGGGTGCATAAATCCGCACTTTATGTATGTACACATCGATAAGTATCGGTCACATAGCCGATTATCGCCAACAAATGCTTGTCAATTCTTTATTTTCAAATTATCAAAGACCAGAGTAGAATATGTGTCCCGAGGAGGACGGACTTTAGAATCTGGAAAGAGGACCGGTGGGGGGTGTTTCTTCATCAATGAACGCTGGTGTAACAACGTTTCCGTGAGAGTCAAGGTATGTTTACCAGACATTGAATTCCTCACTGCCAGGTAGACAATGCGTGTAGTGTACTGATAGATCACATTCATGAAATTGAGAATAACTCCCCAGTTGTGCCGATAATTATCACGGGTGACTTTAATGAGTGCAGGCTCAACGCAACTCTTCCTAACTTTCTTCAAATTGTGAATGACCCCACGAGGAAAGACAAAACTCTTGATCTCTGCTACTGTAATGTGTCGGAAGCATACGGCGCGAGAAGATTTCCACATCTTGGCAACTCAGATCACTCCATAATGCAGTTGTTTCCCTTGTATCGACAAAAATTAAGACGTGAGAAGGCGAAACGTATTCAGGTAACGAAATGGGATGCCGAATCTGTAGACATGTTGACAGCCTGTATGGACAGCACGGACTGGAATGTTTTTCTAGATTCAACTGCAAATATTAACGGAGCTACATATGTAATCAGCGGATACATCGCTTTCTGTGAAGATTTGTGTGTACGAGTGAAACAAATTAAATGCTTTCCAAACAACAAGCCTTGGATGGACTCTGACATGAAGAATATCTTTTGTCAGAAATAAGACATCTGAAAGAATGGAACTGAACGCCAGTGGAAAGACGTGAAAATAAAAGTTAAAGCAACAAGTGAGCAGAAGAAAGATCAGTACAAGATAAAACTAGAAAATCGATTTGCCTCAGGGTACTCTAAGCAAATGTGGCATGCGATGGATGCAGATGATAACTGATTACAAGGAGAGGAAAACAGAATCTGTGTAGAAAATGAAAACGAAGTAGCAACCGAAAAGAACACCTGCTTTACTCGGTTTGAAACTGCAGATTTCTCCAAAGAGCGTGCACAAGAACTAGAAATTCTCAACAGAGAAAAGGATAATCCAATCATTGTAGAGGAAGAAGAAGTAAGAAAAGAACTGGCAAAATCAACCCAAAGAAAGCTCCGGGTCCTGACAAGATTAGTGGTAGAACTCTGAGGGGGTGCAATAGAAAACTGGCTCCTATTAATCACGATCTCTTCCAGCAATCGTTAGGCACACACACTGTGCCTTGCCTCTGAAAATCACCCTGCATCATTCCCATCCCTAAGAAGCCTCATCCATCCCAGATTAATGACCATCGACCAGTGGCATTTACCTCCTTAGTGATGAAATGCCTGGAACTACTCCTCCTCCTTCGCATCTTCTTGGAAACATCACGGTTTCAAGAACCTCATCAGTACAGAAGTACCGAAGATGCCATTCTCACACTTGTTCACCATGCTCAGAAACACCTGGATACACCCAACACCTCAGCCCGCATTCTCTTCTTGGACTTTTCCAGTGCCTTCAACATCATTTAGCCACATATACCACTCCTGAAACTGAGAGCCATGCTTGTGAATCCATCTATGCGCAAGTGGATTTGGAACTTTGTTACAGACAGGAAACAGTGGGTTAAGATCAATAACACCATCTCTACTACGATCACTACAAACAGCGGCATCCCTCAATGCTGTGTGAGTTCACCAGAACTTTTCTCAGCCGGGAAGGCAGCAAGGACCATCTTTTCAAATATGCTGATGATAAGGCCCTAATTTGCATGATAAAAGAAGATAACCACCTGATCTATGAGAAGGAAGTTCAAAACCTGGTTTCGTGGTGCGATTCGAACTGTCTCCACCTTAACACCAAGAAAACGAAGAAATGGATCATTGACCTCCGTAACATTCAGTCCGACTCGCCTCCACTAGTCATCAAAGGAGAGGTAGTAGAGAGAGTTCCTTCATATCCCTACCTAGGCATCGAAATCTCCAACCAGCTCGAGTGGACCCTGAACACCAAGCGCATCCAGAGAAAGTGCTGGCAAATGAACTATTTTATGAGGAAGCTAAGAAAATTCAATATGTGTAGGACAATTAGTCATCTTTTTTACCAGTCCATTGACCAGTCAGTCCTGTGCTACTCTTTAATTTGCTGGGGTGGAAGTCTGTCGCTGAAGACAAAGTGCTGCTCAGTCGCGGTATCTGCTCAGCCAGTAAAACCATTGGAATGACGCTACCAACTGTGGATGAACTATATGAAACATGTGTGACAAAGAAGACAGCATAAATTATAACTGACCCATCCCACCCACTGCACGAGTTCTATTCTGTTGCTCAATCTGGCTATAGGTACCTATCGGAAAGGCCATGAACCAACCGGTATCGAAACACCTTCCTGCCATCCTCCATCCAGCTGCTGAATGCGAGGTCTAGGAAAGGGAAGTGAACGGGGATGGTGGAGCGATTACAATGGTTACAGTGAAGGAAACTTGGGTTCAGGCATTTCGCGTTATCCGGTCAGTCAGTAAAACCGTTGGGTGAAGCTTTCACGCATGGCTGTAACTAACATTGTTGTGTACTCAGTGATGGCAAACTTATATTATGATTTTGTAACACTGTGATAGTAATGTCATGATTGACCAAAATGTACATCACTAAATTTAATCAGCTTTAAATGTACTAATATTTTTGTTTTAAAGTGTGACTTTTTACCACACGAATTTCCATTTGTGAAAAAAATAAAAGTTATCGTATTGTATTGTAGATGTATACAACGAAAGTACATTTAGAACCTAAAGAATAATTATACACACTCCTCTCTCCGTAAAAATAAACAATTTATTATTTATAAACACTAACATAATTTGCACTCTCCGAGAAACTATTTTTATATCATAAAAATATAAAATATAAAAAGAAGCAGCAAAGCGTGAGTTGAACTATTTGTTTTGCAAAATATATATTTTATGTAGTCACGTACGAGTTTTATTTTCACATTTCAGTTTATCAGCAGCCATGTAAAATAAAACAAAATAGATGTACAATTTGAAATTGCCATTGACGTACCTGGTTTTGGAAACGAAAACACCCCTACCCTTCCCCTTCCACTCTCTCCTACTCCCTTTCTTCTGCCTACCATCATACCTGCCCTACCTCTATTATACCATACCCTCTACCCCCTTCCCACATTCAAGATATCTTAAAACCGCACTGGCCATCTTCGCAACATCCATACGACATAATCATCAGTAAACCTCGTCTAAGTCGGATTCAACCGAGTGATTTAATCCGAGTTATGCGAAAATCCGATTTAATCGAATATGATATATTCCAGCGCTACCACCAAAGGTAGCCATGTAGGAGCCCTTAGGTACCTGTAAAAGTGACTGGATACTGCGGTAATTCTACACGTGTTGATGTACACAAACAGCACACAACATTACGCAGTATTACCATTAGAACATAGATGTACTTCATTTTTGTACGAATCTTTAAGGTTATAGCTTAATAATTAATACTCATTGTAAATGTCAGTCATCTTTAACAAGATTTAACAAGATTTAATACGATTGCCATCCAGAGAATTAACTCTAGATGGCAGGTGAACAAGGAAGCCCTTGGGCTTATCGAAAATCCAACCCATTTATCTATATATATCCAGCCCTTCTGAGGTATGTGTCGATTTTATTTTAAAACATTATTCACACTACTAGCACCCACGCAATCATCTGATAATCTGTTCCATTCATTCACAGTCTTTGTGAAAATGAGAACTTTCTTACGTCTAATCGACACTGCTCCTTTACTAATGTAACTTCATGTCCTCTAGTCTTTCTATCTTTCGTAACTAAAAAGAACATATTTCTATCAATATTTTCATAAACATTCAATATTTTAAACACTTCTATCTGATCTCCTCTCAATCTCCTGGTCTCTAGTGTTGTTAAACCACATTCTTTCAGGCGTTTTTCATAACTGAGATCCCTCAGTTTTTGTATCGCTCTCCTCTGTACTCTTTCTAGCATACCTATGTCCTTCTTGCGGTATGGCCGCCTCGCTTATATACAATATTCTAAATGAAGCCTAACTATTGTTTTGTACAGCGGTATTACTAGTTCTTTTTCTTTATATGCTATATTTCGCCTAATCAATCCAAGGATTTGATTTCCATTTGAAGCTGCAATTCCACACTGCTCTGAAACCTTCATGCCAGCACTAATTGTCAGCCCTAGTCTTTTTCTTTTACAGTAGTACTTAGTACAGTTCCCCCCATTGTATATTCTAAATATTCGTTCCCATGTCCTCTGTGAAGGCATTTACATTTCCCCAAATTGAACAACATTTGCCACTTTTCAGACCATTTGATCAACCTGCCAAGATCGTCTTGTAAATACTGTCTATCTCCATCACTTTTAATCATTCTAAACACTTTTGTATCATGTGCAAATTTCAACACCTTGCTAACTATATCATCGACCAAATCGTTTATATATATTAAGAATAATATAGGTCTCTGTCCCCGGATCCCACTCAAAACTTATTTCTAGTTTGAAGCCTCCCCATCAAAAACTACCCGTTGTCTTCTGTCAATCAGCCGTTTTTCTATCCAGTTAATTATACCATTTCCTATGCCATGGGCCTTTAGTTTAAGCAGTAATCTTTGATGTGGCACTTTGTCGAAAGCTTTTTGAAAATCTAAGTAGATGATATCTACTGGTGATCCATCATCTACATAACATATTTGTTAAGCATGACCTCGCTTTTAGAAACCCATGTTGAGATGGGTTTATCAAATTATGTTTAAAATGAAAATCCACCATGCTATTTTTAATTAGTCTTTCTAATAATTTACAAATCACCGATGTTAAACTAACTGGTCTATAATGATTTGACTTGTTTCTCAAACCTTTTTTAAATAACGGTATAATGTTTGCTTCTTTCCATTCTAAAGGAACCACTCCCTCTTCTAATGACAAGTTGAAAACTGTTGCAAGCGGTATGCTAATTTGTTCTACGATTTCCAATAGTAGTTTGGGTGGAATCCCATCCCCTCCAGGTGATTTATTATCTTTCATAGCCCTAATTTTCTTAGCTACCATTTCTAGGGTTACAATTCACTGTCTTAAATAGTCTGATTCTGCCCCCTTGAACTTAGCCTCTGGTACTGGCAGTGAACTAGTGTCTTCTCTGGTAAACACTGAACTAAAATACTCATTCAGGTCTTCTGCCATTAAGAATCCTTCTGATAATATATTTCCAGCACTATCTTCTAGAGGACCGACCTTATCCTGAACTTTCTGTTTGCTTCGAACATACGCATAAAAACTCTTGCTGTCACGTTTTATATTACAAGCTAATTTATGTTTATAGCTTCTCTTTGAATTTCTAATTTCAGCTGTAGCTTGGTTTAGTGCGTCTTTATAACTGTTGTAGTCTTCGTCATTTCCATTACGTCTATGTCACTTCCAGATCATTTGTTTATACTTAATTTTTCTAATGGCTTCTTTCGATAAGTGTTTCTTTTTGGACAGTTTCCCGTGTTTTTTAAGGGAAGAAATTTGACGATGATGCATTCAATTTCACTCTTTAAGATATTCCAGCATTCTGTTCCTGTCTTATTCTTCAATGGTTTATTCCAGTCTATCTTTGCTAAATATTTCCTTATGTCTTTATATTTTCCTTTGTGGAAATTTCTTTGATGGTAAAATGTATCTTGTTTGTGATCACTATTCCCCAGTGGCATAATAACACAGTCCCGTTTGTTCACATCCCTTATAGCGTTTTGTATTTTTTCATTCTCTTCTATGCTTATGTTTGGAATTCGATAAACTAATCCAACCGTTAACGTTGAGTTTCCTGCAACTATGTTACTCCAAACAGCTTCTTCGCAATCTGCTTCTCTTTCTAATTTTATTTCATCAGCCTGGATAGATTCTTTAATATATAAAATAACTCCACCTCCTCTTCTTCCTATTCTATCTTTCCTAAACATTACATATCCTGTCAGTCCCAATTCAGCATCTGATATATCGGTGGTTGCCCATGATTCGCTTATACCTATTATGTGAGGGTCAATATATTCTATCATAATGTTTATTTCATTTCTTTTTTTTATTATACTCCTTGCATTTAAACAAACACATTTATATCCAGCTTCAGAACAGTTTCCAGACTGTTCTTTGCTGAATTAGTTTTGCTGTCTTTATCTATGCCTCCAGTTTCAGGCTTCTCTGCAAGTCCCCCCTGCGAATTTAGTTTAAATATATGCAACCTGTCCCACTGTCAACAGATCGCAGCAGATACTCTGAGAATACAGCTGCCCCTTTCTACTTAGATGGAGGCCATCTCTCATGTACCTATCTTCTCTCCCAACAAAGTACCCCCATAAATCTATGAATCCCACGCCCTCTTCTTCACACATCTGCTCAACTTTGTTGCGACTATATCTTGAGAATGGCCTTGCAATTGTCGGTCAGCTCATCGATCTTATTGTTGCCGAGCGTGAAGCCATACTTGGTTTGACACCATAATGTCTTAGCGTCCATAAAGAAGCACTTGCGTGACTGAGTTTTGTTATCTTATTTTCTGACACCTATACTTCTTCGCCCTCATCATCGCTCAGTAAACCGTCTGCGTAGCGCTCGGTGATATGCTCGTTATTTCGAGTAGCCGGAATTTCTCCGGTCTTGTCCACACCTACAGAATCATCCATCGTAAATACAACACCTCCAGACGCCTCCCGGCGCTTGTCCCAAGCGTTTCTGAATGGAGCAGCTGCTTCGTTCGTCGCCATCGTTTTGACATTAAACACCGTAGACGGACCCCCGTTGTTAGCAGTTTATAAGTGTTTACAATTTCACTTTGTTCCACGATGATGACAGGGCAATGACGGCATACAAAATTGTCCAACTTCTTGAGAAAATGGTTCAGATGCCACTTGTCTCTTGGTGGCTAGGATGTACCGGTAATGGAACGTCATGCTCTTGGTTATACCAGTGAGCATCGGCTGGGTGATGCTAGTTGCATCAGGTGAATGAAGACGTGACGCCTACGTACGTTGATGTGGCTGTCTGGAAGATTTTCTTGAAATAACCTTCTCTATTTTTCGTTCATCTGGTTCATATATACTCCAAGCAATCAAGGGATTTTTTTTGAATACTGCTATTCGACTTAGCCGAGAAAATATGTTATCTCTGATTAAACGTACCGAATCAGTTAGTTATTGTTAACATTGTTATCAGATATACATTACAAATCAACTGTTCCTCTGAATTGTGTCCGAGTTGAGCGAATATCCGGTTCAGGCGAATCAAACTTAGGCAAGGTTTATATTGATGTTGGCCGTAAAAAGAAAGAATAACTGCTGATAAAGGTATATAGCCGAGACATATATTAGTAAAAAACAAATATTAAATGTTGCATTTACAATTTATATCACATATTGTAGTAGATATCATCAGTCTGTGTCATGCATGGTTACAACGAAACATATTTGTAATACAAAAAGAGTAACAGTAGGTAACAAATATTATTGTGACACGATATGTATCTTTCCTATGAGTTCAATATTTTACAAAATGCAGCTGTTTACAACTTCAAATGCACATGGCCTTCATTACATTATGTTTCTTTAATTTAACTTGTGGGTTTAGTTATCAATTCGAACAAAACGAAGAATGCATACGCAAAGTCACCATGCTGTATTAAAACTCAACAAGGAGAGTTTCCACATGCAGGCACACACAAACTAAGTATCTTCAGGAGTACTGCTGAACCGATCCTGATGATATATGACGGTGAATTATCGACCCGGACATAAACTCTCATCAACACGCTTTGTCATAGAAGATGATTAAGCAAAATCTCCAATTACTTCTATCGCAATAGCAGAAGTTGACGAGAAAAGAGATAATATCTATAAAAAACACCAAACACCGCGACAAAGGACGACGTCCACTGCTTTGAAGGATTCCAGTTTGTTCGCTCAGCAAAGATTCAATTAGTCCTGCCTAAAGTACGTCTATTAAAATAATTTGACAAAAACAGTACATTTTAAAACTACAGTAATGTGATAATTTGTGAGAAGGCAAGTGTGTAAATAAGTAATTAATGAAAACGACTGTTGTTATGTGAGTATGCGAGAAAGGCCCTCTCGCGTAAAAGCTTGCCACAATTGCAACTTGAACGGTTGCTCAGAACGAATAAACAATCAAATGCACTAGTAACAAAGAAATAATAATAATTAGATAATTTCTATTACGTGGAAATCCTCGGAAACTAAGATCATTGTCCAAGAATATTAAGGTTAAACCTTAAAGTCGAAAACAAAAAGCTGATTTTTGCGCCACAGATCTCTGAAAGTGTCCTAAATAACATACTAAAAGTCCCCAAGAATCCTCCTTGAGTTAACCGTAGAATTTAAGATGGCGTCCCGAAACTGATGAAATTCGATAAAACAGATGTATCTGCTAAACTATTAGAGATAGAAGGCATACAAAGATATATAGTGGGGGTTTCAATCACGATCTATCCAATGGACACAGATAAAATATAATTGAATCAAAAGAACATGATTTTAAAGCAATATTTCACATTGTTCAAGGTCAAATGGGCAATTAAAGGTTCAAATATTAACTTAATTATTACACTAGATAGTACAGGCAGCATCAGCGTGATACACATTCGTATACACTGATATAAACCAACTTGAAAGCAACTGCACTAACCCCAGACCGTCTATGTTTGCGTCTATGCTTCTTTCTGCATGAAGATGTAAGAGCAACACTGCCCACTGCAGGATGCACACATCAGTAGAGTCCCACCTTCCGACAGCCACAGGCCTATCCTCAATGGCCTTTGCATATGCACGATACCATACGGTGGAGTTTGCTTGGGGCTCGAGCTTTCTAGCTTCTTAGAGGGCACAGTCCGTCATCTTGCAATGACCAGCCCCGTAGAACCATCCTGGACAAACCTATGTAACCGAATATACCTTTGGCGTACCTATTTGAAGAAAAAAAATCCAAATTAAAATGTGTACAGCAACATATAGGATTAGAACTGATAACATTACCTAGTCAGTGGGAGGCAGGGTGTCTCCACTCCACTGCTGCACTGTGTGGTACGTGCGGAATGGCTGCTACCGGACAGCGGCAGTTGTCGGCGGCAGCGTCTCGAGTCGGAACACCGAGGATAATGTATACTTCCTGATGGCTTTCCCGTAAAGCTACCAACACATTTACAAACGTGCGTAGACACGTGTTGCAATGGGTGCCATGTTGAAGAACGGACACGTGTGTAAGTACAAAGCGCTTTGAGCAATCCCAAGAACTTAATACAGGACTACATATGAACTTACCTGTCCATAATAAATAGTCACACTGTTATGATAAGGATTTACCTTATATCTCAGGTCACCCAGCGTGGTATTCTGGTAACCTCCAAACAGGGTTTTCAAAATCAGGTCACTAGCATATGCGATTTCTTCTTGTGTTCGGTTAGTGTGATTGAACACCTCCAGGTAGCCTACGTTCTCTACTTTTTTATCCATCAACTTCAGCACGATCTTTTTTCCCTTACCGCCGATGAATGCACACACGCTGTCACACCCAGAAACAGCATGGACGAAGAACAGGTGGGTTGTAGCAGTTCCGATCTCTTCCTGTATATCCAGAACATAGAAACAGGAAGATAGACATTGCCCATTTACACACCACGTGTGCCACTCACCTGGTTCACTAGCATTAGTAGGATGTCAGAGTCGGTGACAACAATAAGTACTGGGGTGGAAATATCCAGGGCTGTTGAGACAATAAGCCAGTCTGCGTCTCCTTCGGCCTGCTTGCAGTGGACACACTCGTTTGCAAAACATTGCATAATGATAGCAATAAGGCGCGTCTTGTTGGTTGCATTCCTGCGAAAGCTATGCTGAGGGATGAACGGTTTCATGTTGGTATCGAACAGGATGTCATGAGAAGCTGTTTTCTTCGAGCGACGCTGGTGCTCCGTGTTCTTTGTGAAGGTTTTTGCCGAACAATAACCGTCAAACACCACTATGACTGGCATACCTGTGAATTGGATGCAGACATGTTTCACGTAGTTGGCAGCAATCTCGTGGTAGGTTGCGTCAGTCGGCCACTTAACGGTGTTCAGTAAATGACCACCATCAACCACCACTGTGATCTTTTCTGAAGTAGTCAGACTGCATTCCTCCACAGGTTCCTTTAGGGCCCTGGACAGATCACTCTTGTTGTTCCTTCTGAGCAGACCAAGCTTAAATAGAACAGGGGCTGCTGGTTGAGCTCATGTGTGAGAAACTCCTCCATTTATTGGTGGTTGTCAATAACAACTGTTATTCGCTGAAATAGGAGATTTGGGTTGATTGCGCACGTCTGACCCCTGCATTTAAGCTCATGAGCCCGCGCAGCCATGTTGATGACCCTGTAACTCCTATTCATCTTGATGTACGTGAATGGTATTCCAACCAGTTTTGTTGCTGCAGCCTTTCCGACTTAGAAGTGTCATCACAGTTGACAATTGGAAACGCGACTACTCCTGTTGATATGTCGATGAGAGTGCAGTTGTCAGATGGGAAAGGTGGATGAGCAGCGAAGAAGTCAGTGAACAGCTTGCGGTGCTTTTGAGAGAGGTGCACGAACTCAGGTTTCAAATCCCGATGCTGATCAGACATTGATGAGTTCACACCAGCAAACTCCCCGAGCGCTGCATATATCGGAATGCATTTGGGTAATGCGCCTGTGAACTTTGCCAAAGTAGAATCCGTATTGCCTCGACCGTGAGTAATGCCTTCTCAGCAAACGTCTTAAACTTAGCTTCAGGCATCACCTGCTTCATATTTCCCATTTGCTGAAGATAGAGACGGGCACATTTGGCGTAAGCGAAGTGGCCAGCGGCGTTGAATACTGGAATCATTTTCGCTATACATGCAAGCCAGGTGCAAGACAAAGTGCCGATGCGCGTGGAGAATATGAAGAGTTTGAGTAGGCCGATCAACATGATGTACTGCACCCACAGCTTGGCAGGTCTGCTCCTCCCAGCAGCCTCATCTAACCTCTCTTGGACACGTTTCATGAATGCAACCACCTACTCATCACCTTCCACTACAGTCTGGTCCTGCGAGTCCCAAGCTGACTAGAGAAGCCTCTGCAAGTGACTGGTATCACCCGATTATGGTAAAGAAAACAAAATAAATGCATGTTTTGATGATATTATGATATTTTAGTGATGTTCATTAGATCGGGCATGGTTGAAAACCCTACCTTTTAGTATGTCATTCGAGACACCTTCGGGGATTTGTGGTGCAAAAATCAGCTTTTTGTTTTATACTATAAGGTTCGATGGTATTTTGGTCTAAAACTCTTGGACTATCAGAGGCGCATCAAGACAAAAGCATTGCTCAAAGTCAAAATCCTTAATAATTATGCCAGTTGTCAACAGATGGGGCATGGCAGTAGTATAGAGGCTCTTTGGAGGCCCGTGCACGTCACCTTTGGTGACCTTTAGGCAAAATTATATACATAAAAAAAGTTTGTATGACCCCCTAAACGTTTTCGGGAACCTACTTATAAAAAAGATCAAAGGCTTTTGTGACACTAAACGTTTTCTGGAACCTACTTATAAAAAACGTGATGGATTACCCACCTCTAAGTACATTTGAGGTGCCACCTAGCGGTGAGCGTCGTGAATATTTTAGTATTCTCCCTAGCGATCAACGCCGTACTACCTAGCGTGTTGTGCTTACGTAAGCAATAATGCTTATATATAGCGAGTATATAACCGCGATAAAAACCACTGCATAAGCGTCGGCGCCGGATTAGCTCTCCTGGGAGAGCATTCGACTAGGGATCGAAAGATCTCGGGTCCGATTCCGTACGTCGGCACCTTTTTAGATGCGTCGTAGCCGCCTCCATCTAGCGGTGGCGGCGGCGGTGCCCTATATAAGCGGTGCCGGTAGCGGGTTATCGGTAGTAGTCGTCATGTCGGAGCCTATAAAGTTTGGCGGATCGCGCTCGTTCTTGTCGAATATGTACGCGTGCCGATTGACGGCGTACGGTCTGGGCTTCCGGTCCGTCGAGGACGCCTATCAGTATAGGAAAGCGATGTTCAACGAAGACCTCGAATGCGCCGCGTGTATAAAAAGAACGCGATCGCCCTATGTAGCGAAACGACTCAGTTACGGAATTCGAAAAAAAGAGAACGGGAATCGAATGGACGCCGGTGGGGTCGCGTGTATGAAGGGGTTGTTGATGAGCAAGTTTGGCGGGTCGGCCAAGTTGAAGGCCGACCTGTTGGTCACCGGAGACACCGAATTGGTGGAATGGGTACCGAGTAGGGAGGGTTTCTGGGGTACCAGGATCGGGGACGGTGCGGGGGAGAACAAGCTCGGTAAACTGTTGATGGAGGTGCGTGACGCCTATAAAGACGCGTAAAAAGCGTTCGCCGGTATCAGTCGTGGAAAATGGGCGGACCGTTGTTGAAGCATCCTTTTACGTGTATAATAGCCGGTCGTACGGGGTGCGGTAAGACGACGTTCGTCGACCGTCTGATACGACACGATATGATCGATCCGCCGCCCGAGAAAATCATGTGGTGCTACGGACAGTGGTAGACCACCTACGCGTCTATGTCTTCGAAAATAGGGTTCGTAGACGGCCTGCCGGATCCGACACGTTTAGACGGTAAAATGAGGACGCTTCTAGTACTCGACCACCCCATGGAGGAGACCGATAGCGGGGTGACGGTGCTATTTACAACAAAAAAAGCCATCATTGTAGTACGTCGGTCGTACAACTGCGACAGAACATGTTTCCGAAAGGAAAAGAAAACCGTACAATCAGCCTGAACGCCCTATACATAATGCTATTCAAGAGCCCCCGAGACGCCGGTCAAGTAGGTCACCTAGCGAAACAGATGTACTCCGGAAAGGTCAACTACATGATAGAGGCTTTCAAAGACGCGATGTCGGCGGCGTACAGCTATCTCTTCGTGGATCTGAAGCAGGAAACGGAAGAGGACATGCGTCTGCGTTCGTGCATTTTTCCGGACGATCGCCTTCAGTACGTCTACGTACGGAAGGGTGGCGGCGGAAGAGAGGGACGTCGCCGCGTACGCTTATTAGTCGCAATGACGGAACGCGTGGTGGTAGCGGCGCAGCGACGACCGAAGGTGCCGGGCCCGACGAACATCGTGAAGAGACACATTTTCGCCCTGCAGCTGTTGGAGAGACATAGGCGGAACATCAAGTTGCGAAAAGCCGTGATCGCTCACGCGGAGGCCGGTCTCATTTGTAGTCTGTGCTATTGCGCGTACAACATTCTGAAAGGAAACGTGATGCTGTCGCCGAAGCAGAAACGCGTGTTGACGAAATACAGGGATCACCTGCGTAAATTGGTCGACAAACACGTTCCGATTAATCAGAAGCGAGCCAACTTGCAAACGGGGGCGGGTGGTTTTCTGACGGCCCTGCTAGCGCCGTTAGCGAGCACCGTTCTCCTTCCAGTGCTCAGACAGGTCATCGGGGGTAATTGATGCAGTACGCGAAGAAGATGGCGTTGGTCGACCCGCGATTGGTGGAAAGCTTCCTGCAACCGTCGCCGAGCACGCCCCGATCACGTGTGCTGAGTAGCCTGGACAGCGACATGAAGGACATTCTAGAGCGGTCGGATTTATCCGAACGCGATAAGGTGGCGTCGTACAATCAACTGGTGAGTCGCTACAACACGATAGAGGCGGCTCGAGCGGCGCAACCGGTACGCGTGTCGATGGTCAATGCCGACTGCGGCGAGATACCGCCGCCCGCCGCCGCCACAGTACCGTCGGCGGCGGCGGCGCCACCACCATTGACGGCGGCCGTAGAGCGCGAAATCATAGCCAGCATGCCGAAGACGCTGAAAGGGAAGGCGGGTCTGCTTATCGAGAAAATGAAAGCCGAACCGTTGTGTCGATGGAACGACCGCGGCGAATTCGTGTACGCTGGTAAAACGATCGCGGGGAGTAACATGGTCGATCTAATGAACGATCTCATACGAACGAGAACGAAGACGACACAGCCCTTAGGATGGCGAGAATTCGGGTTGCGCATGAAGGGTATGAACATTCCTATGGAATTTGTAGGCAACCCGCGCTATCGGGAGTACATGGAGCGGCAGCGGCGGCTACTAGAAGAGGAGGATGGGCGGCGGCGGCGGCGGCGGGTAGTTCTGCGGGGAAGCCGGAGCGAAGACGACGTGGGTCTAGAAAGAGACAACAGCAAGCGTTGGACGTCGCGGTGTGGGAATCGGTGTGACGATGTCGTCATCACAACGAAAGATAACGGACATCGTCGGCAGCTTAATCATCGCGGTTATCACTCTCTATACGTGTATAATAATCATCTTTCATTGGTCGTCGTCGTCGTTGCCATCATGGTGTCCAGGTGGAGTCGTCGTCGTCCAAAACGAAAGCTTATTCGACACCACCAACGAAACGACGACGACGACAAACTGAATGAACTCTACTTCGATCCGAAACGGGCGGGAAGTTACGGCGTCGTCGACGCCTTGCACCAGGCGTCGAAGGTCGTCCGACGACGAACGGTCGTCGAGAAGAGGCTAGCGGCGCAGGACGCCTATACCATACACAAACCGGTTAAACGACATTTCGAACGACGTTGCGTAATCGCGGGCGGTCGAAACCAGCAGTGGCAAGCCGATCTGGTCGACTTGGCTAGGTTGAAAAAACACAACGACGGTATAACATTCCTTTTGACGGTCATCGACGTCTTTTCGAAGCGGGCGTGGTGCATTCCATTGAAGAGTAAGTCCGGCCCGTCGCTCGTCGCGGCCTTCGAACATCTGCTGAGCGGCACGCAGCCACCGCCGAACGCGATGCAGACCGATAAGGGGACCGAGTTTCTGAACCGACCCCTGCAAACGTTCCTAAAGAGTCGCGGCGTTACTCATTTCGTGACGCATAACGAGGAGACTAAAGCGAGCGTCGTGGAACGATTCAATCGGACTTTGAAGACGCGCATGTGGCGTTATTTTAGGAAACACGAGACGCTGCGCTTCGTAGAGGCGTTACCGGATTTCGTGCATTCGTACAACAACGCCTACCACCGAAGCATCGGTAGGACGCCGGTGAGCGTCGACGCGACGAATCAGGAGACCGTATGGCAACGACTGTACGGCGGCAACGTCGACCGGCGGCAAAAACCGAAACTGCGCGAGGGAGATCGCGTACGTATCAGTAAGACGAGGGGTCAATTAAAAAAGGATACATGGCTAACTAGAGCGAGGAACTCGTCACCGTCGTAGAGGCGCACCCGTCCTAGCCGCTCGTTTATCGCCTGAAGGACGACGCCGGGACGCCGGTAGAGGGCACCTTCTACGAACCGGAACTACAACGCGTAGTCGATCCGAAGGACAAACTGTATCGCATGGAGGCGGTTCTACAGCGTCGTCATCGTCGTCGTCCACGAACCCGTTCCATGGCGGCTCTGCGGTAACGAATGTCCTAAAGCCGAAATAGTATTCCTCTGTCAGGTCGTCGTCCTGTACTTCGTCATCGCCGTTAGTATATACAATCTGACGAGAGGTCAAGGCGACTCCAACCTGTGGACGGCGCTGTTGAGCAGCTGTCTCGGTTACCTGCTCCCGAGTCCGTCTATGAGTGGTGGTGGTCGACGACGACGCGACGACGATGGCGGTATCGTATGACTTTTACCTGACGCTACCGAGCAACGCGTCTATGAAGCGGCACCCCGAAAATAAGTTGACGCACTACATCACGTTTCGACCTGTCGTGGGAGTGGGATTGCGGACTGGTGACGCTACAGTATCCGCACACGTGGTACAACGTGAGAAAGGAGGACGCCTACTTCTTCCTGTCTTGTCCGCTGGGCGAACCGGATACTTACACGACCGTAGACGGTGTCATGCTATACCGACAGGGTACGATTACTCACGGTTTCTACAACACCGTTTACGGGCTGCTGCGCCAGATCAACGAGCAGCTAATGAAATTGTGCACCGATCAGGTCAAGGCGCGTCTAAAGTTCAGCGACGTCTCTAACCGAATGACGCTGCATATGTCGCCGGGTGTCACCTTTACCCTACCTCATACGAGCCGTCTGAAGAGAGTGCTAGGTTTCCATAACAACGTTATCACGAGTCCCCCGATGATGGGCCCCGAGCCGGGAAGCGGCGTCGATATCGAGAACAGCCCTGTCGCGTACACGTACGCGTACGAAGGTCACAATACGGTGGATATGAAGGCGGGCGTCGACAACCTGTACGTGTACACGGATCTCGTGGCATCGCGCGTCGTCGGTGACGTGTACACGCCGCTCCTTCGAAACATCGCCGTCTTCGGTACGAACTGCAGCGTTATTTCGGAAACGTTCGACCGCGTCCAATACGTGAAGCTGCTGCGGCATCAATTCGATACGATCGAGGTCGATATAAGAGACGATCTCGGTCAACCGATACCATTCGAGCGGGGAATGCTAGTGGCGACGCTTCACATCAGACGCTGTAAATCGAGATTGTTTTAACGATGCCGAATCCGTACGAGGACTACTACGTTCGACAGGTCGGCGGTCACCTGCCTGTCTTCGTCGGTGGTCGGGGGCAGCGAGGACACGGTCTGGGGAATCTCTTCGGGAGCGTGCTTCGAAGCGCCATGCCGCTTTTCAAGAGAGGCGCCGTGGCATTGGGAAAACGTGCGCTCAAAACCGGCGTGCGCGTGGCGCGGGACGTCGTCGCCGGCGGCCATCTGAAAGCGTCGGTAAAACGACGCGCGAAGGAGACCGGCGTCGATCTGTTCGACGGCCTATTGAATTCGGCGGCGCCGGCGAAGAAGAAGAAAAAAGTGCAGCAACGCGCCGCTATAAAGTGTCCGCGCCGAGCGGCGACGACCGTCAATAGACGGAAGAGACGGCGTCCACCGGACGATATATTCGACGAGTAATGGCGTTATGAAAATAGCTGCGCATCGTGCGAGGGCGTGAAGGCCGAACTGGACCTGTTCAGCGGGATGGTGACGCAGACGAGCATCGAGAGCTGTCAGAGGACCGTCTACCAACCGCGGACGACTCTCGACGCCGGCGGCCCTATCGAGTTCTACATCCCGGGTTCGGGCAACGACTATACGGACCTGGCGAGCTTTCAAGTGCATGTCCGCTTCAAAGTGATTCAGGGGGACGGTACCAATCTGGGGGCCGGCGCCAACGTGGCCCCGGTCAACAATTTCCTGCATTCGATGTTCATTCAAATCGAAGTGTCGCTGAACGGCACGCTCGTGACGCCGTCGACTAATACGTACGCGTACCGGGCCTACCTCGAGACCCTGCTGAGTTACGGTAGCGACGCGAAACAATCACATCTCACGGGGTCGTTGTGGTAAAAAGACACCGCCGGACACATGAACGCGCGTGGGGACGACAACACCGGGTTCGTAACGCGGCGCAACCTCACGGCGGCTAGCGACGAGGTGGAGAAGATGGGACACCTGCACGTCGATGCGTTTATGCTAAACCGCCAACTACCGAACGACGTCGACACGAAAATACGCATGGTGCGCTCGAAGGACGCCATCGCGATCATGGGCCGGGCAGCCGCGCCGGGGTGCCGTATTGATTTGCCTGTACGTACGAAAAGTGAAGTTGACCCCGGAAGTCCAGATGGGTCATATCAAAGCGTGGGGTTTTGGAACGGCTAAGTTCCCGATGCGCCGCGCCGACTGCAAGTCGTTCTCGATAACGGCGGGAACGCTGTCGCACTCGCACGATAACTTGTACATGGGTGCGATTCCGAAACGCCTAATCCTGATGATGATCGACAACGCCGCCTATAACGGAGACTACACTAGAAATCCGTTCGACGCGCGGCACAACGACATAAACTTCCTCACGTTCGTCGTCGACGGACGTCAGGTGCCGAGCAATCCGCTGCAGACGGACTTCCCGCGAATCCAGTAGGTCCGAAGCTACATGAATCTCTTCGAGGCCACTGGAAAGCGGGGCGAGGACGAGGGGAACGACATATCGCGCACGGACTTCGGCGCCGACTACACCGTCTTCGGTTTCGACCTGACGCCCGACTGTTGCGACGGGGACCATTTCAACGTCGTGCGACAGGGGACCGTGGGCGCTGAAATGCACTTCGGGACGCCGCTACCCCGACCGGTGAACGTCGTCGTGTACGCGGAATTCGAGACGGTGATGGAGATCGACATGAACCAGAACGTCGTGTACGACTGGTAACGATGGATACGTTCCAACTGACGCGTCGCCTGGAATGCGATGCGTACGCTAAACTCTTCGTCGTCGGCGTCGTGCCTAAAGACGAACTACTACTTACCACAACCACCACTTACCCGACGGCCTTCGTGTGCAACACCGACGACGGCGGCGAGCCGGGGGAGCACTGGGTGGCCGTCTACGTGGACGTCGACCGGCGAGGCGAGTACTTCGTTGTGGACAATATTGCGACGCCTACCTTCTCCGATGTCGCGGTATGCCGTTGACGACGTTCCAGACCCTATTCGGCACCAATCGGGTGGCTAATGACTGTCTCCTATTCGATTGGCTAAAACCATTGCATAATTAACGCTTCGCTTCGCTTTTACGTGTATAGTATTAATAAAAAAACGATGATAAAAATGTGCGCAATTGTTTTTTATTACCCTACCTACATACATTCGAACGACACGGATGTGACGCGTCGCCTCGAATCGACGTCACGCCAGCCTCGTGGTGACGCGCGAAGATGATCGACGGGCCGCCGACGATCTGCGACTGCAGCAGGCGGTGCAGGTCTTTGTTGGGTTCCTTGAACAGCGAGAAATGGATTGACGGCGGTAGGTCGTTGAATAGGTACAACAACGTCAACCCCGGTACGCTGATGGCGTCCTTGAACATGTCGATGCGCCGGCGCCGATAGAAGGCGAACTGCCGCTCGACGGCCTCGAGAAACGGCACCACGTCTCGATTATTATACCACGTCAGAAAATCGCGCATCGTCGTCATGCGCTCGTCACGCCACGCCGTCGCGCAAATCTCGTACGCCTCCGCGGAGATTCCCTCTCGTTTAAGGTGGCTGTAGAAAGGTTCGCGCGGCGGTAGGGCGGTCTCGTCCAGGCGCGTCAACGCGTCGATATATTCGTACGGAAAGTACCCCTTCGTCGCCGCGCAGCCGTACGCTTTCAAAAAGCGATCGTAGCTAACACCGGGCGCGAGGTAATTGGTTATATTGAGGAACTTCAACGTCGACGTCGTCAGGCACATGTAATTGTTCTGCCGTTTAATGGTAAACGCCGAAGACGTGTGCTGCGCGTCGCCGGTTATGAGCAGTGGGGTCAAGTACTTTTTGACGACATTCAGATCGTACTTACCGGAATTGAATCCCAGTATTGGCATTTGACGAAGGTGCGTCCACAGGCGGTCGGCGAGTGCGGCGTACGGTGACGGGTCGTCGTCGTCGCCGCAATGCCGTCGCCAGGCGACGTCGAGCGCGTCGAGCGCTTCGAAGGTCGCATCGTAGCGGGGGCGTAGAGCCGCGCACGCCGCCGCGCTCACGGCTTCCAGGTCGTCGATGAGGCGGCACGCGAGTTCGGCCGAATCACCGGTCGTGACGTAACATCGCGCCGCTTCGTGGCCGGGGACGTTCGACGCGACGCTCACGCTGAGCAGTTCGTGTCGCGCTAGCCACCGGCATTTGTCGGTTTCCAACGGCAGATCGTTATCGGCGAAATAACATTCAAAATCGAACGTCGCGCGGTTCGGATAGGAGCTCAGGTTGTCGTCGCAGACGTCGACTCCTTCGTCGTCGAGCCGCTGAAATACGGACGGCGTCGGTCGGTAGACGCCTCCGGGAAACACGTGACGAACGCCACCTTCGCATGTCGCTTCGTGACGTCGTAACTCCCGCGGGATCCGCCTGAGGGCGTTGCGGCATTTTCCGCACTTGTACGTTTTCGCGTACGAGCGAAGATCGACTATGTACGAGTAGTGCGTCTCGTACACGTTGACGTTCAGGGTCGTGGGGTGCGCTTCGAGCGACCGACGGACTAGTTCGGCGCGACGGTTCGGCGTCAATCGATAGACGATTACGTTGATGCCGAAAACCGTCTCCACGCGTTCCAGTTCTTTCAGGCGGACACGGTTCGAGGCCGTCGTGCGCGTGACGCGGCAATAGCGCGCGTGCAGTCGTTTATCGATTTTCGTTAAACGGGTCGTATCGATTTTGCCACCGTTCCGCGTTTCGCGTCGTCGACTGCCTTGCAGGTGGAGGCCGATGCACCGGAAGAGGCATAGATGATCGTCGTAGGGCGTGCCTCGACGATCTTTCGTCAACGCCGCGACGGACCTGTTGTGGCGCACGTAGACGGGGAGCTCGACGCCAACGAACCCGATAGGATGGTCGATGATGGCGTTCACGAAGTAGGTGGCGTTCGTTACGAGCTCGACGACCCACCCCGTGTCGGGAAGCTGCGCGATGACGTACTGAAGCACGTCGGTCGTGCGCACGACGTCGAGGAATCGTTCGAACGAACGGCTATCGGTAACGAGGGCGGGGGTTTCGAGGAGACGGCCGCAGCAGTTACACGAAGAATTAAAATATCGGTAACATTGTGGCGCAATACGAAACCGTAGCTCACGTTAATTTTAAATGAATTCGTTTGCCCTCGAAACATAGCCCTCAGACGCGGTTCGAGCACCCGCGTAGTCGTACAGGCGGTCATGCGATAGTTGTAGCGGGACTGCACGACACCGCGCGCTACCGACGTCTCCATGCTACGTCGGTGTTCGTCCACGATGCGCTGTAGAGCGTCGGCTGGTGGTTCATTACTACTACTACCAGGCGATGGCGCCACCACCCGACGGCCGCACCGTTCCTTCAGGTGTCGTAGCATAGCGGCCCGCGTAGTGTACGTCGCGCCGCATTTCGGGAACTCTCGTCGTTTTACGCATAGCGCGTCGTCGCCGCATCGTTTCGCGCTCTTCGCGTGTCGCTCTAACGTCGACTGTTTCGCGAAATAACTCCCGCATTTCGGACATTGCCAACTAGTAGGCGGCGGCGGCGGCATTCTGTGCTGCTACTTTTTCGAGCACCGCTACTTATAACAGGGGTGGTGGGGTGGTGGTGGTGGTGTTGGTGATGCCCTAGCGGGGGCAGTGGTGGGGGACTGCGTGTGGCGTTTTGTTTTGTAACTCGGAGACGGAAATTACATTTTCAAAGTTTTATTAAGGTGATGGGGGTTGTGATGCCATAGCGGGGGACTGCGTGTGGTGTTTTTTGTTTTGTAACTCGGAAACGGAAAGTACATTTTCAACGGTTTATTAAGCAGCGCCATCGTACAACATTCAAAACAACGGCGTTCTTCCTACAAAGCAGCATAAGCAAATGTTCAAATCTTAAAACAAAATCAGATTCTAGCACTATTCATTGTTCGAGACCGCTCCTGCGCTGGACGTACGTATGTACGGATGGCTCCAGCAGAATGCGGTTGATCTAGTCGCGCCAGTCCGTGCCTAGTAGCCAGTCCGACAAGAACTGGACCAGATACATTTCCCCCGCACGACCCGTTTGCTGCTGACCGGTTGTCGCCGCCTTATCGTGCAGTAGTAGCACAAGACGCGTGAAGCTCGGTATCAGCGACCGACGCAGAAACAGTATCAACATGGCGTTGAAGTGACGCGTTACGATCCCCACCGCGTCGTCGTAGCGCTGTGCGTACACGCGGTTCGGACGACCCGCACGATAGCCGGCCATATGTTCGTACGGACAGCCCTCATTCGGCTCGCATACGCCGCAATTATCGCGCGCCCTCTCCAGTACAAGCTCACCGAGGCACTCGGCGGGGATGGCCATTGCGTGCCGCTTGTAACGACAGGTCAACTGGCCCCGGCCCGGCGCGACGAGTTGTTGTTGTATCACTTCCGTCGGTGGGCTCCAACACGGAGCGCACGTCGGCCCAATCGAGTACAGGATTTCGTACGTCGGTGGCGGCGCTCGAGTCGCTTCGAGGTATTGGCGCGTGGATGTATCGGATACACCAAGCGCCTCCTCTACGATGGCGTCCAACACGCTTGCGTCACGCACGCCGCCCTACAGCACAGAAAGCATGTCCTAGTCTTTACGTTCAGCGACCACCGTCAGCAAAGCGTCTACGAACTCTCGCATACATTCACGCCTGGTGCGCCGCCGCACTTCCTACAACACATTATTATGATTAGTCCGCATGATCGTTTTTTCGACCTTCCTCCGCCTCCGCCACTCCATGCTCCAGCAGTGTTCTTACGAACGCGGCAACCTCGTCGTACCTCGCACGCATCCTTTCGTTGTTAGCTGACATATTCAGCAGTACTTGGCGCACCTCCTACAGCATATAAACACAACTGGTAGTTACGAAGACTACTAAATAAGTTTGCATCGAAGGCTAGCCAAAAGGCCCTTATGTAATTTTCGGCCGTCTCGCGTAGTAGTAGCTCGGCCTCCTCACTTGTTGTACGTCTCCGCGTCAGCAAATCTACCAGTATCGGGTACTCTTCCTTCTACACAAACAACAACAACAACACATCAGTCGTCGTATCTCTTCCGTGTGCGCACAGTATACGACGGCTCCTCGTTCCAAGTCGTCTTAAGCACGCTAAGCTCCACTTCCGTGGCGGTTAATTTCAGCACGGTATCGCGAAGTGGTTCCTCGCTCAACTCCTCCAAGTAGGCGGCCCGGTACTCGACGAGATTAGCCATTTGCGTGTCAAATAGAGTGATCCAAATCTCATCGTCCTCTTCATCACCATCCTTCACCATCACATGCAACGCGAAGAAATTCTTCGCGGTACCCTGCTCACCGTGCGTTCGACATATCATAGGCCCGTCTTTGCTTTTCTGATACATCTTTCGCCGACACCGGGAGCATCCCAAATACGTACACTTCTCTTTGTACGATACAGCGTCAATCATAACGGGCTTCTTAATTTTATACACGCCATTTTCGGCACACTGTAGATCCCTCAGACTCACCACTGTAGCCCGTGTCGACGCCTCGCCGCCGCATTCTCTGTCGAGCGATGCGCTGCGCGATACGACCGGCTGGTCTGCTGCCGCCTCGACGCTCCCCAAGGCCTCTTCAACGCCTCGCTTACGACCCGCTACCAGCGGCGCCGCGATGACTACCATGGATCTCTTAGGAGACGCCCCCGTTGCTGCAGCTTATCCTGCTGCTGCTGCCGGCTGCTGCTGACTGCTTGCCGCCTTCAAACTCTGTTTGCGCATTGTCTTCGGCTTTTTCGGCGTTGTCTCATGATTATCGGCCATTATCGTGGAAGAACGTCTGCTGCTGAAACAATACGTTATACCCTTGGCGTTATACAACATAGCATTTTCTCAACCGTTTTATACACTTTACAACATATGACGCATTCGCACTTAACACATACGCCGAATAACTGCCTAGTCTAAGGTTCTCTTACAAAATAACGCGCATGCGTACTTAACGCATACGACGCATAACTGCCTAGTATACCGAAGTGTTTGCTTTAGAAAAAAACTTAGCGGTCATGCCAGTACATTCATCGTCAAATATGTATTTACATCGAATTTCTCTAATATCACTACACCACACGATTCCTGACCCCTAACTAATCATATACAACACTTACTTTCACTTACATTAGTTTCGTTTTGTTCACACTGCTAAATTTTAAACGCACAGCGCCTAATAGCCAGCTAGGCGGCCGCGCTAGGTTCATAATCCACCGGTCGCTTATCGCAGCAACACTGCTGCTGCATAGGGTACGGCGGGGCATCCTCATAGGGCTGACGGGGCTACTCTGCACACATTGGTTTCATCGCGGTTATATACTCGCTATATATACGCTTCATTGCTTACGTAAGCACACGCTAGGTATGTCGTTTATCGCTAGGGAGAATACTAAAATAATCACGACGCTCACCGCTAGGTGGCACCTCAAATGTACTTAGAGAGGGGTAATCCATCACGTTTTTTGTAAGTAGGTTCCCGAAAACGTTTAGTGTCACAAAAGCCTTTGATCTTTTTTATAAGTAGGTTCCCGAAAACGTTTAGGGGTCATAACAACTTTTTTCATGTATAGAGTTTTGCATAACGGTCACCAAAGGTGATGTGCACGGGCCTCCAAAGAGCCTCTATACTGCTCATGGCGTTAGGGAGCTATGGTGGATAAGCAAGTTTGTAAAGGTAAGTTTTTAAATGACGACGGAATTTTGTAATATTTTCAACTGATCTAACACTAAGGTGAAGCATATTCCAAAGAGTTGGTGCAGCAACAGAAAAAGCGCTAGTTCCAATGTTGGTGTTGATTCTAGGAACAACAGTATAGGTCAGAAATAGATTATCGAAGCTGGATACGTTTTCTTACAGGAGTAAGCAGTGGATGCAAATAAGATGGTTCCTTACTGGACAGTGCCTGGTATGTAATGGGAGAGATCTTAAATATAATACGATATCATACAGGAAGCCAATGCAAAATCTTCAAAAGTGCTACAGAGCGAGAAAAACTAGGAGATCTTGTAACTGCCATTGTTATTGTTTTGTAATATCCTTGCCAGCGATATTGTAAAGGGGGAATTACAATAGTCAAGTCTGCTGCTAAAAAGCGCTGTTCCAATAGTTTCAGCAACAGAAAATGACATATGGCGAATATGGCAAAGATCACGAATATGATAAAAACAGCAGCAACACGTTTGAGATATGTGTTGTCAGAAATTGAATTTACTATTAAAGATCACGCCTAGATTCTTCACCGAGTTTGTTGGCGTGATGTTTTGATTTAAGGTGCGCGTAGGGAAACAAACATTAAGTTTACTACACTGCATTGGAGTACCAACATTGATCATTTCAGTTGTATTTGCATTTAATTTCAACTTGCTGTCACTCACAAGATATCTTGGAGGCAATCACTAAGTTTGTTAAGGGAGCGATTTGTATCCGGGTTAGCCAACGAAATGTAGATCTGAATATCATCAGCATAAAGATGATGATCCAAGTTGTCTTTGTATAACACAGCTTAGTGGCGTTGTGTAAAGAGTAAAAAGCAAAGACCTAAGAACAGAACTCTGTGGAACACAAAATAAGCAGTGCAACCGAAAAGCAGTTCCCAATCTCTATACTTTGCAATCGCATGGCGACAATAGATTAAGGTCATGTGGGCAAAGTGGCTCCTAACTTTGTTTAATTATTCGGTTATGAACGTTAGCGTTGAGCAAACACTGGGTTCAATCACTCCCGTATACAAGAGTGAACAGTACTATGTCGAAAAAAACTAAGAAAAGGCTGAGTGACGAGGAGTGAATGTTATGATCAGGTGAGCGAAGAAAACGCGGCCGCAAGTGCTCATGAACATGGCGGCGTTACAATAGATGAACTACACAAAATGATCCAAAGTGACGTAGTAGATCACCTGAGCGATATACGTTGACAATATGGTGCAATTGCAGAAAGAGTGGACGCCATTGAGGCGTATTGTGAATCCAAAGCTGCCTCGATTAAAGAGAGCAGGGACAAAACCGATGAGTTACAGAAGTCGCTCAAAGTAACAACGAAACGAGAAATGGAATCGATGGCAAGGATGACTATTTATCAGCAGAGAATTAACTAAGAAGATGACGTGAGTGGGGTATTATAGTGTTTGGTGTCGATGAATCCAAGGGTGAGGGTGTCAAGAAAACCCTCCCTAAAGATGTGCTCCTCAAACACAGCCTTGGTGGCATAGTCAGTAGTATATAAGGGATGCTCGGACCCAAATGTATCGAAAGATCAAAGGATTTTGCGACGTAAAACACTAATACATAAATAAATAAATAAAAGGTCACCGCTTTTTTACTAATTAATTAATTAATTATCATTCCAAAAATCAAAGGATTGTTTATACAAAAAATGTCAAAAATATCAAAAGTTGTTACTAAATAACTAATTAACACATTAATTAAATGAACAATTAACGTTCTGTTATTCCTGATATATAAAACAATGTTCAACACTTAGTGGGACGTGTGGTGTTTTGTTATATCAACTGCCTCGACTATTGTATATGTTTACAAATGGTTCCTCGACTATTGTTCATGTTGGCTAATGGTGCCTCGGCTAATGTTTATGTTGGCTAATGGTGCCTCGGCTATTGTTTATGTTTGCTAATGGTGCCTCGGCTATTGTTTATGTTGGCTAATTGTGCCTCGGCTATTGTTTATGTTTGCCAATGGTTCCTCGACTATTGTTTACGCCAGCTAATGGCACTGTATGATGTGATGGACAATTGCCAGAATAGTCTGGCAATTGTGTTTACTATCAAGGCTGTGTAAAGTAAGCCTATAAACGACAGGGAATACAAACAGTATTTGGTATTTTGTTTAATCAGACTCACTTACCGTCACTGTAGCGGGGCTGTCAGGTAGGAATCCGACTGTGCTGTGTTGTTCTAAAAGACTGCTGCTGAATCATTGTTTTTGAGAGCTCGGAACTATGCCTCTATATACTTATCCCAGCGGTGTTGTATGATTATAATGCATGCCTACTGGAGTTATTAAAAGTATGATATTGTCAAGCCTGCTGAGTCACGTCTAATGAGATGACGTAGCATCCCCGTCACGTCACGCATACTGCTGTTTTGAGACCGCCCCGACTGAACGAGATACGCCATGTATGCTAGGCTACTAAACGTCACACCGCTGTTATTTAGTTCCCCCGTCCAAAGGGCGTTTACGCCGACCAGCTAAGAACTTGTATGGTTTAACGGTGCTGGCACATTCTAAACGGCGGGTTTAAAACGACAAACAGAAGGGTGATATTCAAGCCCAGTACGCATACGTTTTGGAGGTAGGTAACAAACGAAGGTACATACACTTTCTTTATTTATTTCAAAAAATATGGAATCGGTATAATATTAAACAAAATAGTACGTGATGCAAATATTGGATAACGTGAACATGCATTGTATAACCTAGTTGATCTCGGAGGCGCAGCTTTCGTAGTTGCTGTCGTCCTCCCACGCATCTTCTACCCAGTTCTCTTTGTCGCCCCTGGGATCGGGTATTGCTTCCTAAGGATGAAAGTGATCGTACAGTCCCACCATCACGTGATAATATGATATGGTGATATGAAGGAACTGGTCATAGTCTCTGAAACAAGAGGGTAACAAGAGGCTTAGAACGGGTTATGAAATAGGAGGAGATATGTACCACTTCTATAATACCTGGTCATTGCTCAGACCCGGGCAAAGCAGGGGTAAAAGACTCTATTATAACACCGGGTATCCAATCAACTAATTATATAGGTTTCTGAACTATACTAAGTTGACAATTGTGATTAATCAGATTAATTGTGATTAATCAGATTAATTGTGATTAATCAGATTAATTGTGGTTAATCAGATTAATTGTTAAATAACTACCCTTTGCTAAAATTTGCCGACCTTCCTTGTCATTATCATTTTTAGCAGTAAACCGAGGTAATAGAAAACCAACATCGCGGTGATATGCAACATTTAACAATGAGCGTGTTGTTACGGAGTGTCAGGAGACACTCGGAATGACCGTGCTCGCTGTCACGTTGCCTGAAGGAGACGGGCGGGGAGTCAAAGTGCGTTCTCGGTGTCACGTAGAAATGATCGTCAGGTGGATGTGATTGACAAGTACGTGCCCGAGGGTTAACTAGTCAAAAGAGGGGCATAAACCGGTTAAAAATCATAATTATACTATACACAATAGGGGAGTTGTATAGAATCTTTTGGTACGGTTATTTAGGAATATAAAGAATTTCTGACGGCGAACCAACCCACCAAAGAGAAACGCACTAAGTGTGAACTTTTTTATCAATTCAATTATGACCGCTAGGTAATGACCGTGCTTGCCGAAGACCACGACCTGATCAAAAGTCCTCAACGCACGCTTGTGGGGAGTTTATTCGGCAGTAGAATCCACCTCGCCACGCCGATGCGGCGATGGTACCTAGTGTACTGGCTCGTCGTCGATCTCGTTTACCAGAACGTCGAGTATGATCCGAAGAGACTTGGTTTCTTCGGCCCGGCGCGAAGGGGCCGCATACCCCGACAAGGCCATCGTCGCAGACACCATGAAACTATTGGGAATAGTGGCTACGGTCGCGCGATCACACAGGTCGACCGGCACCGGGATGTCAAGTACTGCACGAACGTCGTTGTGTCGACCCTGATCAACGACCGCCGCTTCCGGCAACTCGACGTCTGCGTCCACGACCTAATGTACGAGGTGCAGCTGAACAAGAAAACCGTGACTTAAAATCTACCCGTCCAGACAGACTTCTTTCTTTACAAGTACGCCAAGCTAAGAATACTGGAATGATCCTACGGCTTCATCGACGCGTACGTACCCCGACCGCTCTCCGTGTACTGCGGTATAGATACAGATAACGCCTTTCTCGAACTCGCCGGCCCGCACGTCGACGACCTCGTGGACCCCTCCAAGCGCGAACACTACTTCCGTCACAGAGGGACATAGCTTCCTGTCGGAACGCTGCGACGCTCAAGAGGAAGCCTACGTACAGTGTTGGCTCGCTGGACGACCGTGGGTCATAGCCGACAAGAAGTGCTACGCGGCACTTCGTACGTACGATAACGAGAACGCCAGTCTTTTCAAGGAGGAGTGGTCCGATCAAGGGATGATCGCTCGCTGAAGCAAAACATACTACTGTTTCGGCTCGGTTGACAAGTGCAGCACGAAGGGATTGAGCAAGCAACAGAACGACAAAGACACCTTCCTCGCCGTGCTGATGGAACGTCGGAACGGTAGCGGCCGGAACCGGTGCTTTCAAGTGGAAGTTTCGAACGTGCTCACGTACATCCAAGAGTGAGCCACGCTCACGTACTTCTACGCCAAGCGCCGCTTGCTCGACGACTGGATCATCACGGCCCCTCTATTCGTGCAAGAGGACCCAACGACGAGAGATTAGCGTTCCCCGTCCACCTTGCTGTCGAAGAAGGACTATACGAGACTAGCGCCCGTATTATCTGTTTGGCTGTTTGTTGTAACGAGCTAACAGTGCTAATCAACCGTACTTATCGGTTTTCCTTTGTTATGCCATTTCAGAATGAATATTTCTTATCTTAGCTTAAGTAGTTCTTAATGGAATAGTGCTAATAAGCGCTATTTTATATGTGTTACGTATATATTATGTATATGTATAAAGACCTCGTTCTCTTATGTTGTACGCTCTGTAATCTTGAATAAAACGTTGGAAACGTGTATTCCTACTGATTAATTTAGCTTGCCGTTAGGCTGCGACACCCCACACCTTTACCACAATCCAGTCCCACGGCTATCAAACCACATACTATTCCTATCTATTCATTTATATTGCCGGTAGGTGGCGACACCCACTCCTTTCCCACATAATCTGCGTATCGGACTGATTTATCTATACCGATCGCTACCACGTGACTTGTACAGTGAAGTTCGCGGGCTAAGCTGACACCTACCACAACAACGTCAGTGTTGACATTTTAAATTATTTTTTCCCTATTCGACTTTATTCGGTGCGCTTAAAAGCATCCTAGTGGTAGCCTGTTTGTGAATACACGGTGACAGCCAGTCCAAGTTAATTGCTTAGAGCACAGCACATCTTCTCCAAGTGTTACCACCACCTTGCCAGGAAATGTTTAGGCAGTCACTCGTTCACACAGCAGTTGAAATGGTTTTGTCTTATTGTTTTGCGTTCTAAGGAACTATAACCAGTGTGCACTGTGCAGGTAACGTCTTTCGTCTGTATGTGCCCATCCTTCTTTTCTTCCTTGTTGTGGCCTTGAGGCAGCCAAAAAGTAAGAAGGCTAGAGGATGTTAAGGAGCTATGTGTCGTCAATGGTGATTACGTGAGCTTCCTTTGCTGGCACAGTCATTGTGATACACCAGATCGTCTAGGCACTGAAACTGTTCAGATTTTGTACCGATTATCGTGGTGTCGTTGTTTGACTGTGACCGTGACTAATTATCATACCAGGAAAAACACCGAGGCCAATTCTGCAAATATGGCAAGCGAAACATATTGTTGAAAACAACTTACGGTCATGTTTCATGACAACAGCTGTTGTTGTGCTGTCATGATTTGGTATTGACAACTTAACGTAGGTAGATATTGACTGTGAAATACTAAAATATGGTTTATTTTGTACGGGTATTGACTTATGGCTAGTGCTTACGCAATAGTGTGAATGTACAGGGGAGGAGGCACAGGGTCAGATTGTCAAAGAACGGGGGAACATTACATTAGAGTTAGGGTAGACAGGTACAATAGTTGAATCTAATATGTAATGATTATAGAATGGTAGACAGCTTTATATGAATAGGAACTGTGGTGTGGGTGGAGACTTATGTAGAATAATTTCACAACGTAATGGAATGTCGCTATAATGAGGATTTACATACATGTATTACCTACGGGGCGGTGTAAAGTCAGTATCGGCAGAGGTCATATGACAGATGAGAAGGATATTGTAACCAAATATTATTACTGTGTGTTTATCAAACCAAAACAGAGAAGTCATACCAAGCGTTTGCGTAAATAGACAAGAAGTCTTACATCTATACCCATTCTAAAGAGAATGCTGGAGGTATGTAAAATACATGTCCTGTGTGCACCTGAGTGAATGTCATCGTATTGATACTGTATTGGTTATCTGGTTTATATTGTTAAGGTTGAAAAAGGGTGTGGCCGAGGATAAATTAACCTTGTTTAGTGCGACAGTACTGTTGTCGCGCATATTATACCGGATAGTGGATCATCGCTTAGTTATGCGATTGTTATGTAGTAATGATAGTCGAATGTGGATTGTAATATTGTTGTTTGTAACGGATGCTATTCACAGGTGCATAGATTTATAAAACGTGGACTATTTTTGGCGGTGGGACTGTTTGGTGAAGACAAATTGAATAGTTTGCTCAGACATGTATACGTCGAAGATATATATATATATATATATATATATATATATATATATATATATATATATATAGGTATTATGATTGTGTTTTGTTTTGATGGAAATAACATATATTCTGAGGCGTGTATCGTTCACACCAATTCCTACTCAATGGTTACCATTGTGTAGGAATATTGTATTATTGTAGTTATCATTTATTGTAGTGTCGGTCAGAGCAACATCTACACGTTTGTTCGTGAGGCCGAGATACCTATAGCGATGTTATACGCGAATAGGCGGTATCAGCGTCATGATTGAATTCCTGTGAGAAGAGGGAAGTTCCCTCAAATTGAATTGAATCGACTTATATTTACATTACGATGGCCTCGAATGTAGTAGTACCCAGACTTGTCATTATTGTGATCGCAGAAGGGTGTATTTGTTTGTCATGATTGTTTGTGCTGACTATGGTGGAGGGATTTGTTACAATTTGTATATATAAGTGTTAACTTGGAAGAGATGTTTTATATGTTTTTATCCTGTCGATGATAAGAGTGTGACTGAGGCTGACGAGTCTCAATAAGTAGTATTTTAAATGGGGTATGAGAAGTTAATATTCTCCCTAAGGTGATTTATGAATATTAATTTTTTGTATTCTGTGGGGGTGAATAAAGTATGGAAATCTGTACCTTGCCTTGATATTTCTGTCGCGTTTTACACTATCCCTGAATCGAAATATATATATATACAAGTTCGCTTCACCTGGCGGATTTTGACATGTGCGTACATGTGAATAATTTCATTTTTTAAGATATCGACTGAAGAAATACAATACGTTGGCATTCTCCATAATTTTCCCCACCGGTATCCGAGAAAGGATTGACCACCTCCCTCGTAGTCATGACCACATATCTGGCGGATGTGGCTGACATTCAGATGTTTTTGCATACCGCGGATAGTGTCGATCAAACGAAGAAAAAAAGAACATCTTCATAATACCTTTTGACACTGGGGTTGTTGTGCTAGCCGTCAGCTTTGCTCGCGAACTTGGCTGAGAAAGTATTGTTGTAGCAATCGGTATAGAGAAATCATTCCGATATCCCAATGATTGGATGTGGATCTGACCATGACGTGTGAACCGTTTGCAAATCCTTCTTGCGTATTTACGAGGGTAACTATCACCACAAATCAATCAGACAAAGCTTCAAGTGACTTTTTCGTGGTATCACACTGGGGAATATCTGGCGGCCACATGATGTACTGAAAATGGAGGGTATGAAAGTCGAAGAAGGATAACAGCAACATATTTGACATCGTCGCACCTGAAAACCTTTAGTTGGACATCAACATTATGGGAATAGGTGATATAGTTCTTGTGATATCGGGATACTAAGCGTTGATAGGCGTCATCTTTAAAGACGGAGGACATTTGAATGCCGGTGAAAGTCTAAAGTAACATATTTATAATCATCGTACCTGTAAACCTATATTTTGACATCAACGTTATTGCGCTAGGTAGTTCTTTAGCGATAGCGATAATTGGATTTGACGGGCGCCATCTTTAAAAATGATGGATATATGAATATCAACAAAGGTCACGTGTAACACATTTGAAATCACTGAACACAATTCTATGTCGCCGCCATAATAATTGGTTTAGGGGGGTCCCTCCTTCTAGCGCAGGCATAGTGCGGACAAATTCAAAAGGTTTAGGGGGCACGTGCCCCAGGCCACCTGGAGCTACCTATTTATTTTAATAGCACACCGGAGAGGAATCAGACGTTGTGGGTAAACAAGAATCTGTTTCCCACATAGGACGGGGGGTTGGTAGTGCAATGAGAGATAAGGAGACCTTTAATAGGTCGACAGGACGGAATGCGACAGGAGTTACAGAAATTGGATGCTACTGACGACTGAAGGAAACAGAAAAAGTAATAAAATATTATCATGTTCCCTTTGCAGGGTGTGTTAGGGTATTGAAGAAGATTCGTAACAAAGAACATCACGGAGGCGAAGTGTGGTCGAACGCGTAAACACTGAAGAAGTACGAAGAGGGGTGCATGCAAGTTATAAGAGGTTGTGTGGCTGTAGACTTCCTAAACGGACATTGCCGAATACATTACAAATACGACCACAGGAAGTTAGCTGAAGCTTACCGTAACAACCATTATTACGTGGTGCCGGCTAGAGGAGGCATTTGTCCAGAATGAAAGAAGACCTACTCAGTCATGACGCTTTCATGATTCTCAGATATACAGACATTGGCTAATTTCATCTAAATAAGTTACGTTTGCATATCTTAGTTGCAACACAGAGGATGCCACATGATCTCAGACTATGTTGCATAGTTTAAGTTTATGTACAATAATAGAATCGATAACCATTTGTTTGTTGCTGATGAAACAGGTGGCAGGTTAAATCATGTTCTAATTACATTGTCGTATAAGTTCATGAAACGAATAGTGTAGTGTCTTAACATGTTAGTTCTAGTTATGCAACTTTCTGGGTGGAACCACTAAGGCTGTCAATGAATGTTCTACTTCTATGAATAACGTTTGCGGGTGGAATCACAAAGTTTTTTATTAGTATCCTAGTTCTAGTTATCCAATTAGGTAGGTGGGACCACAAAGGTTGTTAATGAATTAATCATATGTGGTAGTTCTCTACATAAGTTTGTTGGAGGAACAGATTGAACTGTTAATT